>VXBU01014162.1:347156-400593 GCA_013400315.1 Bombycilla garrulus | reverse complement strand
AAAAAAAAAAAAAAGCAACCAACGAAACAACAGAAGTCAATCACCAATTCCAAAAAGTGCCATCAACAGCCCTCCATCCCCCCCACTTACTATCAGGACCAAGAATATTTTGGGAAAGGGATTTTTAGGACACCTGGGCCACTGGGCTTTAAATATTTGTGACAGGACTGTCTCCTTAGCCAGGACTGCCTGGGTCAGCCCATGCCCAGCAGAGATGGATCCCACCTGCCCTCCCTCGGTGCAGAGTCCTCAGCATCAGAGCCACAGCACGGTTCCCAAGCAGCAGCTTCTGCTTGGAAGCACAGGTGAAGATGCTGTGGGTTTCATTCACTGCATGGAATAAAGAACAGTGGGATATCACTTTTTCTGCTCCCCACTGACTGCCCACCAGGCACCCCATTTCAGAACCACCCGATCCTCACCCTTCAGTGGGTCTAGACCAAAAAGGACCCAGAGATCCTGAAAGAGGTGGTGCAATGGATACAAATGGCAGAAAAAAATTTTGTCATCCATTGCAAGAAAATGGACTAGAGCTTTATTGCTGGGGTAAAACCAGGAATAAACCCAACATTTCTTTGTTACAAGAGTAGTCCTACCAGCTTTCGCCTCCTACTCCACAGTGCTGGGAAGAATGAAATTATCACAGTGGATAAATGCTATCTACATTGTGTCATACAGGGCAAAAAACTCAAACCACATTATTTGAAGTAGGAAACATGCATAGAGAGAGTGCTTGCTGACTCCAGATGCCTAGACACAGATTAAAAAAACAAAACAAAACAACCTTTTGAGACATCATTGCCAATAAACAGCATATTTGGTTTATCCTTGTGGTAACCCATCAGCTTCTGGAATTCTGCATCAAGCAAGATGAACCTGACCCATTTCTGGATCTGGACTGGCAGCTGTTTTGAGAGACTGGAGGTTCATCTACATTAAAATTTTCCAATCTGCAAAAAAATTATTATTTTTCTAATACTCTTCTATTAAAGATTTTATTTTCCCATAATTTGTATTTCATTAGCATAAGTTGAAAGGGTTTCCATGGAAACACCAGGGATATATAATTTCTAAATAATGGATTTTCCACAAAGAACTCACAAAATTATTTTCAGATTACAATAAAAAATTCTCCGAAGTCAGTTCATTTATTAATATTACAGAGGGGATATATGTAAAGACTTTGAGCTTCAAATTGTAGCTCTAAACCATTAAATATAAATTAAGTAGTTTAATATTCCAATTACAGAAAAGAAAAACACAGCAAAATAGTAGAAACTAAAGTCAAAATTACACTAAGTGTAATTTCACTGATTCAGTGACCAAATATGTCAGTATCAGTGCAATGGGTCATATACAATACCACTTTCATATATTCAGATCTCTCTATACAGTTATTTTCTACTTTGACTATAAAATATTTTAGGTCTATATCTTCTTCCTGTAAGCTCCATATTAAGATAAGATGCATTAAAATTAACAAAAAAATCTGCTTGTTCATCATCCATTCCAGTAAGGTGCTAACATACACTAACTTGGGTAGAATGATTACTAAGAATTAATTCTCCCAACTGAGCTTTAAAGCAAATAGGGAAAAATGTCACCTTCAACAGGGAAAAGTTTTAAAAAGACAGGGATTCCTCTGAATTGCACTTTAAGAGGAAAAAATTAAGAAGAAGCACCAAAGAAGTTGTTATTTGCCCAGGCTGGGTAGTAAAGAAATCTCAAAGAACTTTTGGAGTTGAGAGGAAGGGGATTTGGAGCTGGGGAGGAGGTAGGGATTTTGTGTTTCTTTCACATGCCATTTCATTGTACTATTGAGGTATAAAACATAATGGTGTTAGAAATCCTGTTACGGTTTTTTGACATTGTTTCTTCATATACGCCATTTTTCTAAGGGTGAGTACTTAATCAATGATTTGTATAGTTGATGTTGCACTTGATACCAAAAAACCCTCAGTCCCATATACTTATTTATTTATATGGTTAAGTGGAACGTGAGGTACAGTACACAGCACAGATCAGGCCAGTGAACTCAAAAGCTGGGCCCAGTCAGTGGGAGGTTGTCATGGGTTTGGTGGAGTTGTGGGTGTATTCCAGAAATAGTAAAGGGGAGAAGAAAAGAAAAAAGGCACAAGCTGAATGAAATGTCAGGCAGAACCCTTAAAAAAACCACTTCCAAAAACTGTGTCTCCAACCAGATGCCTACATAAAACTTTTAAAATAAATTGCTCTTCCCTTTCTCAAAAAAAATCTGCTTAAACATTATGGGGCACCTTCCATGGGCCAGATTCTCTGACATGTTTTTTGTACATTAACATGAATACTAATAAATAAAAAAAGAAGAACTTACTCCAATCAACTCCTTTAGGTGAAAATAGAGTCCAGAAATTAAAAAAGGTTGACTGAAAGCACAAAGTGAGGTAGAGTGTCCCAGTGAGGTCTTACAAGCTGAGGATGTCAGGGGGTTTATGAATGTTTATCCAAAGATACTTTGAAGTGGTAAATGACTGTGTATTCAAAAGCTCTGCCCAAGGAAGTAGAAACTAAGGCCACGGGCTGCCACAACCCTGAAGGATGTGAGCAGCTACTATTAAAAAATTACTGTTTGCAGCAGCTTGATTTGGGCATGAATAAAAATAAGGGTGCTCCTTGCATATGCTAAAAAGGTTTCTTGGCACAGGTGCTTTAAGAAACACAGCAGTTGTGCTTGTTAGAAAAGGACGTGAAGTGTGTCCAACACACAGCTCCTGGCTCTGAAAACCCACCAGGCATCCTGCTCCTTGTCAGGTTCTCAGTGTGCTCAACATTTCTGAGTATCCCACCCTCACATCACCTGGCCTGCCAAAAAGAGAACAACCAGCTGCAACATCTGAGAAAATCCTTCCCTGGAAGTAGCAGGTGCAGTATTTGGGCTCAGGCTCTTTCAGTCATATTCTCTCCTTAGGGAAAAAAAAAAAAAAAGAAAAAAGGAAAAAAAAAAAGAAAAAAGGAAAAAAAAAAGGAAAACATATGTGGAAAAGCTTTGTTTTCTTAAACACTGAATTAGTCTTTAAATCCAGTCCAATGACTCTTTCATGAGCTACATTCCTCATAAGCTTCTTTGGTTTAATGGCCTGAGTTTTGCTTCATTCTGCCTCCTAAAAACCATTGTGAAAATTGAACTGTCTAGGTTAAAGCTATATGCATCCAGAAAGTCAATTTTGAGAACAAAATCATTCAAAGTGTATAAGTAAATCCACTAGAATGTATTCCACAAAACAGCAGATTCTCAGCCATATAGTTAACAAATTATTAATAACATATGTGATCATAAAATATGAGAGGTACCATCTGCCATAGCACTATTTTTTTAATAAAGCCTGAATTCTTGCAGATAAAACTGAATAACACCTTTTATTAAGATTTTTTTAATGTGAGAAGGTGCTAGGTCAGGTCAATAGGTTACAGTATGTGCTCTGCCACCACACTTTACACATTAATCTCCAGGTTTGTGGGGAATGAGTTCAGTAGCCAGCTCAGGCTCCATAAAAAGGAACAGAGATCTGTACATGTGGCACTCCTGTGCTACTTTGTCATAGTTCTGATCCCGATGAAAGCTAACAGACCTCAGCCCTTTCAGCCTTGGTAGCAGGAGCATTTCGGTTTGGATCCAGAGCAGCATTTTCTCTCATCCTTGTTAGGATGAGAGGATGAAACCAGCTGCCCAGAGAGAACAACCTTTGGGGTCCATGGAGTCAGCCAGCTCCCCGAGCATCTCAGACAAAAATGGCTTTATTACAAAGCTTCTACCCTAGATCACCATGTCCTACTTGAGCACTTGTGGAGCACTGGAACACCATTATCACTCTGTTACATCAGGACCTTTGGCATAGAAACATTTTTCACTAATATTATTTCTAGAACAAAAGCTGTCATTCCAAACTACTTAAATGTAATTATGATTTTTACTGTAGTTTGACAGACAGTAGACTCTACCATTACCTCTGAACTAGCAAGTTTTAATTATACACTGAAGCTTATTGAATCAATGCCTCATAAAATGGAATGGCTAAGCACAGCATATTAATAACCTGTCCTTCAAGTTTTTATTAGATTGTTTTCACAAACTGTGAAAAATTTCATGAGCCATTTCTTTTTTTTGCAGTGAGGGAGNTTTTTTTTTTTTTTTGCAAAGCAATTGTCTAGCACTGTAAGTTATAATTAAGTATATGCAGCTGGAATGTTTACTGCATGTTTGCACCTGCATGTTGAGTAATAAGACCCAAGAGATTTGATAAACCTACAAAAATCACAGAGGAAGACAAACGAAGACAGTGGTTTGGAGAACAGCCTGCAGGCTTTCTTCTTAAGGGGGTCCAGGACCATGTGGGCATTCAGTTACATAGTAATGGCCTAAATATGAGCATTCTTTACTTATTCCAGTCTGTACTCATGCCTCTCCTATTATTTAAACATGAAGTAAGAAAAAATTGTCTTTCTTGTTAACAGGAAGTCTTCCAAAGATGGTTACTGAAAATGCATATTATTATCCCGAGGCACCATAACATCCATATTAATCTCTCAAAGTGCTCTTGGGAGGGCTGTTTTATGATTATATAAGATGGTTTTGAATATCTTCACAAGATAATAAACAGTGTCAGCTTCTCCTCCTGCTTTCATTACGAAGTCTTCAAAAATTAGTGCATCTCCTTTTGGTATGGTTTTGAATAAAACCTGAGTATTTCCTGGATGACAGGTCAGCCTGGCAAGATTACATATATATTCATATAGTCAGATAATTATGTTATTTCAAAGTATATTCCTTATGAAAATGCATGAAATGTATTAGACACAGCTCTGTGTCAAATATAAAGACAATCAGAGAGGAAAAAAATTAAAGAAAACACACAACAAACTGCCCAACAGTATGTTTTGCCTTTTGAGCAGCCTTTAGTAAGCCACTTCACTTTAGAAGTTAGTTACCAGATGGAGGAGCCAAGAGTCTGTTCTTACAACTGGCACAAGAAAACCCCAACATTTCTACAGCTATGGAAATATATTTTAAAAAAATAGCCCTAAGTAATCTGAATGTATTGTCCTTTCTGTGCTTTGACAGTCAAGTCTAAATTAATATTCTGGTCAGATCTTAAGAGCCTAAGACACTCTGCAGCAGGGCACTAATCAAATTCCTGATAAAACTCTTAAAAGTGATTATTGAGAATAGCTTTTTTTGACAGTTATTCCCAAGAAACTCGTGTTTTGCAGTGGGGATGACCAAAATCTTAGCTCAATTCAAAAGGCTAAATGCATAAATATATGTGCTAAAATCAATACTATGCAAGCATTTAGCAGCTTAAATCAAACACTCAAAACCTAAAAGCTGGCCTGAAAAATGCATTATCACACAGCCTTACTCAGGCAAGTTACAGAAAAATTACCAGTCTCATTTAGTCAATAGGAGGGGCATTATTTAATTAACAAGCTTTGAGTTTTTACAGCTTCTGTAGTACAAAATGTGCCATAAATAAACCCCCAAGGCCACATAATTCAAACTGTTCCTGACAGTAATTTTTTTAACTGACAGGTGTTTAAGCGCTGCTTGCTGTTGGGAACTCCCCCATTTTAGGGAGCTTCCCACAGTCACAGTATTGCACCTCTCCTGACACTCTCAAAACCACCTTTCCTGGCCACACACAGGGGCTGTGTGGGTACTCCCTAAAGCACTCTGACTTGTGGGTTTTCCCCACCCCAAATGCCACAGGAAGCCTCCAGACCTTTTACAGCACAGACAGCCTCTACATCCAGCTGGGGCTCCTGCATGCTAAAAATCCTGATGTGAGCCAACACTTTTTATGCAGAGCAGCACTTCCTTACCACTCTCACATCTGCAACCCTGCACCTCAACCACTTTCTTTCATATGTACACTCTAACTAACATAAGCAGTCAAAGCACCCAGACAAATCTGCTGACACACTACAGCTCTGAGCAAAGCTCAACAAAGAATTAATTCACTGCCTCCATGGGCAGGCAGGTGTTCAACCACCTCAAGGAGAGCAAAGCCCCATAACATGTGATGATGGCTTGGGAAGACAAACACCATCACTGCAAACGTCCCCCCTTCCTCCCTCTCTATACATTGCATGTCTTATGGTCTGGAATATCCCTTTGGCCAGTTTGGGTCACCTGTCCTGGCTGTGTCCCCTCCCAAACTTCCATGCACCTCCAACTTCTCCACAGTGCAGAAAGGAGAAAAGCCTTTGCGTAAGGAGAAAAGCTCTGTGTAAGCTCTACTCATCAGCATCTTTATTATCAACCCTGTATTCAGCACAAATACCAAATAAACCCTGTAACATCCATTGAGAAGAAAGTTAACTCTATTCCAGCCAAACTCCAGTATACTCACAGGCCTAGGGCAGGAACTGAAATCAGCCAGAAAGCAAGGCTAGGATTGTTTCCTGGTGGTGATAAGACACTTCTTGTCAGAGCAGACCTTATCTCCCTGGTATATTGTGACTCCAGTGGCCCTTCACCTGGCTCTCAGGTCAACTCACAGGTCAACTCACCTGAAAGTTTTGGCCACTACTTCTTTACGATTCACAAAATCTTCATTTAGCAGCTGTACAGCTTTCTTTGTGTGGCACTCAATGACCTTTCCTGGGGCTGGACAGTGTCATTACTTCTTGTGCTCAGCAACAAGCAGCAAATTCCCTGCCACAGGGTGAAGAGCTCACTGCAGTGCTGGTCAGTGTGGGCTGGCTTTTAGGGTTACAGCTTACTTACTAAAAGCCTCTGTAATGAGGGAACTATGATTGTGATTACCAAAAATAAATTATTTTACTCCTGATAACAGTTTAAAGTATTTCTGCTGTTGACATGCATTTGACCAACAGTAACAACTGACAGCTGCTGTCCTTCGCCAGATATGAGGACCCTGCTTTGCTAATAGAAGATGTTTTCCTTTAGAAAACAACATGTAAGCCTTGTATTAACTTGCAAGCACTGGTGGTGAGTGCCTAAAATTAGGCAGAGCTGAAGATTCCAGCAAGCTGGACCTCTTTTTTTTGTGGGAGCAAGACATGTAAAATTTTTAGTCCCAATGGGTAACATCTAACAAAGTCATAAGACACTGGAAACATGTACCATTAGACATGTCCAGTAATTGGGACAATGCACAAAACTATTTCTCTCCCTGTCAGCAAGGAAGTATAATAGGAAAGGAAGGACTTTCTGAGACTGCTTAAGATAACTCTTGCTAGATGAATCTTCAGAGCACCATTACAGCTGATTACTGAATCCTGACAACTGGGGCTCATTGGCAATTCCCCCTCACACTTTGTCTCCAAGACTTCCCTCAGAAAGCATGATTTTCCTGCAATCCCTAGGAAAGTAATACATAGAGAAGAGCTTCTCTTTCAAAATGTCATTTTTTTTCATTATTTTCTCCAGTCCTTAGGCAGTCTAATCAGCTTTTTCTCTTAGAATGTAATTTGCTTCCACCATTTGCTATCTTAAATATATATACATATTCATATAAGTACATATATATGCACGTGTGCTTCGCACTACTTTCTTCTCGCTACACTGAAAAGTGCAGAAAAAGCAAGAAGACAGAGAATACCATTAAAATGGTGATTTGAAGTAGTACTAAAACTTGACTGAAATTGTGCTTAGGTATGAGGTATAGTTTTTCCCTGTGAGGAAAAATTCCCCCAGATATATAATTTTAATTGAAACTACACAAAAAATATGTGCAGTATTTGTACAACAGCGTCGGACATTTTCCTTACAGGGAGAACTATACACAAGAATGGACAGATGGGAAGAGGGCACCCTGCACCTATCTGTTTATCTGTCCATCTGCCTGTGCTGGCCTCCTTCAGTGCCCAGAGATCTCTCTTTGAAGGACTGAGTTTAAGCTGATCCTTTCCCCCCTCTCTCAGACCTGTTCTCCCAGTACCACCAGTTAACAAAAGGTCCTAATGCCTTCATCCCTTCCTTTTCCTTGCTGCTCTCAGAACCTTTCTCTGTCTCAAGGCCATCAGCTGCACTTTGCCCTAATATTTAGTTAAGCTTAAAATACAATTGTATTTAGGTAATAAACAGTGAAGAAACAAAAGTACAGAAAATAATTATGGATCAGATAGAGAAACACAAGTTTTGGATTAGGCTCCCATAATTATTTCCAACCTTGCACATCTGCAAAAGAAAAACAAGCAGTGATCAATTCTACTTGGTGTGGTTAAAGTGTTTTGAACTTATTTTGAACAGATGTGTCATTATTACCTTAATTATTGTGGCTGGGTAGAGTACCTATTTCCAAATTGCTTTCATGCTAATAGCCTTTGTTCCAGTCTATTAGCATTATAATTTCTGCACCCTGGGAAGTTTTTGCTATTTTTAAAGGTCCTTTTTTCCCAGATTCAGACTGAAATAAGTCACAGATGTTGTCCCAGTGTATATTCTTTAAATAGACTGTGCCACACTACAAGTTGTTACCTTGATTTCCATCGGGCTGTGCTAAGTGCTTGCAGTAGTGAAAAATTGTTTCAGGAGGATTATGTCTATACAATTAGAGTAAGAACAGAGACAACCCCCTTGTGCTGCCCACAGATGATTGCAAAGCCAGTGCACAAAATTCATGCACAGAAGAAGACAGACATTAGATTTAGCATAACAGGATCCTCCAGAAATCACTTGAATCAGGCTAGAGGTGGAGTACTTTGACCTAGATTTGGAATACCCCAAAAACCAGATGCCGAATTCAGATTTCATGGCTTTGTTGAGTTTTCTATTGAAACAGAAATTCAGATCTTACCCTGAACATTGGTCCTGTGTCTTGCTTGTCTAACACAAAGTCTTTGGATAAGGTCTTTGTGAAAAATAGAAAGTATTTTGTTCAAAAAGGAATGGTATTTAAAAAAAAAAAAAGCAATTTACTTGACTGTACAAAGAATAATTTCACAAAAATGCCATTACAGTGCCTTGACTGAAATCACTCTCAGCTTACACAATTTAAATGAGCAGGTGATTTTGTGAAAATAGCACACAGAGCATGCATAGACAAACACATCTCAACTTTAAATGTGTGATGCTTCCAGCGGCAACTGTGGACCAGGTAATCAACCACCACATGAGTTGTCTTTAAGGAGGTCTGCTGCTAGTTTTTTTTTTGATCTGGAAATAGTTAGCAAGCCCTCATAAATGATCTTTATAATATATAAGTGTTGAAAAACCCCAAAGTATACAGTAAGTCTCTTAAAAAGAAGCAAACCATAATGAATGATGATCACCTACAATATGAATTACAGATTCTTTGCAAGTTAGCCTGATTCATGATTAAGCAGTGCTTCAGGGTCTGCTGCAACATTTACATTTTTACCATGAGCCTTTTTGGTTTCTATCATCTTGAAATATAGATTAAAACTCTGCAGCCAGATGATTAATTAAGTTTAAAAAATCCTTGTGTGCCTAATCTTCACATACTGAAAATGAATGCAAAGTTTGCCCCAGATGAATATCCAGCTCTCAATTTCACTCAGACCCTAAGACTTTAGGACTTTTATTTACACAAAAAGTAGACTTCCTGGAACATCAGTTCTGTAATTTTATTTTCCTCAGTGAGAGAACAAATGCAATTGTATTTTGATAGGAAGTCAATATGTTTCACAAGTGCTTCGGATGTAAATTTTTATCTGAAAAGCCCCCTCCATCAAATTGTAGATTGCTTACTGGAAAACTGAGGGAAGGACAGGAAACTCAGGCACAAGAATTAACCAATCTCTGTCCCAAAGTTCCACATGGGCATTCAAAGAAATCATAGTATAATAGAATGGCTTTGATTGGAAGGGACCTTAAAGATCCTCCAGTTCCAACACCTCTGCCATGGGCAGGAACACTTTCCACTGACCAGGCTGCTCAAAGCCCCATCCAGCCTGGGCTGGAACATTTCCAGGGGTGGGGCATCCCCAGCTTCTTTGGGAAACCTGTTCCATTGCCTCACCACCCTCACAGTAAAAAATTTCTTCCTCATATCTAATCCAAACCTACTATTTTTCAGTTTGAAGGCATTCCCCCCTTGTCCTGTCACTTCATGCCCTTGGAAAAAGTTTCTGCATCTTTCTTGTAGGCACCATTCAGGTACTGGAAGGCTGCAATTAGGTTACCCCAAAGCCTTTTCTTCTCTAGGATGAACAATTCCAATTCTTTTAGACTTTTCTGATATGAGAGGTACTCCATCTCTCCAGTCATCTTGGTGGCCTCCTTTGGCCTCACTCCAACAGGTCCATGTTCTTCCTGCGCTGGACCCCATATTCAGTATCTGGGCTGTCCAACTGCAAAAGCTAATAACAGCCGTACTGCCTAGCACAAGAACAAGGGGTTTTTCACTCTTTTGGAGAAGTGAATAATGTGCTGAATAATGAAGCAGTGATATGTGTTTTCCAACACCTTGTTTGTGCAGAGAAAATCTCCCTTCTGATAAATTATTCACAACATAAGTGCTAACCTATTTAAGTTTAAAAATATGTGTACTGTAATCAGAAATCATGTTTCTCAGCTGTCTGAACAGCTACATTTCAAATCTGGCATTCCCTAAAGTGCCTGCACAGAACAGTACAGGAAGATAACAATGTCCAGTGAATCATTCAGATCAGTAAATCCTTCAGAGTTCTGGGGCAGTGTGTCAAAGAAATCTAGAGGTTTCCTAAGTATAGAAAAACCTATTTAAGTACAACTTGCAGAAAGTATCTGAAAATACTTCCAACATGTGCAGATCTTTTCATTGTAACTGTAAGTGTGACAGCTGCCCCATTTGTGTCAAAGGGTTAATGAAATTTCTTCAATAATTTATCAGTTTTAAAGATTTTCTCCAAACAAACACTGCTTATGTGGAACTAATTACTCATTCTGCCTTTCAACATGGAAGATTAAATAAGTTGTGACATTTTGCAATTATAATTTATGATGCATTTTCCAGCCTCTTCACATTAGTTTCGTTTTTAGGAGACTCAAACATTAATATAGAAATCATGTGATCAGCAATTGTATGTAATGTACCATTTTCCCTCTGTCATTAAACTTAGAAGCAATTGGAGTGCTCCAGTGTTTGGACCAGAAGCACAGCAATAGTGACTAGTGTTAAAGCACAATAATATGCTTACTTAAGGAAATCCCTAAACCACCTTATTTATTATGTATATTAGAGAAATGCGATCTTAAATTGACACATGTGACTCATTGGTATTTTCCCTTTTGGCAAAGAGCTTTTAGGTTTTGGCTTTCACACCCAGAGAGGAGGTTTAGGTTCGACATCAGGAAGAGAGGGGATTCCAGCCAGAGTGAGGGTCATTTCAAGACTATGGGATTGGAATACTGCCTTAGAGTATCTGTCCTTATGACATCATGTAGTGGAATGTATGTTCTTTACATTGAGAGTCTCAAAAATGGGCACTAGCAATCCCTTTGTTAATGAATATTTAACATACATATCTGCAGAAAAACTGAATAGTCCTCACTGCTTCTGAAATCTGAGAACTGTTCTTTCAGCATATCAGTGGTTTCATTTTCTGTAATCCACAAATAAACAGCAATTCTTGATTTCACACTCAGTAAAAATAAATAGTTATGGCTTGTATATGCTCAAATACTACAATGGTCATGACTTGAAAAAGAAAAGAAAAATCCATGAGAAATCAATGGTGGTACTAAAGTGTTAGAACACCATGCAGTAAATGAGTACAAGCTGCTCCCTGAATGGGACAAGCACAGCTCCTCCACCCAGCTCATCCATCTGTCCTGGGGCAGGGATAATGAGTCAGTGAACAGTAGCACCTGGCTATCAAAAAAAAAAGTCTGTTTCTGCACTGAAAAGCCAAGAAATAATTGAAATATTGAACAGTTGAAGCTAAACTGAGCATTATAGATTCTATTGGATGCTTCTGGCCTACACCTCTGCCTCTGGAGTCCTGTGTAGGTGGAAAAGGTGCCAAAAGAAAGATGCTCAAAGAAACTTTCGTGCTGAAGCTCCTAACAAGAGCATATGCACATTTTCTATCTTCAGCAAAGTCGTTTCAAGTGCATCTTTTCAGTTCACTCCCTGGCCTTTAAAAGCCAGGCCCCCAGATGCCATCGCCTAGGACTGCACTGAGAGAGGCGTGACTCAACAGAAGGTTTCAAACCTTTGGCTCCACTAGGGAGATTACAGTAATTTCAGCTAATGGAATAATGGATAGCAATCTTAGGTTGTCATTCTCAGTCTGGATCAGTGCTAGAGAGGAGCGGACACTTTACTAGCTTTTTCACAGACATTTGTGACAGCAGAGAAATGATGATTCCCAGTTCATTTCCATGCACTTGATTGAAGCGTGCTCGCTTAGAAGACTCAATTTTCCCTGCTGATTCCCCTTTCTCCCCTCTCTTCTAAAAGATAATTTGTAGCCTTGTGGCTTAGCTATTTCATGGTCCTCATTTCACACTCCTCAACTCTCAGTCCTGATCTTTGCTCAATAAACTGCAGTTCAAATCAGCTACAGATTGCATCTGAACTGCACTTTTTAAAAGCTCTAAAAGCAAGCCAAATTTGGATAGAATTTCAGAAGAAAAAGCATAGAACAAACACCCACCTAATTTAATGTAATTTGCAGAAAACAAATACCTTTTTTTTTAATCTATAGGGTACAAACTTGGTTTTTTCTTAACTTTACAATTATTACAGCTTAATTTTTTTTCTAAGCCATTTAAACTATCCAGAAGCATTTAAACATCATTTAGAACTATCAGTCCTAACAGCTGAATGACAGCAAAGCATGAGGCAAGCGAAAAAAGTGTTCTTACCACAGAAAATAATTAGCACCACTTCTTGAAATTTGCCACTGATTTCTGTATTAACAGCAAATGCGAAAAAACACCCCAAAAACAACTCAAGACTATTTATGTAGAAAGTTCTGGAGCTTTCTAGGTAAACATTTTTTAAATTTTCCAGGATCAATTTCCATTCATTAATGAACACGCTAGTACTAGAATAGCCCTGGAAATAAAAGGGATTTAGGAAAGTTTACAAAAAAAAATTAAAATTATATTGATCGGGCCAATGGTACTTGTGCCATTTTTATCAAAACTTACTTTTCAGAAGGTGTGGTACACCATTTAAGTTATATAAAGGTATTCTAATTTATCTCTCCAAGTTTATAGCTATGAATTATAAGATTCAGAAAAATGCACTGCATGCCCTCCTCCTAACCCTACCTATGTGTTTGTTTGATTTTGATTAAACGTATCTCATTTCTCCCTTTCTCTATTTCTTTTTCTATTTTTTCTTCTTTTCCCCTTGTTATCATACAACCTCTTTCTAGGTCATACATTTTCCTGGACAAAAAGAATGTATCATTTCTTTGTGTTGTACCTGTACAACTTTCAGGTGAATGTGTGCATATTCTGCTGTAAATCTGCACATTAACTTAACAAAGGTTATAATTAGATAAATAATAATAGAATGGCATATTGCAGATCCCTTACTCACAGTGCTGAGCAATTACTCATGTGAGCTATGCCCTGAAATCCTTCACTGACTGCATGACTCCTGTGAAAACTGAGCAGTGAGGACTTCAATCTGGTCTATTATCATTATGCAACATAGCATATTTGTGTAAACTGTTCTCATTTTGAGATCTCTTTAGAACAAATGTCTCTTTGAATACACTCTGCTGCAATAATGGATCAACTGCCAAGCTGTGAAACCCCAGCAGGAGACAGTACACAAGCCAATATGAGGGGATGTATACAGTATCTAATTAATTCTAATATTTTTATCTGTTTAATCATCCAGGTCATCAACATCCAAATATTGAAGTGTAAGCTTCAGCCTTTCCAAGGGATCTGCAAACACACGACAAACAGCAGTGACTGTTCTAATCTTCCCAAATTACAGATGATGTATCTACAAGTGACTTACATCCATTTCCACACCACGTTCCCATGCTCCTGGGAGAGAAGCTGCCATGCTGGATGGAATCACATAGGCTGGTTTAGGACATAAATGGAACATCAACATCTTAGAATATCCATGTAAAATTTGTCACTTAGTCATACAGAGAAGTATGAACAAGACCTCTCTCCTACCCTATTTGAGCCTCTTCTGACTTTGGTACTTTTGTGTCCACGGTGGCACTTCTTCTCTCCTGCTCCAAGACATCCCTGACCAGGCAGACAACCATGGTCATCATTCTTGGCCACCTTTGCTGTGTTTTTTCCTGATCATAAATACTCTTCTTCAAATGTGCCTGACAGATCACTATATTTAAAAATTTGAAAAGGACAATAAGGTGTTTTAAAAGCAATTTATTTTCAAACAGAAAATATCAGAGCTAATTGATCCACTAAGATGAATAAACTAAAACACTGGAAACACTGGGGAATTTTATGGAATTTTATGGTCCNAAAAAAAAAAGAAGGGCAGACTGGAGAGGGGCTGAGGGGTCTAGAGAAGGTTCACAAAGTTGATCAAAGGACCGGGAAGTTGCCATATGTTGAAAAAGAGAATTGAGTTTGCTCACCCTTGAGTAAAGAAGGCTTAAGGGAGACCCTATCAGCATGTTCCAGCATCTAAAGAAGGGCTAAAACCAAAATTGAAACTCCCTTTCTACAAGGAGTCACATGGATAAGGCTGAGGTGCAATGGGTAAAAGCTACTGCTGAGGAGGATTCTGATTGGACATAAGAGGAAAATTTTTCACTATGAGAAAAATCAGCCATTGGATTAATCGCCAGGTAAGTGGTGGATTCTGCAGTGTTGGAAACTTTTGAGATTCAGCTGGACAGGGTGCTGGACCATCTTTTCCAGACCATGGTTTTGCCAAGAAAGAATGGACCAGATGTTCTCTGTGGTCCCTTCCAATCTGGTAGTCTGTCATTCTATGAATAAATTTGCATTTAAGGGAATGGTTTTCATTCTAGAAACTGGCCATCAGTTATTTTACTTTATTTTTCATAATTGTTTGCTTGCAAATAAGTGTTTTGTCTGTTGCTTGTTTTTTGGAAAGAAGCAGTGACTCAGAGTGTGGAGGGATTTTTTTCAAGAGGAGTTTATCTGCTGGATAGTTTTTTGGGCTGGGATCCATCATTGCCCACACAGTGCAGACTGGGAGCATGTCATAATTTTGGACTTTCAATTTTTACTACAGCTAACAGGTTTCTGAATGCACTTTACACTTTCTTATAGTGGTAACTATTCTCACAGAAATCACACTATTGTGCCACCAGTACAGTGTATACACCCATGTGTGTGTTTGAACAAGAAATGTGAACTGATGATTTGGGAACCAAGAGTACAGGAGAAAAAGCCCGCTTCCCCAGACCCCAACCCTTACCATCAGGTATCTCACAAAATTCAGAAGGAAAGGAAGAACAAGGAAAATAAAAGGAAAAATGACAAATTTGATAATTTAGGATTTCAATCTGAAAAATAAATAAATAAACATATCCCGAAGTACTTAATTCCTGCTCACAAGCTTGCTCCCAAACCATCTAAGAGATAATTAAATTGATTTTACAGTGAGCTAATAGGCATTTGACATCGGCCTAGTACAAAAAAAGGGCAGTACTTGCTACTCCCATTGCCTGCCTTGTGTTGGCTTGGTGTAATCTTGCAGCTGGGAGGAGAATCAAATGACTCTGCTCATGCCAGTGCCAGCTGAGTCCCTATGACAATTTGTTGTTATATTGACATAACACAGTCATCAAATGTCTGGTGAGATTTAGAAAACAGATGGAAGACTAAGTGACACAGAATAAAAATGCACTCTAACTGTGTCTTTATCTCCAGAAAAGGGGGAAATACTCCACTGATTCCCAATGAACCATCAGAGTCAAGGTGAGACAACTCCAGGTTAGAAACCCATAAGATTGCCAAGTGCCTGGGAACACATCTAGAAGAAGGAGCAGTGAATAATTCTCTTATATAAGAAAATTAAATATAAGACAAGATCAACTACATTTTCAACAGTAATTTATAAAATGGGCATTCTGGAAGACCTACAAAAGAAACTCAGAAGATTGTCAAAAGACAATAAAATATCAGAATATACACATATACATGTCTAGCAGACTGGTGTTAATTTAAATTCTCCCTCTTTGCTGACTGTTAGACAACACAGAATGTGTTAAATGAACTCCCATCTGATTTCATTTCCCAAAGGACGTATGTTTGAGAAGTGCTATCTCAACTCTCTACATGCAGAAAGGCCCATGTAGACAAATCAATTGTCCCTACCTGGCCAGCTTTAGACTGGTGACTGGTTTGCACCAACACTTGTTGTCTTTCAGCTGAAGGTGAATCCTCTTTTATAAGCCACTTTTCTAAAGCAAAATAATTTCAGGGAATGCATTGTCTAAATGACCACTTGAACTGCTGAGGGATTTTGATCAGGATTTACAACCATGGAATCTAGTTAATGATCTCCATCTCCATTCAGATATTGGTACAATATGTGTTTAAGAAAGGAAAATTAGATTATACTCTGGAAATGGAGATGAAACTGCTTCCCACCAGAATCCACACTTGAAATCACTGATTGTGCTGTGTGTAAAAAATACCATTTTTTTACTTCTTTTTTTTAATTCCCCTAAAACTTTATTTTGTTGAATAAAAGAGAAAGGACAACAGGGTAAAGCAATTTATTTTAGAAGCCATTTTTGTGAATATTGTGAATTTTATCTTAAAAGCCTCGTGGTTTTGGTTTGGGTTTTTTGTTACCAATGTGTATATATTATTTTATATTTGGCAAAAAAGTTCACTTGTATTTTTAAATGTCTTGGTCATTCCTTTGATCTTTTATGGTCAAATATACAAGAAGTGACTACACAACAAATCACTTTGCTCTCAGAACAGTAGCATAAAGAATCCTATTATCTAGCATAAAAAGTTGGATAAATGAACAATGTAGTTTGGTTTACTGAAAAACAGGCATGGGCTATGTGACTGGAAATCTGTTTAATACTCTTTATCAGCCAGAACACATATTTGCAGGGTACACTGCACATGCACAGCAAGTGCACTCTGAACAGGTAATTAATGATCTGCAGCACAGAGGCCTGCAATGCAGAAGAAAAGGAGGCAGAGATGACTGGTGCTCTGTGGCAGTGATTGGCAATGAAACAAAGAATTAAGTTTTGAGGTGAAATGTGTCCTGTTCTTGAGCTTCCTCAGGCAGGCATACACAAGGTAGTGAAAGGAGGACGAAAACACAATCCCTTTTCCTATTCAGCTCTACATAAAAGATGGCAATCACACCAGCAGAGAACACTTGAAGCTGATTCAGCTCATTCATCAGCCCTTGTTTGGGCTTGGATCCAACTCTAACTGAAGTCAAGGGGAGTATTTCCTTTACCTTCTGTGCTGAAATGGATTCAGTCTTTCAAAGCCCTCTGGGAAAGCAGAGAACTCTAGCCAAAGTGGAAAGTGCTCCTTCCTCATGCAGCAGAAATACTGAAGCAACTGCATGGCAGACATCTCAAAGTGGGCTGTCTGAACTGGTATTACCTTCTCCCAGAATGCTGCCCCTGGAAGGAAGCCACAGTAAAATGGAAAGTGCTTATCATTCCCAAACACGCAGCTCTGTCTACTAAACTTCATATAAAATGAAGCAGTTCTCTCCTGCTCT
Organism: Bombycilla garrulus; assembly: GCA_013400315.1. Lineage (NCBI taxonomy): Eukaryota > Metazoa > Chordata > Aves > Passeriformes > Bombycillidae > Bombycilla > Bombycilla garrulus. The sequence goes on along the minus strand of VXBU01014162.1, from coordinate 382,957 downwards.
CTTCTCTACCTGTGTGAGAACAGTGAGGCAGAGCTCTCTGGTGGCTCTCTTGAGCAGGAACTGATGGGATGCTTTTAAAAAAAACCAAAAAAAACAACAAAAAAAAAGAAAACCAAAAAAACAACCCAAACCAAACAAACAAAACTCAAAACCAAACAAAAATAAACAAAACCAACAAAAAAACCCGAACAAAACCAGACTTCATTTAAGGCAATTATTTGCAAAGCTGGATTTCTTTGTATAAATCTAAGAAGCAGATTCTATTACACAATATTCCCTTCACACTTGACTCTGAATAATATTTTGAGGTTTTTTGGAGCACAGTTCTTTGTTTCTTGTTCACAGGATAATTTCTTGTCCTTGTTCAAAGTTCCTTGCTTTCACTACAAGACCAGTTTTACCCCTCAGTTCAGCTTCTCTCTGACTTTACGCAGGCAATAGTTTTTCTCAGCTGCCTTACTTGCTACTGAAATGCATGAGGGGGTCTTTCCACAACAACCCCAGCCCATGTAGCAACAACAAAAAAAAACCAGGTGAGACTTCCAGAGAGTTGAAGGTCTCTGATATTTTTCCAAAAAAATCTAAGAGCCTGTACTTGGAATTAGTTCTTCTTGCTGGCAAAAAAACCTACTTTTTCTGAAAAAAGGCTTATATTGTTTTCCTCTCTTTGCAGCAATACCAAAGCATTCATAGGCCATTGGTGAACATTGCATTCAAGGGCTTGCATGTGCACCAGTGTATCAGGTACATGCAACCAGCATTCCAACACAGACTGGCAGAAAATACCCTTTCCATTAACCTTTTAAATGTGGCAGTCTTTTGTGCAAATTGAAATCCATCATTTTAGATTGCAGTGGGATTTTTTTTCTAACTGAGACAAAAGTGTTTTAACTCTGACAATGTGCTCTTTAATTCCCCTCAGGAAACCAGGTATATCTACAGCTATCTTGACCTTATTAATTCCTCTAATTTTCTGTCGTTTACACCAATCTGATGTGGCTTTACTTTTTTTTAGCTCACACTTAGGGGATCTCCAATCTCATATATGACTCAATGGCCCTTCTCTCATTCCTGCTCACAGGGGAGATGGCTTTGAAGGGGTGAGTTCCTCATGCTGTTAACTCTTGGCACCACCACAGTGCAAACATCCTTGTGGACAAGCTGGCAAGAATTTTTTCTATTTTCTACCCCATTTCCTATGTGAAGAGGTCCAGGGAAGAGAGACAGGTGTGTCTTATGTAATGTATTTTCTCTGGAAAAAAAAAACAAACACGTGGTTTACATGATTCAATTTAGTAGCATAATTTTACTGATTGGCAGGGAAGACAACCTCAAAGGTGAGTTTGCCACCCCTGTCTTAGGTGGTCAAGACAATAATGCTGCAGAATCTTAGTAATTGAATTAGAAATTATACAGGTCTGACTGATCTTTGATAAGAACCAAAATAACATTGTTTGGAGTGAAAGTGGCCAATGAGAATTACATTCTTTGCTTGACCTGGAATTGCAGTTATGTGTGCACTGATAGACGTCAAAGACATTCCATGTATCTGTGTAACAGGCTGAAGAAATTGAGACTTGCAGCTGCATATCAGTCCTGAAGTCCACACAGATGGAGGGCTTGGGGAACTGCATAATGTTCCTGAGTGGCATACTCAGATTGGAGAGGAAGTTAGAAAAGACAGAAAAGATTGGCAGGATCAACACAAGCCCTTCAGAAACAGAACATACTATGGAAATCCTGACCACATCAGAACTTTTAAGAACAAGCCATAGTTGAGCCACTAAAATGAGTCACAGCCCTACTTAGCACTTCTGCTGTGAAGAGACATGGAGTCTGTTTTCCCATGCTGGATCTTCCTGATGAGTTCTGGCAGAGTGACCCAGTGGAAAAGTAAAAAGCTTCTCTCAAAGCAGTAGAAGGCATCTGACAAGTTGAAGCCCTACAACACACTACTGAATTTCAGCCCTACAATGCACTACTGAGTTTCTGCAAAGTCTGGCTGGGTCTTGCATGCCAGGTCAGATGGCAGAATATCTCCAGAAGAGACCCAAATCCACAGGGAAGCTTTTAAAGATGAATTCCTTTTTTTAAGCAGCACTGATTTTAAGTTCATGATCCTTGCCCAAAAAAGTGATTTCTTTTTCAGAAGAAGGACAATTCTGCTTTGAGCACATGACCTGGGATGGGGAGAATTTCTAATGACCCCTATGTGAATTCCCTTTCCCCAAATGAAGTTAAGCCACAAGAATTGGCTATATTAAACTACTGGTGAAGTCTTGACTCTCTTGTGGAACAAGTGCTGTTTCCAAACCTCTGTCACTCTTGGGTTAAGAAGGGCAAAAGATCTTATAGTCTCACTGGAGTAATGGAATCCTTTAAGGGCTGAAAAGAAGCCTGAAGTACTGCATCTGAATTTCATCTCATTCATATTAAGGATTAGGGCCAATGCTTTGTGGTTTGGAGGGAATGGAAAGCCTGAGGGTGGTGATAGCTTTGGACAGCAATGTCTTCATTCTTCAGGAGAGTGAAAAAAAACAAATCTCTGCCCAGAAGGAATTGTTACATTGATAGGCTATGAAATGGGCAGTGATTAACCTTCCAAAACTTGTTTGATGTTACTTGAGTAGTGTTATTTTTGGATAGTAATGCGTAAAAATCCCTTAACACAGATGCTGCTGCTTGGCTGAAATTCACCAATTGTATTTGTTACAGTATTTTACTCGGGACGTGTTGTTCAGAATAACATTATTTAAACCTCTGTCAGCATATTGAGCCATACAGTGATATGGTGAGTTGAGTAATTCCTACTAAAGCTGGTCGGTGGGCACTGCTGCTTCTGAGATTGGCAAATACATGAACCAGTTAACAATTAACAGGAATTATCTATAAAATCTGAATGCTGTTATAATAATGCTGTTGTGCTGAACACGTCACAAGCTGTCACAAGCAACAGAGAAAACACACATTCAGAAGCACGATGAAGGACTACACTGAATTTTCCTAAGGGGTATGTGCAAGGAGTTAAATGAGAAACACACAAAGAGTGATGAAAGACAAGTTGTCAAGGGAACAACAAGGAATACGGTCCTTAGAAAAGACTTGTGGTGGTAATGGTGGGGCAGGTGAGAACATTCTCCTATTTTAAATCTCCAATTTGGAAAAACGTATACATAAACTGAATTGAAGTGAGGATGATTGCCAAACCACATATGGATTCACTATAACTGCAAGAAGTTTAATTTCTCTTTGATGGATAAATTATCCTGGTTCCTAGTGATGTGAGGATAGCTTTATGTAACCCTTAGTGCATCACACAGTCTTTTTGTATAAATAACCAAAACTATTCCAACCAACCTTGACGGGGACAATTCAACATTACTTACTAGATTAATGGATGAGGTCTCAAGAAATGCATATGGAGAGAGAAACTCAGGTTATTCAGGTTGTTGGCATCTGCAAACACATTCCAAAGAACAATTCAATATTTGATTCTTGTACTACAACCCTTATTCTTTCTCTGATAAAATTAATGCACTGCATATGAAAACTTTAACTGCTCCCCGACTTGGCCCTTTCAATATCTGCTCCTGTTTCAAATTCATGACTTAGCCCTGCATGGAGAGAAAAATTCTTGTTTCAATGAGGGCCTGAAGATTTATGAAATCTGTTTTGAAATGAAAATTCCACCATTCCAAAATTTTCCAAAAAAAATATATGAATGAAGGCATTTTCTTTTGAGTTGATAAAAAATGCTCCACTGAAGTTGCTTTTGTTAAAAAAAAGAAATTATTAACATTTTAAAATTACATCAAGCAAGTTAAAAGGAAAAATAAACATTTAAACATTTTTCTTACACTCTTCAAATACCTTTTCTTGGTCTTACCTAAACTACACCAAGAGACTGCATTTTTTCCCAAAATTATATCTTGTCAAGTACGATAGACTAAGCAGATCTAGGTAAGAACTTATGACAGGATTGAAAATAAGGATATTAAATGCTTTCAAATCTGCAACAATAGAATAAATGCCAGAACACTCTTTCATTTAATCTATTAATATCAAATATACCAAATTTGTATTTTAAGTCAGACAGCGGGAGCTATTTAAGACATCTTCTTTTAGCAGCTGTACTCCCTTGCAGGGGGCGACCCTTCCTTTGGCGGCATCCCTCGGCTCCCGTGAGCGGCGGGACGCTCCCAGCGCGGAGCTCACGGGGATGGCCCAGCTCCAGGCGCTGCTCTCACCAGGTGAGGGCAGTCACATCCCTTAATGAAAACCGAGCAGCTGCCACCTTGGGAGAAAACTAGATTGGCCGCCCACACATACAGCCAGAGGGATCCTGTTTGGCCTGAGCTTTGTGTGAGCAGAGAGGAAAAACATCAGAAACAAGGAAAGGGAAGAGCCTGTTTAGTAAGCGTCATTTATTTGTGGGCTTTGTCTCTCGCAGTCTGTTCTGTTTGAACATCAGTTGCTATCATTTTGGTGGAAGCGGGGGCACTGGGATAATATACATATTTATGTGCAAAACCAACATGGAAATGCAGTCATCTTTGTCCCAATGCAGTGAAAGACTGTAACATCTGCATATCAATAGCCACAAATTTGATTCAGTTCTCAGTAGTGTCATTCCAGAGAAACTCAAGGCAGGAAAGGGGGGGGAGTTTTCATGTCTCTTTTTGCTATGGCAAAAAACTGGTTTGGGTTTTTTCATATTTTCAATCAAGGAGCCAAATTTGGCAGAGCAGATGAGCATAGGGCAGAGCATACGCACCTGGGTCAGAAAACCTCCCTGTGTTCTGAATGAGGGATAGCTCACCTTTGCCTCTGCTGACGGAGAAAACAGATTTACTTGTAGCTCCATGGGAATTTAAAGGCAGCTGCTGCAGTCTGTTAGGTAGGTTAGCTTCTCCAGGGACTGTGCTGAGCCTGTCTGGATCCCTGGGGAATGGGAGGAATGAGATCAATGAGTGCAATTGCTGCTTGCTGCAAACTCTGTGCGCTGGCCCTTGAAATCTCAGCTCCGTGACCTCTCTAATTGCTTGGGCTGCTGAAGAACATGGGTGTTAATGAATATTCCTGTCCTCAACTTCATCAGAATGACTTTGACATTCATTTTGAAAGAAACACAGTATTTAAAAGTTATACATCCTGTGCTTTTATAAACATCAGCTATTGGTAACTATCAGAGACATAGCCTGGAAAAGGACCAGATGCTGCATCTTCCTTCAGCAAATCCACAAGTGTATCAGGAAGCTAGCATGGGCTGACAAAGGCATTGTGGGCTTGCATGATACAGTAAAACATCTGCTTCCAGGCTGTCAGCAAAATGCTGACTATGAATGCACAGGAAAGAAAACAAGTGCCACAGGTGCTGCAATGCTCAGATGCATGAGAAATAATTTAATGGATGGGAAATAGATCAACAGACCCATGAGCTTTTGTCATCACTCTTATACTTCCCTTGGAGGAATATTTTAAAAAATATACTGAGCCAAATATTAAGCTTTTACAAAATTATCATGCCCACTTACTTAGTCAGACGTTCAAAGGATTTGCCACCCCTCACCCTCTCCAAGTCTTATTAATATTTCCTTCAGTCCTCAAATTACAGGAAATTATCTGATGCAAGCCCAATGTATGCATGAAAAATTCATCCTGCAGTAGAGGCAACATTAGTGTTAGGAATTTATTATAGAATTAATAAGTATTAATCACTGGAAGTAAATATGTTTCACCTAACAGAATAAGTTTAAAATTCAATACACCTTCCACAGGATAGTGATAACTCATGTTGATGAGAAAAGCAACAAAATGGTTAGAACAGGGATAGCCCAGCCGAATCAATAACATAATCCTTTCACATTTTTGCTTTTCAGTCTAAAGTAAAGAACTACATAAATCCCCTTGAAAGCTGAACCAAATAAATGGTACATTAGTCACTTTTTAAATGGGGAAAAGAAATAGTTCAGAGGAATCGTTTTAAGTCATTTGGTTTGCAGAGTTCTTTGTTTCTCACTGGGACAACTGAAAAGGCATCTCCTCTTCCTGTCGATGTGTTTGTATTTGTCAAGATATTTCATAGTACAGTCATATGTGGTTCTTGTTTGTGTAGTTTTGGGTGTTTTTAATGTCTTAAAATAACCTTATTTCTATGAAATATCTTTTTTTTATTTTTTTTTTTTTTTTACTGAGACTGTATTCATAAAGAGATCTATCAGCCACAGGCATGATGCACCTATATCAAAGATAAGCAAACATTATCCTCAGCATGCTTCATTTCCAACTCCTTTAAACAGGATTGTGTGATGAAATTTTAACTTCAGATAAATCAGATTTTTTTTTAAACTTCTTTTTTATTCTATGGGAAACACATCATAGACATGTTACTTGACGTTCAAAGTTCTGCATTACATGGCGGGTGCACATTACAAATCTTATTGTGTGGTAGAACCTAAAAATACTTATTTAAGGATTTTTTTTCTTTCTTACTGAACAGAAGAATTCTGATAGAGTTTTGCTATATTTGAACTTTAAAATATACATGAGATCCAGAGATTTAACTATTGTACTCCCAGTTCCACAAGCTCTAAATTGTTATGAAAGGTGTTACAGATTTCACTTTTTAAAATCTTCTAAATTTTCTGCTATTTTTGTAAGAGTACAGAGAGAACCAGCTCACTGATGTTCATTTCCAGGCAGAACATAGCAGCAAAACAATAGATACCTGGTTACCTTGCACAAAACCTCCTGGTTGATCTGGAGGTAGAATGTCTGACTGAAATACTTACCCTCATATGAGACAGCACTCTATAGTCTGTGTTGCAGCACGTAGCTGTGTTTACAGGAATAGCCAAGCATCCTTTCTGAAGAGCAGACCGTAAACTCCAGCTACCAGAAATGCTGGAGCTCAGGGAGGAATTTGCAGGAGATGAGACCTGCTATTGGTTTATGTCTCCTGGTGCCATAGCACACCATCTTGCAATCACCTTTACAGCAACCAAATGCAACAGAAAGATGATTTAGTGTTAGGTGAGGTGTTTGTGAAAGAAGCTCTTCTGAGCAATAAAACTCCTGGGACCTTGCAAGCGTCCCTAATGATGAAGAATAAGGGAGCAACTGTTTTTATAGTTCATTTTTTAATAGAAAGACTTTATAGGCTTTTCCATTAGACATTGGAAGGTCTGTAATACGCGCTGTTGAACTTCTTATTGAAATAATGTGTACACATTAGAAACACTGCTATTGTAGCAGCCGTCTTGAAAGACCTCCTGTAAAATAGTATGAATAACCCTCTCTTTTCCTGAAGAGGCTGTCTCAATTGCTACAATCTCAATTGTTGCAATTTCATTTGCAATTGTACATCAGGAGGTACTGTGACTGGGAGGCATTCCTTACTGCCCGATTCTCATTTCCCTTTCTTACACTTCAAGTGTTAGTAGTATGCCAGGACCATTTGGCTGCTAGGTGAATTATACTGACTTGGAAGGAGCAAAGGGGAATGGACATAAAAGCTAACTTGCTGCTGTTAGATGTCTGAAATCCATCAATGCTTTGCTTGCTTCTCCAGGAAGGAAAGGCAGATGTGCAGATCCTGCTGCAGACACAAGTACGGTGGAAGGAGAAGGAGAAGGCTTCTTTGCTATTGCTTCTTTGCAATGGTGATGAATGGTGTAGCATCCAGTTGGTGGCCAATTCACTAGCGGTGTCCTCCAGGGATCAGTGTTGGGCCAAGCCCCGTTTAGTATCTTTATTGATGATCTGGATGTGGGGATCCAGTCTACCATTAGCAAGTTTACAGATGACACCAAGTTAAGGTGGAATGTTGGTCTGCTGGAGGGCAGGAGGGCTCTGCAGAGGGAGCTGGACAGTCTGAATCAATGGGCCAAAGCCAGTGGTGTGAGGGTCAACAAGGCCAAGTTGCAGGTCCTGCCCTTGGGTCACAACAACCCCTACAGTGCTACGGGCTAGGAACAGAATGGCTGGAAACTGCCCAGCAGAAGAGGACCTGGGATGCGGGTGAACATGAGTGAGTGTGTGCCCAGGAGTCCAAGAAGGCCAATGGCACCCTGGCCTGTATCAGCGAGAGTGTGGCCAGCAGGACCAGGGCAGTCACCATCCCCCTGTACTCAGCTCTGGTGAAGCCACACCGTGAATGCTGTATCCAGTCCTGCGCCCTCCAGTTTAGGAGGCTGAGGTGCTGGAGTGTGTCCAGAGAAGGGCAGTGGGGCTGAGGAAGGGTCTGGAGTATTTCTTTGAGGAGTGGCTGAGAGAGGGGGGGTGTTTAGCCTGGAGAAGAGGAGGCTCAGGGGACACACTATTGTTTTCTACAACTCTCTGAAAAGAGGGTGAAGTCAGGTGAGGGTCGGTCTCTGCTCCCAGGCAATCAGAAGCACGACAAGACACAGACTTAAGGTGCTCCAGGGGAGTTTTAGGTTGGACATTAGGAAGAAGTTATTGACAGAAAGAATGATTGGGCACTGGAATGGGCTGCCCAGGGAGATGTTGGATCACCATCCTGGGATGTGTTTAAGAAAAGGCTTAATGTGGCACTCCATGCCATGGTCTGGTTGGCAAGGTGGTGTTTGGTAATAGGCTGGACTCGATGATCTCAACCTAATGGAAATGGCTTCTGTGCTTAGTATACACTTCATGATTGGCCAGCCTTTAGTCACTGTCATGTCTTCCGAGCAGTGGATGTGTGCAGAACTTCAGTAATTTCACTCAATGCGGTCCCCTTGCCTCAGGCTGAAAAAACTCTTTTTTCCATGTTCTTACTCTGTATTTCAGGGAGATTGTGGAATTTCACTGCCAGGAGCCAAAGTCCTACTACACAACTGAGAAGCTTTCAGCACCTTGTTACTCTTTCCAAAAAAACCAGGCTGGATTCGCTGATGGTTTCATCATGTCACAGTAAATATTTCACTACCACTTTTCCTCTCCCTTTCTGCGTGATCAACTTCTGGTCTCATTTGACTAGACCTGAGTGGCAGCTTTTGCACAGCCTGCTGCAATATAACCTCATTGCTACATGGATTGTAAGGAAATGCGTCTCTTTTTGCCCAACAGATCTCAATATCTCCATAGAAACCATATTAGGTCCCCATCTTCTGTGAGCTCCTGCAATGATAATTTCTCTCACTCACTGATGGGATTTTCTTCAGATGTCTCCAGGTATCTAGAGTTCAATCAAATAGCTAGGAAAATGCAAAGACTTGGTGAAGAGGACTGGGAGCTGTGGTTTCCAAACAGGACTGGAAGGCATTTGACAGTTTTTACCAGACCATAACTACACATTTTTTACTGCAAGTTTATGCTTCAGTTGCCTCTACAGTTAAGTCACAAAAAGTCATTACTTCTATCAAAGGATTCATTGCTGAGTACACATCAGTGCTACATTTGTTACTGTGGAATTGAGCAGGTGTGCAAATGAGTCCTACTCAGCATCTGGAAGAAGAAAGTATCATCATTTTCTCTCAGCAAGATCTGAGCAGCTCATGTACCAATTGTTTATATAATCCTTGTTTTTTCTAACTTCATCTCTATACTTAGCCCCTACAGCTCCAAATTATGGCTTCACTCAGTATTGCATTTCATGATGACAGAAGGAATTCCATCCTTGATGCTAAAAAGCAAGAACTCTCTTTGATGTGACCTGCACGCGGAACAGAGAATTTCTGGAAATAGCATTTTCCGCATCCTAAGAGGTTTGTCATGACTGCAAACCTACAGAACTTTGGATATAGACTTTAGCAGAGATGCAAATGGTTTTCAGTCATGTCACATTTCTTGTGCCCTGTATAATATACAGAGACGGCATCTCACTCATCACTGGAGAACAGCACAGGAGAATAGAGTAAATAACACACAGGTAAACTTCTTTCCTTTCTGTTTTGACCATAAAGGTTGAAATTCAAATAAGAACAGGAGAGCTGCTCCCAAAGAGCTGTTTCAACACAAAAACATGGGGAAGCGACATGCATTTTTCGTGTTCATGCCTTAGGACAGATACTAGCCTGGAAAGTAGAAACTGAGAATCTTTCCCAAGGATACATTTTCCAGTGACCTTTCAAAAGCATCATGCTGTTTTTCAGAAATGTTCTTCATCATGGGTTGACTCAGCAGGTAGCTAAACACTCTTCCCCATGCTTATATCATCATTTTGTTCATTTCAGTACTTTCAGACTGAACTCAACATGGTGTCCAAACTGAGGAAAGCTGCAGAAAAGCAAAGACTGCTTTTATAAATCCACACAGAGCTTCTGTTTGCCCCCAGAGGAGCCTGCAAGGGAGGTCCATGTGTATTACTTAGCACTTAGGTTTTTTTCCTAAGAGCATGCCCATATTACTAGTAGCAAGATATATTCCCCTGAATAGTTTTTTATCAACAGTTTAATTCTGTCAGAAATCTGCTGGCTTGCAAAAGTCCACAATAACAACTTCAACAAAAGCTGGCAGTTCTGACAGCAAATCTGTCTCCCTCAGTTCTCCCACACACCTGTATACATCTATATAGACACACAGAGCAGGAGGGAGAGAAAATATGTCTTAAAGTTCTTGCCCATATCTCTCTGACACTGGACAAATAGCTTTTCCCTCACAATCTTTTATGTATTTCCTCCTTCTGGAGAAAAATTAAATATAGAAGGGCTAATCCTTTATTTAAAAAGCCACCAGATATGAATGGTTGGCTCTGACAATTTATTACCAATTCTGGGAAGGTTGGAAAAATAAATGTTTCATATCGCTTTGCAAGTGACAGATGAAAGGAGGAAAATACTCATCAGCCCTGGAGAGCAGCAACTTTTCACTTTATGAAAGAAAATTTTAAAAGTATAGGAATTCAGGTATTTTCTTCCTTTAAAGCTCACTGCTCATACTTTCCTAGAAGAACTTTTTATCTATTTTTCTGTTTCACATCCACAGTGAAACAATAAGATCTTAGATTAGCTTAATTAATAGTTCAGCATAATTACATGTTTGTAGTTTCAGGTCAAGAGACAGTATTCTGAAGGCATATAACACCTCATGTTTTTTCTACTTACCCAAGTTGTGAAAATTTTTTAGGCCTTGAGCTATTCGTTAGCCTGTTTTCCAGAACAGCTAGCTAAGTGGTAGAATTTCTCTCTATATATTTCTGCTACTTTATCAGATATTTCTCCTCATTATATCCACTGTTTTTCTCTGCCACTTCTCCTTTTTTCAAGGAGCAAAACTGTCACTCATGCACAGAGAAACAAACAAAAAGATACTGTACTTTGCATCTGGAGGACAACATTCTAGCTGAGCCCATGAAAAGGCACAAATGACCCCCAAAGGAGCAAATTACAGTTCTGAAACATAGTATGATGGACTTCCTCTGCTCTATCCAAGACCAGACCTGTAGCCATGCCCTTCACATTAGAACCAGACTAAGAGAAATAACAAGCTGGTAGGGAGTATATGGAGAAATTATTACTGAGTGCCTGCTCTGTAAAGCTGTTTCACAATTCCTTGCTGCAGATGGGCCTCTGAAGAATGGTTGAGAAAAGCCATAATTTCAGTGTCAATCAATTGGCCTGCTTGCATGGCTCTGAGTGCTTAGCTTTCAGCAGGCAAGGCTGAAGGTCCCCTCACAGCAGCTACAGAGCAGGTCTGAACACAAATAACATATTGCTTCCCATATGAACTCCCTCATTGTCATTCTAAGAAATGCTTGTTGGAGGACCATGTATTTTGTGACACCACAAATGGCATTTTGCAAACATTATTTGGATATCAGTTAAGAGTGTGTGATAGCTTCAATTTTCTCTATCTACCTGCTGAAATGCACCTGTAAAAGACAATGGTTTCTTAAAATCTATTATTCCTCAAGGAATGGGTCTTAATTTTGAGATGACTGTTGGATTTGATGCTGTCATTGGTATGCATCAGTTTGAACACAACCCACTGTCATGATTCTGCCTTGTGGCGCCTCTTTACAGCAAAGAGGGATAGAACATCCTTGCCCTATTCTTATGCTGCTTCCTTGTTTTGAGCATCCTCCGGTGTTCAAATGCACATTCAAACCTGCTCAGATCTCAATGTCTCTCTTTGGCAGTCATATTGATTTTCATAGAAAAGGCAAGCAGGTGTGTATGGCTCCACAGATACTGCTTTTCTGCAACTGATCTCCTTGTGTTACCCCAGAAATAAAGTGATCTGGATTTGAAACATGAGAAAAAATGCCAGAGTTCTGTTAAGAAGAACCTATGCACTGGGCTCTGTATCCTTCAGAAGAGAAACCCTGAGCAGCTTGGCATAAAGAAACCAGTGAAGTCAGAGAGAAGATTGTTAACCTCTTCCTCAAATCCCAGTGGCTTTACAAAAAATAGGGTAGGCTTTTGGACTTCTATGTGGATACTAAGCTAGTTTCAAGGCTGGAAAGATTAGTCAGCCTTCACAGGTAGTCTATTCTCAGCAATGCTCTTTTCGCCCTCCTCTTAGCAGCCTGAAAACCTCATTGGTAGGTTATATTTTAGGTAGAAATCAGTAGGTGTTTGTGAATGTAACTAAGCAAGAAGGTACACTGGTCCTCAGTAAAGGTGTTGCAAACCAAAACGAGATCTCTTGCTGAAAGTTATGACCCCCTTCCCTCCCTGAAGCCAGAGAAGGCTTTTTCCTCACCAGCTCTGCTAGAGACATGTTTATGAAGCTTGAGCATGGAGTTCACTGTCCCTCATATTGAGGTGGTTACATTAGGCAGACTGACCTGTACCGAAAGAGTTACACCTGACAGTCCTTGAATGTCCCAGTAAACAAAACTGTGATTGAATTAAATTACATCCCTGCATCCAGGGCCACATCCATCTCTGGCACAATGGCTCTTCCAGAGCTGGCAGGTGCTGCAGTGAGGGGACTCCACAGCTGCTTTGGCTTCTTCCTTTCCTCTTGCAGTTCTAAAGGCAGTGAGAGTCTGACATGGAGGTTTGCAGAAAACACCAAGTTAATTAAATGGAATTGTCCCTGTAGAACAATGATAGATTATTTAATTCTCTCTAGACAGCATAGGACATTGATCTCTTCTCAGTGAAAGTTTTCAGATCATGAGTATTTTTGCATTCAATATAGGATACAACAAAAAGTCAAGTTACACCAAAATTAAATTTTCCCTGTAACTGAAGCATGTTGCACTGATAAGCCTGAAGTAAGAAGATGAAAGCTATCAGCATCCTCTTTGTATACACATATGCATTACATTTCCAGAGCAAATTTGTTGCTGTTGTGATGAAGCCCAAAGAATTAGTTGCATTAATAAGATTTTCGGTGTTTCTATGCTCTGAGTCTATCATGAATTGCTTGCCCAGTGTGCTAGATTCTTTTTTTCTATTCTTAGCACCAGTATTTGGACTCAGCCTATTCACAACTGAGTAATACTAGCAGGTTTATATTCCAAAATTCATTTTCAGTCCACATTTGCATTTTTGTGTAGCTCACCAGCATCAAACTCAGGGGCTCAAACTGTGATTGAAAAATGAATACAGAAAGTGTCATGAAAACTGCCAAATAAAAATCCAGTCTCCAGTGAGTACTGACAGAAAAACAGTCTTTTTCATTAAAACAAGGTATGGTGAAAGCTGGTTTTGCCATAAAAGCTTTCTAATTAAACAAAAATAAAACTCACAGCAAAAGCCCTTTAATTCATCCACCCAATGATGTATGCCATGTTATACAAATACTAAATGAAGGAAAAAAAAACAGAAAAAAATTCCGAATACATTAAAAAAATAAGAAAAAAAAAAGAAAAAAAAAAAAGAAAAAAGAGAAAAATCCCAATTTCATTGAAAACTAAGACAAGAATCATCTAATCCAGGTAGAATGGCTGAAATGTATAGTTTCTGGAGATAAACAAAGATATAATTTAATTTTTACAAATATTAATTTTATAGGGTCCTTTTGGTTTCATTACTGTTAAAATAATGAGAAATAGTCTTATTGGAAAGCACTTACTAAAAGTCTGATAAGGATTTAACAAGATCTTCTTTTCTGCACAGGCCTAGGTATAGTATGTATAGTTTGTGCCATCAACTTGCTCAGAATAGATAGCAGAGGTTACACTTCTGAAGACACTGATGGACTCCACTCATTGGCATTTTCAGTGGCAGTAAAAAATCAAAAAGACACTGGAAAGGGATTTAAGGTATACAGAAGTCATCATAGACCTGGGATATTCATTATATTTTTCTCTTCAACACAATGTGTCATATCAAATTAGATGTTTGAATAGGAATACAAATCAACTTTTGTTTACATTATTTCCTCTTAAGATCTATTTGCAGATATAAACCTGTGGCTCTTCTGTTTTGAAGGCGGAGTTCCAAAACACAAATTTTGAGTTCATCCCCTTCAGCAATTTGTGGGTGTACTCAGCTTCCTGTTTCTACCTTCTTGTTTTAATTTCTCAAGAACTAGAGTATAAAAAAACTTCTGGGCTAGCACATCAGGGATAAAATCTCAATATGAACTGGCAGGAGCAGCAGGAAGCTATCATAAATATCTAAGCACTTTTCTGTTCAATCCTGTGCATTTATGGCTAAGATAAGAAGAAGAGTACAGATACAAATAAGATGGGGAAAGAGGAAATTGAGAGGATGATATCTGTATGCTATATTAAAATTCCCCTCAATTGTTTTGAGTTACTCATAAAACTGCTCTATAGAAACTTGAGTACACATAAATGATTACTGATTCAAATCTGAAAACAGGGCAAGCTAGTCCTTAAACCCATCCTTATATATCTGGAAAGAAATGAAATTGTACTAGGAAAGACTTCAATTATGGGAGCAGACGCAGGAGGTACTCTGCCACCAAACAGTAAAATATTATGCGGCTCTGTAGAACAGTCTATCATCTCTTAACTCAAGTGTAATTTCAAGATAACTCCTGTTGACTTAATCACTGGACCGATGTTGAAGGATGCATTGGAGGCAATGTTAATAACTCCTTGATGTTGATTGAGGTAAGTAGGATAATCTCACAAACAAACAGGCACAAACACAGTTCATCAAGGCTCAAGAAAGTTAATGAAAGTTATTGGGAGGAATATTAAAGTTAATTGGGATTTTTAATGAAAAAATTTTATTAGAGACTGTTAAAAAGCTACAAATCAGTGGATGAATGAGGGCAACAATTACCATGGATGGAAAATGACAGAAGGGGAAGCAGGAGAAATAGATATCAGCGTAAATTAGAATTTCTGAAATACAGAAAACTGATGAGAAAACATAAGGATATCAGGGAAAAATCAACATCTGACAAGGGCAAGAATGTTATGAATATTTATGTAAACATAGCTTCCAAATTTTTCTATAAATTTCTAAGATACATTATTTGGTATCGTTAGAACACACACATTACTCAATAGACATGATAAAATTTTAAGTCATACTGAAAAGGCAACACTATTTGAAAAGATCTATAACCTTTGCTTGGGAAAAAGCAGGTGATAAACATACCCAGAGAGAATACTTTTTAGTTTGCTAGCAGATAAAGGGGCTGTTATACACAACATCAGTGTTTAGCCCTTTTTTAATTAAAGCAAGTAGTTCTGAAGAATTCACACCCAAGAATGCTGCAAATTCTCCATGGTGAGTCCTGGACACTAACATTCCTACTGTAGAAAATAAATTGTGGAATAAGTAAGAAATACAACAGATAAGAAGAATCTTAATACTTGTGAGTGCTTGGTAAGGATAAGGCTAGTTATTATAACGTCGGGCAGGCCTGAAATAATGGAAAAGTCATCTAGCTAATGAAGGACAGGAATATAATTAATACAAATCAACATCTTTTAGTAGAAAATAGTAATTTTTTTCATTTTTTGAAGAAATTTTGATGTACATAATCAACTAGAAAATACATCTGACTCTCAAGCTGCTTTTCTACACTACTGCATTCTCTGGACAGAGCTCTCCACTGCATTGCTTAACTGAACAAAGGCCAGTGGCAACCTGGAAAATGTAGCTCTCAAAGAAGAATGAAATGGAAATGCTTTTAATGAGGTCCATCACAATACAGCTTCCGAGTTTGACAAACCTACATAAAAGAAATATTTGCAAAACATAAGTAATAGCAAGAAGAGAGCGTTAAGGGTGACTTTAACAACATTTAAATTCTCCGCATTAAAATAAAAAACCTCAAATGTTTTCTTCATATAAAAAATACTTTGCCAAAGAAGGAAAAGGCAAACTGAAGCTATTTACTTGTCTTAGAAGGGAAATCAATGCAATATGGTGTAATGGTGTCTTGGGTCCCTAAACCTGAGTATTAGGAGTCTGTTTTCTGTTCCTCCCAATTACAATCCATCCTTGCAAGGTAAGCCTACCCCTCAAAGCTGCTCTTCTTAGTGCTTCTTTGCAAAATCTTGAAAATTTTCCAAAGAATATGTCCCTTGTTTTTCAGCAAATAAAGTTTTATATTGTGAGTGCCAATTCAAGAGTAATTGGAAGTAAATTTCATAAGGCGCTTTTGCCTTCCTTTCAGTACACTAAGCAACAGGCATCTTATAAACTAGAAAATAGCCACTGAAATGGATAAAGCTGAGGTGACCAACAGAAGGATTGTCTGGGGAAAAGGGGGCAAGGCAGAATAAAGGCCTCTTTACCAAAATGCTATAAATTTGAATTTCTGGTGTTACTGGACCCAAGACAAGAACTCCCCTTTTCTGCCTGAACTGGTGATCTGTGACACCACAATACTGAGCATTGCTTCTTTCTTCCATGTATTTTGTGTTATAATTTGCAAATCAGAGTCTAAAAGAACTAAGCTGCACATCTGAAATGCTCTTTGCACATTGTCCAGGGCCAACTGCTGGATTTTCAGAAATGGCAGTTTATAACTACAAATCCTCCCGTTAGAAATAAACATGAAGGGCAGGTATGAGCAAGTGCCTAAGAGCCACAGAATATGCTGCAGTAATACAGGCAAGCATCTGAGAGGCACATTAACATCTGAAGCTTGAATTCAATCATGTGCCACTATTTTGACACTAAGATATCAGTAAAAAACATCAGTGCTGTTATTTGCCCTGTGACTTTGTTACATAAACATTTCTGCCAAATGAATCCTCCCTTATTTAGGCCTTACCTCTCTTACTCACAGGTGGAAGTGCAGTGCAATCTATCTCCCCTCTACACGGTTGCTTGCCCCTGTTACTACTCAAACCACCCCATGAGGCATGGTATCAGACTACTGTGAGTAATCTGCTTGAACTGAGAGAGGCTTGATAGGCCTGTGAATTCCACAGAATGCTGTAATCATATACTTTCTTTAGATGTGTTCTCAGGAGCACACAAATTATTGCCTTTATTAGAGACCAGCAAATATGTTTGGATAAAACCAGAGTGGATACATGCTATCACTCAAACCACAAACCAAATTAAACACAAGCCTTTATACTAATTATATATATATATAAATCAATGCATTATTTCTTCTAAACAAGAATTTCTTCTAAAGAAGAATTTTTTACATATATGTAGTTCTTACTGGGAGTAAACAGCATTTAGAAACTAGCCCCAAATCAGACAGCACTGGCAAGCCCCTAACTTAAGCTCAAATAATTTACAAGCATTTTAAATCCAGTGAGACTTTTGATGTCTAAACAAATGGAAACAAATCTCTATATGCTTTGATGTGAATATTTCATCTGAAAGGATCCCACATGCTTGCCAAATGAAGCTGTCTTCCTTGTTCCCTTTAACATTAATTCTTAGATAAATAAGGACATGCTGCCATGTTGAAGAAGAAACACAGAACCTGTCCCCATATGCTACATGTGTAAATGATGAGAAAGAGCTTGTGGGAACACACATATTAAATTAAGTGAACGAGAACTGAGACAAGGAGTATGAGACCAAGCATTTTACCTAGATGCAGAATGACCAGAAGAACTCCATCAAAATGAACCCAAGCTATACTTTTTTTAGACTAAATATTAGATGGCCAAAAAATGCCAGCCTGAGCTGGCAAGTCTGAATGGTTACCTTACTGATCACAAACAGGAACAGTCATGGATCTACAGCACTGGCTTGTTGGGGAGCCAATCTCATGTACAGTGCTGGAAGTTTTATAGGCATATATCGTTTCTGCAACAAATCGAAATGTAATTGAAATGTGGTAGATATCTGTCATGCAGCCACAGTAAGCAATTGCATAACATAGGCAGATTTTCTGCACAGTTATTGGATGAATTGAAAAATGAACTCCTCATTAACTTCATTTTTTTGTAGCTCTAATAAGCATAGTTACATCAGGCCTTCTCATTCTCACTCTGTATTACTGCATTGTCTTTTCTGTTTGGCTTCACCACATTTTCACCCCTGTAGAAAATAACACTTACTCTTTCTCTTTTATTATGGTTGGAAACAGCTTCCCAGGCACCACTGCGCTCTTTCATGTAAAAGTCACATCCTGGAAACTTCAGTCAATATTGGCCTTTTCAAGAGCACCCAAATCCACTGCTGTCAAACATGTGGGATGCTCACAGTCAGCTCTTCTGTCCTTATCACCCATTCGTTACAGTCCTGTGACCTTTCCAGCACAGTAAAAGCTGCCAACATACTGCAGACATAGAAAAAGTATGCAAATGCCAAGTGCTATTAAATGTGCCCATTGTCTCTTGAAATACAAGTCATTGCTTTCTCTCCACCAAAAGAAATCTCTTAGGTCATCGTGCAAATAAAGACTCGAGGTTATATTGATTTATGTTCCTTAAATTCAAACAAGCCTCAGGAATATGTTTAAAGGCAATATGACTTCTTTAGAAGCACATCTGAAGTGAGCACATGCTTTGTAGATCACATGTATGCTGTAGCCATTTCAAATACTAAAGCAAGGGCTCCCTAAGGGGGCTAGCTGTCCTAGTCACTGCATCTTCTGAGGACAGCTGGACACCTACACCCCTTGAGGGGGCAGAAAATCATAAAGTCCTAACAAAGAGACAATCAAAGTCTTTTAATGAGAATTTATAGCTTATTGCTTTCTTACCTGTTCAGCTGACATGAAAGTGTTTTAGAAAGGGAACAATGTCAACTTTTCATGCAGCTGACACTTGATCTCAGTTTCATCAGAGTGCTGGATAGCCTTTGAACAAGAGGAGAGGGGGAATTAGACAAGTGATTAATGCCCACTGGTTTCATAGACAGTCTGGCATAATATATTTTGGTAGCAGGTCAGTCAAGAAGCACATTTAGTTCTAGCTCAGAGCTCTCTGTCTCTCTATGATAAGATTTATGAATTAATTAGAGTAACTGCAAACGTTGATAAATAGATATTTCTAGTGTACGTTTTTAATAAAAGTCTACCACTATTGCTGACTGATTCTGATGTCAAAGTTTCCTTCTTAACCACATGCTACCAAAATTAGAAGTTTTCACAGTTTGAATGACAAGCAACCTAGAACAAACATAATGATGAATTAAAAAATTAAATAAATACAAAACACTTCCTTCTACAGAAAAATGTAAGACTATTGTGACTAGCTGTTGTGAATCCCACAATTATTGTATAAAATCCAACTTTTAGGGCATTGAAACAATATATTCCTGTCAATATCAGACAGCAGCAAAGATAAAAAAATCTTTGCTAAACTGCAATGCCACAGTAAGCATAGAAATTGTGCTTTCACTTACACATCAAGCCAACTGATTTACACCTACCACATTTAGCCTCATAAATACAGTCAAAACTCAGTCCCACACCTATGCAGACTACACTTGTAATAACCTAACTCCACAGATCTCCAAACAGAACATTCTGAGAAAAGAAAACTATGTGGATGACCACAGACATAAATGAGAAAAGAATTTTTTTCCTTATCTCCTTCACCTTAGGCAGCATCAATGGACTCAAAAGGGGAATATGACTGTTTTTGTGGGAGTCAGACTCTCCACAAGGATATATGCAAAGAATGAAGTTATAAACCAAATCCATGTTTCCATAATTTTTCTATCAGAATTTTCATTGGTATTCATTATGGTTGGACTCAATGATCTGGATTCAATGATCTTAAGGGTCTTTTTCAATGTAGACATTTCTATGTTTCTGATTATTTGCGATGAATGCAATTCCTCCATGGGCAATTAAGCTTAATTTAGCATCCCATCACACAAAGGAAAAAAAAAAAAAAGGAAACAAATATGTATAAAATAGTACAACTTTGTATTCCTGCCAGCTAGGAAGTAGTTGGACATCTAAAGACACAGGTACTTCTACCATAGGATTTTCAAAATTCATGTGAATGCAATGAGAAACAGAATGGAAAATTTGGCTAGAAATCACTAAGGAGCAATGGTTAAGTTTATTCAGAACTTATTCATGTATTCTAAGAAGGGTGAGATTCTTTTCTGTGACAGAGAAAAAAAGACAGACTAAAGCCTGAACTATCTAGTAAAATTACCTCTGGAATTATCCCTGCATCTATTAGAAATCAAGATTTAGATATTCCCTTTTAAACAGTGCTGCATATTTAATTCTTGGTTAACTTTTGTAAAGAGTTATATAAGCACAGAAATATCTTCTCATCTTGCCTCTTCTGCCACATCTGGTAATTTCTTTTCTAAGCAATCTTTTCTTCTCTGGTTTCATAAGGTTACACAGCTGTGTACACAGGTCTACAAATAATAGCAATAATAACAACAATAATAATAAACTTGAGAAGTCTTTTTTCCTGCTCATTATATTTCAGAATTAGGCCTCAAGAAGTTGTATTTTCTGCTAATGGGAATTGTAATTGCTCAATTTTTTTCTTGATGATAAAAATTAAGTCATACTTTCATTATGGCTGCATATATTAATGCAATTGTCATTTTTGGGTTTTATACAATATTTAAAGATAAAACAACAATGCTATGCCAACACCCAACAGCATCTTTACTCAGTTCAGTACAATTGTAGCAAGTTTAGGCAAACATTGTAATAAAATAATCTGTGATGTGTTGGGTTTTTAGTTGAATATAGAGAAACGCCTGCCTGTAGTTTTTTCAGAATGCATTTCCTCACATAAGCTTTACATATAACAAAATTATAGAGTTATATCAAACTGTTGGTCTATTAAAAAAATTGTATGTGTAATTCCTAATCATAATGTTCATTAGAAATACTGAAGGTAATTAATATTAGAGTGATACCAGTCCCTTGAAAAAACCCAGAGGACAAAAGGCAGCACAGGGGAGCTTTAATTTTATGCTGATGCACACTGTGGGTTTTTCTTATTAAAATTTAAATTCATTCTTCTTTTTATAGCAAGAAAGACTGTTTAAACATTGTACTTAGAAAAAATGTTAGTAATACTCCTACCAAAAGGACATTTAGCAATGAAAATGCAAATCTGAAATCTAAAATAAGTTGCTGATCCTCCACAGGGCTTCATGACAGTAGAAAGAAAAGTCAAGGGTCTTCAGTATGGCTGGAGTTAATCTTAAGCCCAAGTACTGTTTTGTATTAAGGATTTTTCTGAGCCTTTCTATGACAGTTTCTTGTACTGCTACTATCTGCCACAATCTGGTATTTAGCAGAAGCATTAACATCTGGCTGAGAATTGTCTTTTCTTTACCTCCTGAATTCTATTCAGATTTATCAGACTTATTAAAAAAAGTTTTTTGCTTCTTAAGGAGGAAAAGGCATAAGGGCATCATGAAAACAGTTTGCAGATAAATTCTTTCCCAGAAATTTGTACTTGAAAATACAACACTTTAGAAGTTCTGTGCCAAATTTCACAGCTAAATATTCAACACATAATATATACATTTTCATTCACATTTTAAAGTGAATTACTTTTGGCAGCATTCAAATTCCTTCTGAATTTACTTTTCTAAATATATTCAGTGATGGGAATATTTGGTAAAACAATTAATGCTGCAGAATATTTTGTGGAGAAAAAAATTATTGCATTGGAAAGTTAAATTTGAAAGTAATTATCTTCTCTTTGGGAAGAAAAAAGAAAAAAAATCTTTTTTTTTGGTTTACTAAAAACCACAGCCATGAGGACTTACAGCAATGCCCCAATCTAGTTTCCATCAAAGTGTTGTTTCTGAACAGGAAGCTAATAACCATTGCCTAAATTCAAAACTGGGTAGCAGAGACAAAACTTCTTGAATAAGGTTGCCAATAAGTGTCTGGACTAGAAATAAAATTCACACCAGTCAGGTGTTCTCTCACACCTCTGTTCATGAATTCCTAATGAATGGCTTTTTAATTAGTAGAATAAAAACTAAGAGAAACATCTGTATTGGTTCATAAAAATGAACACTGATTCCAGTATTGCTCTGCAAGCATTGTCACAAAGGTGCCATACTTGTTGGCTAAATACTTTCTTAAATTTTCCAAACACTTCTTATTCCAAGGCCAATTCTTGTGACAGTTGAGCTCAATAAAGGATGTGAAAGTCAAACCACTTGGGTGTTTTAAACCAGGTGAATTAACAAAATGTTGTTTAGTAGGGATGTGTTTTAAACTCTGATGGAATCTATTAAGGAACTCCACGAGTGTTCTTTATGTTCACAGATTGTTCTGAACTCAATGACTGTTCCTGATGATTTGTTTTTTTGGACTAGAAGTGCTTGGTCTACAGAACATCCAGATTCAAATCAGAGGGCTAGAGGAGAGCCTGCAGACTCGCATGGTTAAGTGATGTTTCCATGGATACAACTGACTTGAGTTTGAAAATTTACCTTCAACCAGTGGCAGAACATATCCCATCTTCCCAAACATTTGAGTGTCAAGATATAGACATCACCAGTCCATGCAATAAATGTGAAGCCAGGGACTGGAGTGCAGAATCAAGGAGAAATGCACATAACTTGCATTGCTAATCTGACAAACTGCAGCAGTATGCTGGGGAATCTTAATCAGGGCAGGTAATTTTTTTCGGTAGTTTAGACTGAAATAATCAACAGCACAAATAAAGACCAGGAAACAATTGTTTGTGAAGAAAGTCTGGTAAAAAACATCTGAAAGGGATGCTGTGGGCCATCAACCAAACATGAGTCAACAATGCCATGCTGTTTCAATGAAAAGACAATGCTGCATTAGGCTCCATTAACAGGAATAGCTCACCAGGCCTGTGACACAATCCTTCCATCCAAGCCCTGTCTGAAATCCTGACTTCTATTCAAACACCCACAGAGACATTCCTAGAGCATGTCAGATGTCCATGGTGGGAAGAACGAGAAGCAGTGGGCATGAATTGCTCCAAGGAATATTCAAGTGTGCTATTAGAAGAACTTTTTAGCAGTAAGTATAGTGCAGGCATGCAACAGATTGTCAGGGAAAACTCTGAAATCTCCACAACCATGAGTCATCAAGAGTAAGGTGGACAAGTCTATCAGGAATGACAGAAATATGGACCATCACGACCTGAGGCTGGGACAAGCTTTTGATTCTGGGCTGCATTAAAATAAATGGCACTGAAACACTAGGAAACACTAAATACTATAGCCATCCTGAATTTCATCACACTAACAGACAATCTTACCACATCAATCCCCAGAGTATATTAAAATTAACAGTGTGAGCAAAGACATATTCTAAAGCTAACCACTTTTTCTAAATATTTTTTTTTCATACTAGAACTACTCCAGTCTTTTTGACAGTTGTCAAATCCCTCAGAAATCTAGGAAATTGTTCGGGAAGTTAGTGTCCTACATGAAGAATATGCAGAGATATAGATGGAATAATCCATTCTGCCCTAGCTTCATTCTGTCCTCACTTCTTTCTACACAGTCTATCCAATATCAGTCAGGAAGTTAATTTGGATATGCAATGGTAAGGATGAGAAGGAAAGCCCAAGGAAGACCTAATGATGAATGCTTTAACAATAGAAACAGATTTTCCTACAAAATTCCTTCAACAAGTCAGAGATAATCACCCAATACTCAACATCTCCATTCATTACTCAGTTTTTGTGGAGGCATGGACAGGATGTGATGAATTACATCCCAAGCTACAGAGGAAACAAGAATAATATGATGTTTTGGAATAATTAGGAGGAGTACCTCAAGCAGAGCACAGATTGCCTGAAATTGTATCTGCACTAAAAGAGGCAAATTGTGGACTTCACTTAAATAAAGCCTTATAAAACAGGCGCATGTCATTGGGTCATTATCTGCTGGGGCTAGGCAACACTGTGGGGCTGAACGTGGGGGAAGTTTAGGATTTTGCACAGTGCTACAGTCTCTCTCAGTCTTCCTCATGGTGTGCACCAAATATGTGAGCTCAAAGATAATTCAGAGTAGGCAGTGGGAGCTTATGAGCTCCAAGCCCTAACATGGAGGAGTAGAAGTCAGAAACTAGTCCTAGGGTTTGTATCCTTTCCATCCTTCCCCGATAAATCTGAGAGGATTTCTTCTGACATGTTCATTGTAAACTTCCCTACATTCACTAAGATGCTAGCTCTTCCACCAAACAAAGAGATTTAAAATCAAAGTGGCTGGTCTAGTGATAATTAACAGCAAGTTTCTGGCAGGGCTATAAAGAGATAATGTTTTATTGGTTGATGGCACTTAGTAGGTCACTTGAATAAAAGCAATGGTTTTCCCTTATTCTGGCAGGAGCTATTGTACATGTTAGAGTGAATAATTTCTTTTCTGAAGATTTAGAGATATTTTCTTTACTTTAATTGTCATACTACACTGACAATCTGAACGCCATTACCTCAGTAATAACTGAAACTTAAAAGTGGAATAGTGTCATTTGAAGATGAATATAAGGTTATAGAAAGACTTGTGCTATTCTTTCCTCTACCTTTTATTCTGTGTTTCTCTTCATTGAATTTATTCCAGTGTGAGCATTTTTTCTTAATTTTAACATCTCCTAATGGATTTTACATCTCTTGGCCAAACTTACCTCTGATGTAACATTCAAGCAATTAATGGACTCCTTTACAGCAGATTTGTTTCATGCATCAAACCTGAATTATTTAAAGGAAAAATTATCATTAACATAGGATGTAAAGGCATGCTGAACTGAACCAACACTTGGAAGTGGGAACTGCAAGGAAATGGGCTTTAAAACCACACAAGTGCTCCAAACCAAAATGTTACTATGGACTCAGAGGGGATGCTCAGGCCACAAGGAATGGGTATGTGAATTACCAGACTACTGTTCCTCAATTGGAACCTCTTAGAAGCAGTTCAGATCATCTAAATATTTAAACATTTGAATATTTAAAGGTGCTTAATGGGAGTTGAGAGCCCTATTTTTTATTTTTTTTTATTCTACTTTAGTGTTCAGAGTAGAAGATAATTCAGGCACTTGAATGTGCTGCTTGTGACTTAGAAAAGCCAACTTAGTGTCTGGCTTCTGTGCACAGGGGCAATCTCCAGTCTCCTGAAGTTCCAGACCTGAACCAACCCTAAACAATAAAAAAGAAAGAAGAGGAAAAACTGATTATCTTTTTATGATTTAGCCTTCTTAACCTGCTTCTTCAATCTTCAGATGCCCATGCCATCAGAAAGTACAGTTTAGATAATCACATCAGAAAGAGGTGGGTGACAGCAAGATCACACCTCTTGGTAGCAGCTATCTGGGAGATGCCTTTAGTTACTACCAGACCATGCACATAAGCAGATGAGATTATACAATTACTTCCCACAGTGTGCAAAAATGGAAGGATGGAGAACTCAGAAGCAGTCAAAAGTGCCATTACCAGAGAAGAATGATAAGGAAAACTCTGGACAGCTTTCTCCCAATGAAATAGTAATGTCCTAATTAAAGTTTTTTACTAATATGCACGGGAAGCAGGAGACAGGATAGATTGGAATGAAATTTTACAAGGCTGATGTCTGCATCTCTGACCTGTTGTGTGGAACAGAAGCAATGGTTACAAGATGGTTACAAATGCACTCAAGATCAGAAATGACAAGGAGAAATAAAAAATTTATCTAAAAATACATTTCACAGTACACACACAGTTAGGTGCAACTTAGTTTTTTTTAATTCCCTTCTCTATTTGGGATTCACTTTACTTGATGTAATATATGTTGTTTTATACTTATGGGAGCTGACTTATGAATAATACAATTAGTGCGTTTAGGCTTTCAGAAAATGTCTACACTTACTAGAATTTATTAAACTTAAGCAAGGAGTACTTTGCACTTTTTGTACTCTACAGGGTAACTATGAAGCAGACATAACTTTTTTGAAATAATTATTTTCCTCTCATTACATTATGACTGAGTTAGATTCACCTCATTTAAATTCATGTTAGCATCTAGCAACAATAGCACAAGAATCCTAGCTTAGGGTTTGTACGGCGCAAGCAAATACAACACGTGGGCTGGCGTGAGAAGCTGTTTGTTCCACACCACAGTAAGCACTGACATGGGGAAAACACCAGGTAGCCTCACCCTCTGTGCGCTGCTCCCTGCCAGTGTTTTCCAACACAGCCAGGATGAAACACAGGACTCCTGAAAAGGCAATTCCAGAAGTTGTTCTGAGACTCAGAAGTTAATATTATGCATAATTGATGAAATGTTCAGTTTTAAAACTTGCATCGGATGCCTTACTAGTGTATATCAGCATGTCTACCAAAATCATAGAATCACAGAGTAGTCTGAGTTGGGTCTCCAAAGACCATCCAGTGTGACCCACCTGCCATGGGGGAGGTCACAGACACACTAAGATGGGTGGGAGTGTTGATATGCAGGAGGGCAGGAGGGCTCTGCAGAGGGAGCTGGACAGGCTGGATTGATTGGTCAAAGCCGATGGTGTGAAGTTAAACAAGGTCAAGTGCCAGGTCCTGCCCTTGGGTTACAACAACCCCTGCAGTTCTACAGGCTGGGGACAGCGTGGCTAAAGGACTTGGGGGTGCTGGTCAACAGCAGCTGAACTCGAGCCATTGTGAGCCCAGGTGGCCAAGGCCAATGGTATCTTGGCCTGTGTCAGCAACAGTGTGGCCAGCAGGACCAGGGCAGCGATCACCCCCTTGTACTCAGCACTGACGAGGCTATACCTTAAATCCTGGGATCAGTTCTGGGCCCCTTGCAATAAGGAGGACACTGAGGGGCTGGAGCATGTCCAGAGAAGGGCAGTGGAGCTGGTCCATTGGAGCACAAGTCCTGTGAGGAGCAGCTGAGGGAGCTGGGGGTGTTCAGCCTGTAGAGGAAGAGGAGGCTTGGGGAGACCTTATTGTTCCCCACCACTACCCAAAAGGAGGCTGTCACAAGGGGGGAGTCGGTCTCTTCACCCAGGTGACAAGTGACAGGACAAAAAGGAAAGGCCTCAAGTGGCACAAGGAGAGGTTCAGATTGTATATTTGGAAAATTTTCTTCACAGAAATGGTGGTTAAGCATTGGAACAGACTGCCCAGGGAACTGGTGGAGTCATTAAGAATTGGAACAGACTGCCCAGGGAACTGATGGAGTCACCATCACTGGAAGTGTTGAAAAAGAGGGTTGAAGTGGCACTTGAGGACATGGTTTAATGGTGAACGTGGTGGTAATGCTGGGTAGGCAGCTGAACTTGATTTATCTTAAACGTCTTTTCAACGATAACAATCCTGTGATTCTATATTCAACTGGATCAAGTGTCTCAGGGCCCCATCCAACCTGACCTCCCACATTTCCAGGGCTGGGGCACCCACCACCTCTCTGGGCAGCCTGTGCCAGTATCTCACTACACTCACTATTTAAAAAAAAAAAATATTTCTTGTATCTAATCTATATCTACTGTCCTTTAGTTTAAAACTATTATGCCTTGTCCGGTCACTACAAGCCTCACTAAAGTTTATTCCTACCTTTCTAACAAGGCTGCTCCAACAGTTCCATGTCTTTCCCATGCTGAGGACTCCAGAGATGGGTGCAGTACTACAAGGTGAGTGCTTACCAGAGTGGAGTAGAAAAACAAAAAGACAGCAGAAAATCAAAGGACAAACACACAAATGTATTTTGCAGAATGTATCACAAATCCATTGTCAGTCCACTGGAAGAATGAAATTAAGGTGTTCTTTCTCACTGTTATTTAGCCTTTATACCATTGGTGCAAATGTTAGTGTTCTGACATTCATTGTTCTCACTGTAGTTTCTTTAGAGCAATACCAGTACCCACCAGTTACTGATCTGCTGACCTTGATTATTGACTAAAACCCACTGTTAGCTCCAAACCAAGATATTGGAGCTGACCACACAGTTTGTAGCTTATGTGAAAAGAAAATAATTAAATGTTCAATGGATCTTCAGTAAACTCACAGTCTGATTTATATCATCATAGTGGTTTTCTCTGGTCTGGAGATGAAGAGAATGTAAACTGTTAAAACAAACAAACAAGAAAACAAACTAAGAAAACCAACCAAAAAAAAAAAACAACCCCAAAACAACCAGAAGCAAAGGGGATCAAACAGATTTTTTTTTTAATTATCTCTGAGTGAGAATCAAGGACATATTGTGCTTTATTGAATACCTGTCTTTTCTGAGTCAGATTAGCAGTGGCAAGAGTCCAGAATTTCTGCTAATCCCAGGATTTTATTTTTTTTTAAATTTGTCTTGGCAAAGGTTGAGGCCATATTTATGAAAGAGCAGTAATGTTATTGCTTGCCTTCTTTTCCAGCTCTATTTCCAGACCATTAAAGGCTATAGATTCCTAAGAGTTAAAAACTTAGGTGCCTAATACAGATATTCCATGATGGCAGAACACAAGGGAAAGATTTCACCTGTAAGTGAAGGACAGAGTTCTGTTGTATCAAACAGATATCTGAGTACAATTTACTGTGGAAGTAAAGGACTCCTAAGTCACTTTGACAAATTAGCAACCACACAAGCCACCAGTGCAGAAACCTACATCTCTCCTTGCAAAGAGCAGGTCAGAGCAAACAACAAATTTTCTAATATATCAGCTTGTATGCTGCAAAAATGCCAGGAAGACAGCTTCAATTAAAGGCTAAGAACACCACCCATGTGCATGTGAGTGGTTTTATTCTGAGGCTTTGGAACAGAATGTTGGAATGGTTTCACAGAAATGCTGAAGATCTCCTCACAAAAGCTCATTTATGTTACAGCCATCAATGTCAAGCTGGTCATCAGGGCTGGAAATCTTCAGTGGTGTTAGTCATTTCAGGCAATTTAAGAAAGAGGGAATAAATTTTTTGTTTAAAGCATTTTTAAGGGATTTTTCCCAAATTTTTACCATAGACATCCAAATATATTAGTTATTATTTATGAAGATCTACTATTCTTTTGCATTAGAGACAAAACAAGACAAGAAACTTTTTCGGAGGAGCAGCTTGTGGCCTCAGGAGCAGAACCACAACCTGAACATCATGTCAGGAGAGAGTTAAAAATAGACAGTCTCCATTTTTTGACCTGATCCTGCACTTTGTGTGCATAGGAGCAGATGTGTTCATTTGTCAAGCGGTGGCTGTTGACAGCACTTTGTGCTGGCACAGAGGGATGACGTGCCCTAGAAACGATGTCAGTGTAAAGCAGAGTTCATCGGTCAGCCCTGGGAGTAGTTATCAGCCCCCCCACAGGTCAGCAGACATTATACACCTCTGGCCTGAGAGTGAGCAGGGCACAATGAGCTGACCCCACCGCAGCTCAGCTGAGCTCCTGGCCTTGGCATTGCTCCCGGTTCTGCTCCCAGGCTTCCCTTCGCAGCAAGCTACAGACTGACCTTCAGGAACAAACAAAAAGCACAAGCTCTCAGGTCCCATCAAACTCCGCCCCACAACTTTTACTGCTAAAAAGAGAGGGGGAAAAACTGCATAGCGTTGCAAAAAGTCACAATGAAAGGGATGGTTGAAAGTCATTACCTGTCAGATCCTCTGCTTGAGCAGAGCCATCAAACCTAAACATTCTTTTAGTTTTAATGGAGTAACAGAGGAGGATTTTGTTCCAGAGGAAAGAGTACTGTGCTATCTAGGCCATATATGCCTTTAAACTTCATAACTTTAAAAATGATACAAAACTGAATTAATTAACCATTTTATTCACATGTCAGTAAAACCCCTTGATCATGCAAAATCTCACACACCTGTCTGAATTCAGAAGGTTTCAAGAACTCACTAAAAGCCACCAAAATAAAAAAATAACCTGCCACTTTTTCTTATATATTTTCCTTTTACCTCCATTGATTTAGTCTTCCTAAATTGATTTTTCCTTTTCTCCCCATTGATTTAGTCTTCTTGCTTTCAACTGTTTAGCAACACTTTCAGCAAGTCTCCTGTCTGGTATCTCCCTGCTACATGCATGACCTCTCTTAATGCAGCCATGCTCTCGCCCGGCTTTTCACTATATTTACTGTAACACTGGCTGCCCATATTAAAACCTGGACATGTTATGCACTTCTGCATCTCTTATTTCTATTAATCAAGTAGAAATAATTCTAGACAATTATTTTTCTGTCATATAGCCGTTAAGGATAGAGCAGGTCATCACTTTGTATGCTATAGTCTATGAGACTCAGATACTCAAAATTAAAGAATTTAAAGGAGGCATATGGCGAACCTTTGCCATATTTGAAACGCCACTCAATAAGTAATTTAGTTAGAAGGCACCCTAGCTGTAAAAACATTTCTTTCAACTTTAGTGCCAGAATAAGTAATTTAGTTAGAAGGCACCCTAGCTGTAAAAACATTTCTTTCAACTTTAGTGCCAGAATGCAGATCTGCAGACAATTCTACAAAGAAATTGATAATTTAATATTCTGTGCATACTCTGGGCTTATAATTTTTTCTCTCCTTTTTTCATGAAGACTTTAAGGTCTATAGAAGGCAGCAGGCTTAACATATGAAGATCAATTTTCAATTTAAACAAAAGAGAAATGGAGTAAAAGATTGCAGAACTTTCCAGTTGCTGTATGGGAAGCACATGAGCATCCTGATACAAAGAACTGTCTGAAGCAAATGCTGTTTATCTCATGCCCAAAGGGCAGACACCAGAGAATTCACAGCAGGCACAGAGAATGTAAATCTTTGGTACAATGCATGTTATAGGTCCCTTGATGCATCATTAAGATGATGCACCAAATCTATCCACACTGACAGACTACATTTCCCTCAGGACAAAAAACCAAACAAAAAGCCCCCCAAAAAAAAAACAACAAAAAACACCACCAAACAGGAAACAAACCACCACCAAAAAAACTCAAGCCTTTGCAAAAATCCAAAATTCATATTTTGGGTTTTAAATTACCTATTTCTGATCATAAAAATATTTAAACTTCATAATCTCTAAATTTGGAGTTAAAATGGGAGAAAGTGCTATCTCTGACTAATATTTCTGGTTTGTGGAATCCATATAAATGTGATTTTAAGCTTCTGTGTAAAAACTTTTCTTATCTGTCTGTGTCCCAAGGAAGTGTTCTTACTCTCTTCAGGGTGAAAAAGAAGGCCAGAATCTTGCTTCTTCATTACTGTTAAATGCCTTTTCTGCCTCTTTTCTCTCCCACGTTTTTATACCAGTGAACTAGCTGCAGTCTCACTTTTTCTCATTATTAGGATATAATTAAGAACTATTGGATCTTACAAACTTTCTTCATTGATCTGTGTCCTGGTTGTCCCAGAGCTTTGGTGTTTTCTTTTTGAAAACTTGGATACCTTAACTTCCATTAAGAAACAAAAGGCAAAATACTCCTTCATTTTGGTTCTCATGGTTTCAAGGAGAAAAACTTGAAGCAAAACTGGAAGTGAACTGAGGAAAAAGTGTGTCCTGCCATCCATGGAGAGCAAGGAAAAAAACCCAGACAGCTGGCCTGCCTTTTCCTTTGGCCACTGGATCCTCAGAGCTGACAGCCACTTCCTAAAGTGAGCACTATAAAACCTTTAAAGATTTAAATTTCCAGTGGAGGGAATATACACCAGAAAGATCTGTGTTAATGAAGGAGGATGGGTGCTTGTNAATAAGTAATTTAGTTAGAAGGCACCCTAGCTGTAAAAACATTTCTTTCAACTTTAGTGCCAGAATGCAGATCTGCAGACAATTCTACAAAGAAATTGATAATTTAATATTCTGTGCATACTCTGGGCTTATAATTTTTTCTCTCCTTTTTTCATGAAGACTTTAAGGTCTATAGAAGGCAGCAGGCTTAACATATGAAGATCAATTTTCAATTTAAACAAAAGAGAAATGGAGTAAAAGATTGCAGAACTTTCCAGTTGCTGTATGGGAAGCACATGAGCATCCTGATACAAAGAACTGTCTGAAGCAAATGCTGTTTATCTCATGCCCAAAGGGCAGACACCAGAGAATTCACAGCAGGCACAGAGAATGTAAATCTTTGGTACAATGCATGTTATAGGTCCCTTGATGCATCATTAAGATGATGCACCAAATCTATCCACACTGACAGACTACATTTCCCTCAGGACAAAAAACCAAACAAAAAGATCCCCCCCCCAAAAAAAAAAACAACAAAAAACACCACCAAACAGGAAACAAACCACCACCAAAAAAACTCAAGCCTTTGCAAAAATCCAAAATTCATATTTTGGGTTTTAAATTACCTATTTCTGATCATAAAAATATTTAAACTTCATAATCTCTAAATTTGGAGTTAAAATGGGAGAAAGTGCTATCTCTGACTAATATTTCTGGTTTGTGGAATCCATATAAATGTGATTTTAAGCTTCTGTGTAAAAACTTTTCTTATCTGTCTGTGTCCCAAGGAAGTGTTCTTACTCTCTTCAGGGTGAAAAAGAAGGCCAGAATCTTGCTTCTTCATTACTGTTAAATGCCTTTTCTGCCTCTTTTCTCTCCCACGTTTTTATACCAGTGAACTAGCTGCAGTCTCACTTTTTCTCATTATTAGGATATAATTAAGAACTATTGGATCTTACAAACTTTCTTCATTGATCTGTGTCCTGGTTGTCCCAGAGCTTTGGTGTTTTCTTTTTGAAAACTTGGATACCTTAACTTCCATTAAGAAACAAAAGGCAAAATACTCCTTCATTTTGGTTCTCATGGTTTCAAGGAGAAAAACTTGAAGCAAAACTGGAAGTGAACTGAGGAAAAAGTGTGTCCTGCCATCCATGGAGAGCAAGGAAAAAAACCCAGACAGCTGGCCTGCCTTTTCCTTTGGCCACTGGATCCTCAGAGCTGACAGCCACTTCCTAAAGTGAGCACTATAAAACCTTTAAAGATTTAAATTTCCAGTGGAGGGAATATACACCAGAAAGATCTGTGTTAATGAAGGAGGATGGGTGCTTGTTGCCAGGCCAATACTGGCTGTCACTCCCACTCCCATGCAGTCAACATCTGCAAGGCCACAGCTCTGGATTGCCATTGGTGAATCTTCCTGTTCTTCCTCTTGTGTTCATGTAATTTAGATGAAATTTCTCTGTTTCTCTAATATTGCAATTACAAGTCGATACCTCTGAATGATGACAGGTACAATGCAACCAGCTCCCAGCACCAGTTCTATACCCATGAATACTCAGGAATGTATACTTTACTGTACTGAGACCAATCTCTGTCTTCTGTTCAAGAGCGACAGAAAAGTGGGCTGGTTTCAACCTTTTTTTGGGCTTGTAGCTAAAGCTCCTTCTCTGAATCAGTCCCTCAAATGACATCTTTCTGATGCCTACATAACTAACCTAGAAAGCTTTCTGAATAATCATAAAACAGAAACCTGATTTCTTATTTACAGCCCTCCCAAAACACACACACAACCCCCCCCCAAGCAAAACCAAACAAAAACCCCAAAACAAACAAGTAAACCCCCTCCCAAAAAACCCAACCAACAAAAACAAACAAACCAACTTCAAAGATACATGCAAGGAAAAAAAAAAAAAAAAACCTCAATACTTTTCAGCAAAATTGGGACAAAGAAGAATCTAAGTGAAGAATTAGCCAAATCCCCAAAATTTTTGCCTGTGTGTAAAAAATCTATTGCAAGGGATAAATAATACAAAGAGTTAGGAAGTAAATAGGGAAAAAGGCTGAAGAAATGAAAATAACATGTGTTCTCCCTTCTGTGAATATATTCTCCATGCTACTTCTAGTCCCATCTAAGGCAGAAGTTTCCGAGGACCAATTAGGGCTTTTATTGGCAGAACTACACAGCAGCACCCTTGGTAAAGTTTTCCATTTAAAATCTCTAATCTGCATGTTATCTGATTCTGAGTAACCTTCTTCTAAGCAGAATTTATGCGCTCACCCTCTCTTTGAACGCCCCTTGGGACAAGAGGCTATGTATAGCACTTACTCACTTAAATTTCTCATTTATTTTTCTTAAAAAAAAAACCCTCACAAGTTCTTCCAAGCTGGTTTCTTTGTAATGATTTGAGCTGATTGCTTCACAGCAGCATAGCAATGCAGTGACAGCATGCTCATGCTCGGCATATTAGGAAAAATATATTTGTTTGCTTGAAAAAGCAATAAAATGACCCGACTGGGAAAAAGCCCCCAAGAAATCACAATGATACGGTGTTTAAGATGGAAATTAATAAAATAATCAATCAGTTGGAAAACACAGACTCATCCTCGCTTCCTCTGCGCAGCAAAAGTTTCTCGCCATGTTTTACTTCAACTTAGATAAATATTGCCTGCATGGGTCATTTTCTGATTATCTGACAGGTAAACATATTTTTAGATCTCTTAAAAGAAATCCCTAGGTTTTAAGGATATAGACATTATTTTCAGAAAAGAAAGAAATGAGTAAAAAAAAAAAGCCTTTTATAAAAGCCATTGAGAGGTGCAGCCACAAATCTGGAAGCCAGGAGATGCTTAGTGCATCACATCTGGCCCCAGCTTTGAGTGCTGAGCACTGGAAACCTGAACCTGTGCCATTTTGGAGCTGTAGCTTTACTGGAATGGAGCCTAGAACCTCGCCTGGGAATAGCCTACTCTGGATTGGATGACCTTCAGAGTTCTGAAGGACCCCCACTCTTATCCACATCTGAAGCATCTGACAGAAAGAGGAAAGATAGGAAAAACTGTTCAAATGAGTAGGTAAGAAATTTGTGACCAGTCAGGTTTTGCAGCTGTCTACATATTTTATCCTGTGGAGAGAACCTAAAGTTGTTGAAGAACCTTTCTTATGCTGCACATCCTTCAATTTCTTTGGCTTCCGGTTGCCTTTTCAGAAATCCAGATACAACCCATAATTTGTGCTGACCACGGACATGAGCTTTCTGCACATGATGCCCCCACCTCAGAGAAAAAAAAACTGAGCACTGTGAAGAAGATAACTTAATATTTGATCAGACGCCAATGCCTTCTGAAAAAAAACCCAACAAAACAAAACAACGAAAAACCCCAAAAAATCACCCCAACCTCCCCAAAAACAACAACAAAAAAAACCCCAAATGAAACAAACAAACAAAACCAAACCAAAACAAACAAAAAATAACCCAAGGAACTATACTCTGCTTTTGAGAAACAAATTTGACATGCAGTGATGACTTTCTATAAGGTGCCAGAAGTCAAAACCCCGAATTTCTCAAATTCTGCTCTGGGACATACAACATAGAGTTCTCATACAGAGCTTTTACTTAAAAACCAACAATTCAGACATTAAAAATAAGATTTCTTTAAATTTACTAAGAGCCATCACAAAGACAGACTTGAGAAAAGTATTTATTGGCTGCAGCTTCAAACTTGAAGGCTTAGTTTGGGTCTTCTGGTTTTGGCTTGAACTCAGATTTCTTTTCAAGGGTGAATTCTGCATGAGTACTTTCCGCTGGAGTTGGAAATCCAGTTTTGAAATGCCAGTGCCAAGGTGTCATTAGCCAGAGCGAGCCAGCCCTACTTCCCTACTTGGTTAGTTTCTCTCAGAATACGACATAAAGTGAGAAGTTTTAAATGTCTAGTGAAAGGATCCTTTACCCCAGAAAACAGGTGTGTCTGTGTGAA
>VXBU01014162.1:256949-346822 GCA_013400315.1 Bombycilla garrulus | reverse complement strand
AATATTTGATCAGACGCCAATGCCTTCTGAAAAAAAACCCAACAAAACAAAACAACGAAAAACCCCAAAAAAATCACCCCAACCCCCCCAAAAACAACAAAAAAAACCCCCAAATGAAACAAACAAACAAAACCAAACCAAAACAAACAAAAAACAACCCAAGGAACTATACTCTGCTTTTGAGAAACAAATTTGACATGCAGTGATGACTTTCTATAAGGTGCCAGAAGTCAAAACCCCGAATTTCTCAAATTCTGCTCTGGGACATACAACATAGAGTTCTCATACAGAGCTTTTACTTAAAAACCAACAATTCAGACATTAAAAATAAGATTTCTTTAAATTTACTAAGAGCCAT
Organism: Bombycilla garrulus; assembly: GCA_013400315.1. NCBI lineage: Eukaryota > Metazoa > Chordata > Aves > Passeriformes > Bombycillidae > Bombycilla > Bombycilla garrulus. Next base: position 346,464 of record VXBU01014162.1, on the reverse strand, counting down.
CACAAAGACAGACTTGAGAAAAGTATTTATTGGCTGCAGCTTCAAACTTGAAGGCTTAGTTTGGGTCTTCTGGTTTTGGCTTGAACTCAGATTTCTTTTCAAGGGTGAATTCTGCATGAGTACTTTCCGCTGGAGTTGGAAATCCAGTTTTGAAATGCCAGTGCCAAGGTGTCATTAGCCAGAGCGAGCCAGCCCTACTTCCCTACTTGGTTAGTTTCTCTCAGAATACGACATAAAGTGAGAAGTTTTAAATGTCTAGTGAAAGGATCCTTTACCCCAGAAAACAGGTGTGTCTGTGTGAATATGAGTACAAAAAAACTAAAGATTGTGACTGAAAAGTTAAAAGCTTTATAAGATAAAGGTTTCTCTGTGTTTAGTCTTGCAAGGAACACATCTGTCATGATGATGGTAGAGAATATGTTTCCAAAAACATGAACAAATTTTGGCTATGCTCAGGCATCCCAAAGTAATACACTAAATAAGCTCTCCCGTGGGATAAGGAATCACCTTTCTACAGGTGAGAAAGAAAGGGGTTAAAGAAAACTCAGAATGGAAAAGAAACCCTGACTGGCCATGACCACATTTAGGTTGGTGATAGCTTGAGCAACTGCAAATTCCAGTGGGATCTCCAAGCACCACGAGACACTTTGTCCCTCTGAATAACGTGCATCTTTGTTATTGATTTGATTCCATCTTACTGGCTGTAACCATTCTAAATTAGGATTAAAGTAAAAAACCTTCAGCTCACCAGTGTCACTTCATCTTCATACTGCCTCATTCCCTCCTTTCACACTGCACAGGACCTGCCAGGACTGCTGGGAAGCTGCAGAGTCCATATGTCCTCACAGATGGGCTACAGAGGATGCTTATTTAACACATTCATATAGCTGCTTTTGGCCTCATGCCATATGAACTGCCCTTTCATGAGCTGTAATTCTACAGATCCCTGATTAACTTCAAGGGGGAAAAGAATTTAAATGCCATTCCTTCGTTCACAGCCAAATGCTTTTCATACAATCTAAAAAGCATCTTGTAGCTCCTTCACAGCCTTGCCCCTTCCTCCTCCCCTCTTACATCTGCTGCTATAAAATCCAGCCTGTTCCATATTTCTAAAAGTTGAAAACTAGATTTCTGAATCACTTCACCTTTGGTTGCCCCTCACATTATGAATCTTTGTGTCATAAATAGAGGCTCAGTTGTCTCTAAGCAAATATTATTTTAGTGTCTGACAGGCACAGGCTTCCTTCTCAGTCTGAGGACTTATTTACATTCTTTATTTACGTTCCTATATCGTGTCCCACTATTGAAGCTTTCCCTAGCTCTCATTCAGACAAAATTCCCACTGAGATTTTAAAGGCTCCCCTCAAATAAATCCTTAGAACCTCTTTTGTATGTGGAACTCAGGATAATGAAACCTGAATCCAAGCTGTTTCTGCTGATCCCTTGCTCATGTCATTCTGCTAGAGCTCCAATCAAGTGAAAATTTACCCTGATTGCTATAAGAAGGAAAGGATGCTGCAAGAGTGTTCTTAAAACTGTGCCTTTTTTTGGCAACATTCTGCATTTTCTCAGTCCAAAGCAACACAAATTTGCTTTCTGGCATTCATCAAAACAGAGGCTTTCCAGGTGTCACTACAATAAGAATTGAATTTGACATGAGGGGCTAGACTCTCCTGCCCCTAATCAATGTCCTTCTTCATCTAATGAGATGAAATTACAGCAATGACCAGCAAATGAGACACTGGCAAAGGTATTTGCAAAAGCAGGTTTAATATTAAAGTAAAACCAAGACAGAGTTTGTTGGCAAGGTTCACTCTACTGCTATGGCTAAGGCACACAGAGCAAAATCAGATTACAATCTAGAATTAATCAATCTAAAATTAAAATCCACCTAAAATTATTTATACAGAGGCTGAGGATGGAAAAAGGGTAAGGATAGGAAAGGGTAATGATAAAAAGATTTAAGGAAGACCTTTCTGTTGGATTACAAGGTTCAGAGTGGAGCCCCTGGTTAAACTTAGCCCTGGATTTTTAGTGTTTTAGGCCTAAAACTTTTAACAGCTCTTAAACTTAACAGCAATTAATTGATAAACAATATAACAAGAAATTCTACAGAATTTACAATAAGCACAACAGTAACTTACAGCCCTACCTTACTTACAAATATAGCACACTTAAGAGTCTAAGAGAACAACATTCATAGTACATTTGTTATAGCATATCCACACTTGTACACACACAGACCTAAGGGAGAACATACAAGGTGTATATGTGTGAGGAATTCCCCCTGAATACAGTGAAGAACATTCAGTAACTGTTCCTTTACACCTCCTCAAAAAGTTGAGCCTTGGGGAATTGTGGGATCAGCCCAGGCTCCATTGCTGGTGTTCAGCATCAGCCCTGCAAGTACAGCAAACCTGTGAGATATCCCGCTCAGAGGGAGATGGCTGCCAAATGCCTGCTGCACTCCAGGAGAGATCACAGGGTCTTATTTAGGACTTCTGTTTGTAGGGTCACAAGACAATTGGCTTTGGTCACAGTAATCTTCTAACTTGGCCGCAATTTGAGATGGTGACTTTCTTTGAAAGTTCGATAGCAAAAATGGAGTTCCACTTGGGTTGTAACTTGGGCAAGAAAAATTTCCAAGGGCTTTCCATTAAAACCCAGGAGCTTAGCCAGTATAGGTTCCTGGGAACAGACAGTGCTTCTGATAAGCTCAAGAGGAACTTAGCCCAGGTGCTGACCATTTCTGAGATGATAGTGCATCCTGAGGAGTGGAAGAGAGAGAGGATGTCCAATCACAACACGCGGCTTCAGAGAAGAGATCAGTGGAAATATATTTCTCCCCAACCAAAACCAAGTCAGAGTTCCTCACAACTTGCCTTGGAATACTAGGTTGGAAGTCCTTAATTGTCCCACAGATATAAACATTTAAATGTCATTTAGCGCTAGGAATTGAGGGTAATTTTCCTATTCAGTGATTCTATCATTTTACAAAATGTGTACAAGATGCAACATCATTTATTACAATAAACAGAGAGTGTAAGAAGATTAAAAATCTGACAGATGAGTATTAGCTTTTTTTGGCAGAAGAAAAAAACTTCATATGTTTGTGAATCATCCTTGAGATAATCATATTCCATAAAGACAACCATAAAGAAAAAAATTTTCATATTGATTCCGGAAAACATCATGAATATTAATAAAAGACAAATGCAATTTGTCCATTTTGGCGATTAATGAGGTTTTCCTTCAAAAGATTTGGTAAAAACAGTATATAAGTTTTGAAATGCTAGACACTACTAATCTGAGACAGATTTGTGTATGAACATTTATACCATAAATCTGGTAGAAATCACACTCAGTTTTAAAAATAAAGCCCAACTGGTAGCTGTTTGAGTCAGTTTGCACTCATTCCTCCTATGTGGGAAAGGTGTACAGTTTTGGAGACATTTAAGCTCATAGCAACACGTTGCAAATGAACTCTTCGAGGAACTTTAAAGGTTTAGAATTTTCTTCTAAAGAAATGAGGAAGGAAGAGTAGGAGAAGCATCTCAATTTTTATTTAAAGTGTCTTTTTAAACAGAGTCTAAATCATATGGATGCAATAGGTACTGTCTGAATAAAGACAGAGCCTTTCAACTTACCATATATTCCATCAACTCATTACAGCACAGTTCAAGTGTAATGTAAAACCCCAGCACTTGTCCCACTTCATTTCTCACAATCCATCTTGTGGCAAATGCTACAGGATTGTGGATGCTGTTGCCCAATTCTCATCTCCTCTACAGTCTTATACAACTAGAGAATATCACTCAATTTATGTTGTAGGTTTCTGACATCCACCCAGTATAATGATATATTTGCCAGCTTCACAAAGATACAAAGAGAAAAAATACTTTTTAAGGATGTTCAGAAAGTGTTTCTCTTTATTTACACCTATTTTTAACCTATAATTGCTGAAGAGATCTATATAATAGGACAAAACAATGCAAAGGTAATTTAGAGGTCAGGACTTATTCCTATCACTCATGAGAAAACTGCAGGGAAAGGTTGCAGGGAAATGGTCTGGCAGTAAGGGCTCTAGACAGGACGCAAGAGCATCACAGTCACATATGACAAAAACAAATTGATCCCTAAGACAGGATTTATGAACATAATGCCTTTAAAAATCTCAGACTTGATCTGAGAAGAGCTGGAAACTAAGTTATGGATGTTTCCCTAGTGACAACAGAATGTAGGCATCTTCCTGTGTCAGTAAGGTTTAATGCAAAAATAAGTAATGTATCCAGCTTGTGGGAATCACTGGTCTTGTCATTAGAGTAGAAAAACCCAAAATAAAAGTCACAAGCACTATGGTTAGTTGATTGAGAGAGTTGGGGAAAAATCCTACCCAAAATAAAAGAAGTCTTACTTCCTTCTTATCTTATATAATGCATAACAATTTCTGCAAAAAAAAAAAAATGTTTAGGAGAAAAATTGCTGTCTGGATGTGAAAAGATTTCCAAACTATTCAACTTCAAGAGCTACACAGAAAAGGAGGAAACAGAGAACATGGCTGATTTTCTGACAACTGCAATCAAATACCACAACCAGAATAAAATCAGATCACTGAATCACAGAATCAGCTGAGTTGGAAGTGGCCTACAAGGATCATCAAGTCCATCTTCTGGCCCTGCACAGCACCATCCCCAAGAGTCACACCATGTGCTTGAGAACATTGTCCAAACATTTCTTGGACTCTCTCAGGCTTTGAGATGTGACCACTGCCCTGGGAAGCCTGTTCAGTGCCCAGCTACTCTCTGGGGGGAGAACCTTTTCCTGATATCCAACCTAAACCTCCCCTGACACAGCTTCAGGCCATTCCCTTGGGTCCTGTCACTGTCACCACAAAGCAGAGTTCAGTGCCTGCCCCTCCTCTTCCCCTCATGAGGAAGTTGTGACTGCAATGAGGTCTCCCCTCAGTCCCCTATCCCTTTCCCAAGCTGAACAGACCAAGTGACCTCAGACACTACAAATCAGAGACTAGAATTAATTACACAGCTCAAAATGCAAAGGAAGAGATTGAAATAAAAACTTCTCTCTCTCTCTTTTTAAAAATAATATAATCTAACACATTGCCAAAAACACACTGAGAAAGTCTGAACCATTTTGAACTTATTTAGAGTAGAAAGAAACAAAGCTCAGATAAAAACCAGTTAATTTAATCAATTGAAATTGCCTAAAAGCTAGCAAAAAAAAAAAAAAGGCAAAAAAAAAAGAGGCAAATAATTAAAATATTCCAGGCCATGTTATTGTTTTGTGGAAGGCACATCACTTTTTCCTGGGAGAAGCACAGGAAAGAACCAACACATACCAAGCCATTTTCTCTGCTGTCCTAATTGTAATGTTTAACTTGCTCGCTGCAATTTTACAAATCCAAATTATTGTGGTGGAAAAAATACTNAAAAAAAAAAAAGGGGCAAATAATTAAAATATTCCAGGCCATGTTATTGTTTTGTGGAAGGCACATCACTTTTTTCTGGGAGAAGCACAGGAAAGAACCAACACATACCAAGCCATTTTCTCCGCTGTCCGCTGTCCGCTGTCCGCTGTAATGTTTAACTTGCTCGCTGCAATTTTACAAATCCAAATTATTGTGGTGGAGAAAATACTGGGCAAAGAATCAGGATTGACTTTAATTATAGGATTTTCAAAATGATAAATGAAAGCTTGGGAAAAAGGTTCAGGTTAAAGAAAAAAGTGTTTAATGTGGCCCAGAAGTGTCAATGAGAAATCTGAGATACTGAGAAAGAAATAAGAAATGTTCTAAAAGATAAATGTGGTTAAAGCCTTCAGTGATTATTAGCTTCTGGAATTATGATTATGTACTGTTCTCAGGGAAAAATAAAAATGTTATCTATAGTAGTCTAGATTAAAAAAATATTGTGAACCAAGTGGTTTAAGTGGCCTTTGGAAATGTTAAGAATTGAAGTTAGAGCCATGAAGAACTGCTACACTGGAGTAATAAGCTGATGTCATTATCTAGGATCAAATAATGAAAACCTTTTCAAGGAGTTATGCTGGTAGAACAGGAGGTTGTGACAATATAATCCATTTAGCTTCACAGAACCCCAGCTTTGTTTTGATTTAAGCTCGAGACTTGGAATAAGCCTGTTTCAAAAATAGAAACACTAGCATTAAGGCTTGATTAGAGAAAGTCTCTTATCTTCTCTGCCGTGCCACTGAGAGGCTGTCAGGTATGCCTGACTTTTGCTCAGACAGAGGGAAAACAAGTCCCTTTTCTCTGGGAATCTGAGCTCTCTCATTCCATGATTCCTGCTCATGCCAGGAGGAAATTCTGTGTTTGAAGGAAGAATCTTGTCCCTTCTGTGGGTATTACCATGGAGGAAAGGCAGGCCTCTCCCAGAGGCAGCTTGTGACATGAGATCCAGAATTTTCTTTTTTGGCTATGTACTGTGGATAGAGTTCTTTTCTACAAATACAGCAGCAGCACAGTGGTGTTGTAGAGATCATAAAGTGGCCAAATAAATAGGGGAGGTTAATTCTAGGACAGCTCAGGAACAATCACCTTTCAATAATTTATATTCACAGTGCAGCTATATTGCAAGGCAGATTAACTTACCTACACTCGTTATTAGATGGTTTTGATGCAAGGAATAAACATATTTGTACATGCCTACATGACGACCAAAACCACAAAGTCCAGCAGAAGTTTTCAGAAATTGCCTGTACTTACACAACCATGTTTTCCGGTATAAATAAATATATATAGTCATGTCATTCAAGCCTGTATGATAACACATGAAACATAGGACCTCTACATTCCTCATTTTCTGTGTATCCAGATGGACACTATAGGGTTGGATTTACAGATGTATTTGAACGTTGTAGATGTGGCTGAAATCAATGAAAATTTAACCTGGAGGTCTATGCAATTCTAAATGCACTTCAGGTTCTGATATCTCAAATGAGACATGATAGAATAAGCTGGCAGATTTTACTTTAGTATACTAATATCTCCTATTTTGATTTACAAAACATTTGTAATCCTTTCTTCAAGACTCTCCTCCTTACATCAGCCTTCTTTCACCAGCAGTTATAACCTGGCCCACTGTTCCATGTGTAAACTACACTTTCTTAGCTATCTTTAGCTATGTCCATGCCCTTAATCATTCATGCAATCACTCCCTATCTGCTTCTTCATTTTAATATTTTCAGCTTCAATTTACACCCATTTCTTAAATTTCACTTAAATTCTTCATCATCCAGCTTTCATCAGAATCCTTGTCCCCATCTTTCCATTCAGCAATGCAGCTTTTGCATCAGGTATTCCTCCTCCTCTTTCACCAGATGTGGGCACAGATGTTACAGAAGATGAGAAAAAAGAAAAGACAGACAGCTTCCCTGCTCCATGCTTTAATGTCCATACTTATCCTGGTCCAGAACAGTTCACAGATCAAGTTCACAGATTGCAGATCAAGTTCACATTTTTGGTGTAGCATGAGGCTGACTCAGTTCAATCATGAGGGAATAATTCAACATATCAGCCAGTAAAACTGAAGTCTTGCTTGAGCATGTACAAACTTTTTGAGCATGTGCAAAGAAATTACTTTAAGATTCTGCCTTGGCTAAATTTCTGCAGTATTTCAGGCACTGAAAAGCACACATTCTGACAAAAAAGCACTGCTACCAAATTTAAAATTACTGTTCAGGAAATGTCGATATTTTTCAAGTTTACCAGAATTCTTTTTAAATGTAAGTTTGTTTTAGGAGTGTTTTGCTTCCTGAGACTGCGTCTCAGGAATAATAAGCCCTAATATTTCTAGGACTCATAGAGTCTAGTAAGTCTACTAAGTCTAGCATCTAACATTTAGCCAAAGTTTAATCTTATCTTTTCATTAGAAACAGTTGAAAGCTCTATTAACTTTCAGAAGAGCCAATGAACCAGTTTTGTCCATGAAGATTTCCAGCCAGTGAATTCTATTTTTTAAAGCAGATATTGTTTAAGCTACAGTACATTAGATTAAAAGGTATATTCTGCCACCACCATTTTTTCTACCTTAAAATGCCATATAAACATGCAGAACTTTTCTTCAGAATAAGTGCCTATATAAAACTTGTTGTTTTTGTAATGTTTCTGCCACAGCTCTGCAACTACAGTCAAGTTAATTCAGCTCAAAGATTCCAGACTATTAGGACTGACGAAAGTACATAGCGCAATTTATTCTCTAATGATACTGTGTAAAGGCAAGCCTCTCACTTGCTGCTAGTGTTGAAATACATGGCCTTAAATGAAAAAGGAAGCATAAATTAATTAAACTCTAAAGTGTCAAGGTTTTAATGACCCCTATACTGGGAAGCAATGAATAACAGAAACCTTTAAATAGCTGATTAGAATAACACTCATATGCCAGCAGTGTTGTTTTAATTTAGTAGTTGAAGAGATACTCTGTTGGAATTATAAGAATCCAGAGCAACAGCTCTTTTACTTTGCTAGCCAGAAAATAATAAGTTACACAACGTAAGTTTTACATTTTAAAATCGATTGTGTATGAATTAATATTTTAAGAAAATTCCACCAATCCAGTCAGGTTACAGCACCAGCTACCTCCTCTCAGCTCTGAGCTAAGGGAAAGCAGCTGTGGATTAGCCAGCATGAAGCACTCCAGCTGCAGACAGAGAAATCCAGACTCTTCATCCAGTCTGTAAGAAGGGCTGGCAGCTCTTCTCCTCAACCAGCTGGAAGGCTGCACATCCAAGAATGCCTGAATGAAACAGTTAGCTCATCACAAGAGTTTGCATGGCAGCTTCTCCTTACAGCCTGATCCACAGGTTGCATCCCCACCTTCCATCCCAACACACTTCTTAACTTCTTTGCTGAGGAAGGGATAAAGAGCAGGCATTCTTCTCCTCTCAGCATCCAGTTCACTGGTACAGCTCTCCTGTTGCTTAGATGAACAAGTTGGAATCTTTGTGTCAAACATGCACTCGAGGACAAGCTGGTAACACTGGGGAGAGCACTGCTTTCAGCCTGAGGCACTTGCCATATTTTTTATGGAAAACAGCATCCTCAACTAATGATGCAGTTACCCTGGAAATATTCCAATTCAGTTTAAATTAAAAACATCACTTCTACTAAGAGAGCTGGCATCCCTAGAGAAAGGAAGAACAATTTTTCCCTGCTATTGCAGCTCAGGTGAGGTACAGAACACAGAGTTCCCCTTGGTGATACAGGGAAATGACCCCACATCTCCTAACTACCATGTTTCTCTAAGTAGGATGAAAATAAGTCGTTATTTGGAAGTATGTCTGCAATCCTTCTTTCTGGTCTTTTTCCATTTCTAAGAAACATTTGCTTGTCTTTGCAATCAGCAACAGAAACCAAAATCTTTTCTTTCTCTGGGGAAAGTGCAATTTCCTAGGCTAGAGACTAATTTTCATTTTCTAAAGACCATCTCAGCATTACACTTTAACTGTAGAGCTGCCAGTCCTCAGAACTGTGATACAAGTAACCACCAGCCTACATACCAAAAAAGGGGGGATTCATCCTCAACCTAGAGGACACAGGAACAGCGTTAAAAGTAAAGATCAAGGGCAACCAAATTCTAAAAAACTGGTTGTTAGGGAACTTCTCTGAGAGAAGTCTGTACACCTAAGGTAAGAAGAATTGCCTTCAGCTTCCTCAAACCTTAAAACTTAATTTCTGGGGCAGTTAATAGGGAAAAGGATTGATGGAACACTTCCTGTTTTAGCATTCCTATAAATCTTTTTCTCCCTTTTCACTTATATGTGCCAGTAAAGCATTTCAACAAAAAAATAGCACAATTTTACTCCTTATTTTGAAAGTCTTTTGAATGAACTTACGAGGCTTCAGTGTTTTGAGTGGGTAGCTATGCCAACCCACCGGCAAGCTGCACAGCCACCAGTGCCTGATTGGGATGAACATGGGAGCTGTCACTCATAAAAGCCTTAACTAGCAGAAAAAGGGCTAAGTTCAGATGTAAAAGGATGCTATAAAATTTTGTGCCTCTCAAGGAAAGAGAAGAAGTTAAACTCGGTGTTTAATGGGTCACCTGGTCCTTTGCAAACATTAATCAATTGCCTTCACAGTACTTTATTAAAGGAAGGTGAGCCAGCGCCATAGAGTAGGTTATTGGGCGAAGGCTGTTCTACAGTGTAACAACGCTAATTACTCTTTACCTCTGCTTGCTTTCAGTCTAGGGTAAACTCTGCTTCATGGCTGAGGACTGTTAGGACTTGCCTGTCAACAAGGCTCAGCTGAGGCTACTGCTGCTGCGGTAGTGATATGCCTTCATGCTGCTGGCTGCCCAGGGCTCCGGGAGGGCTCTGCCTCCCCCCGCCTGCTCCCGGGAGAGCTCCTCCTCCCCTCAGCTGGCAGCCAGCTCTGCTGCTGCTGCTGCTCTGAGGCGTGCCCAGCAAACAGAGCACTAATGCGGTCCCCCAGCACTGAGCTCTGAATAGATGTCTCTTTGCAAGGCTTCTATGGTGTGTAAACGTCTCCTACCCTTCCTGCTCCCTACTGAAGGGCTAAACGTCTGCATTTCAATAGCTCCTGATCTTCTGTTTAACTTCAAGTTGACCATTCAGCCCAGGCATGAAAAAGGCATTAATTAGGTAGCCTAGAATGTCAACATTATTAGAATTACAAGGTTTTACCCACTTGAAATTTTTTCTTTGCTCTTTAAACAGGAAGGCCTCCCAAACCTTACCAAAAAAAAACCAGCCAGAACTGGAATTCAGGCTTATGTGATGATCCTTTTCATTTATAACCCCTTTCTCCTCTACTTTTTGAAGGAAGAGGGAAAGGGAAAGAGTCTATTTTTCTGGAGGCTGTAACCATTGGCTTTACCCATGGAAGGCCTTTCCCATGAAATCAAAGCTTGAAATTTATGCAGATATATCACTGCATAAAACATCCCCAGACAGTATTTTTAAAAATTTTATCAGTAGTAATGAGGGTTTGAAATGTATCCCCACAAAATTATTTCAGCATCTTTGATGATTGGATACCAAAGAACTGGAGGCCAATGTCACAAATCTACACTGCCTTTGTCCAGTATAACTAAAGTCCAGTTAAGTCAAAGCAGTGTGTTTAATGGAGAACATTAAATATAAGCCATTCACTGCAGTGACACAAAGCCCAGCACAGAAAGAGTCTGTCTCTTCAGCACAGTGTTTTGGTTTCTGCAACGATGTTTTTCCAGGGCCAGGATAGGTTTTAATGGAAAAATTCCTTCCTAAACCTCTCAAGTTCTAGCAGTCAATACAGCAAAGAGAAACTACAAATGCCACTCTGTGTCAAATTGCAAAACAGAAATAGTTTCACTCATGTACAGACTCAGCTTTTATGCACAGGACAGAACACAGCTTCTCTTTTATCTCTGAGTCAACAATGTGTGGCCCACAAGACAGAACTGCAAATATCTTAGTTTCAACATTGAATGTGGTATCTGAGCAGCTAGATCCGCTTTTATCCTGTGTAAAGTATTACTTGTACCTTCTGATTTTAGGTATTATGTCAAAGCTAATATTCCCACGCATCCCTTTAATTTGTAGAAGTAAAGCCTGACAATTTCTAGATGCAAACAGGGAACATGGGCTAAGTTTGGCAAAATTTTGCAGTCAACTAGCAAAACCAGTCCCCATCTAAATAAACTATCACTAGTTCTTCCCATGTTATCATTTAATATATACAATCCAAACATAAGATTTCAGTTTAGGTTACTCTGATGTTTAAAATTAATATCTTAGCAAACAAGACCTTGCTCTCAAATTCTCTCTGTACTAGTAAATGAGAAAATCCCATGGAGTGTAAAGACAGATGATACAGAAAATTATATTTTTCTTCCATCTCCATAGTTGCTTCCTCTACTCCTGCTAGTCAGAAAGACAGCAAGAATAAAAACAAGCAGTTTTGTCATCCGTGTTCACAGAATGTCCATGGAACTCTTTCCTCAATTTTTGATTGGTAAAGCAACAGGTTAAATTTTCAAATGCAGCACTACTTCTGATGAATTCCAGTTCAGGAGTCAAATTCACCCCACTTCAGTCTCTTATCTCCTTGTGTGGCTGAACAGACATCAGCCCCATCTCAGATTCCCTGTCAGCATCTGTACAAGTAGGATGTAGGAATTATCCATGTTTGAAGCTAAGCGTCAGTAAGGATTTTTCAGTATAGAGCCAGTCTTGCTCATCAGTTTTAATCATATTCCCATGCACACAGAAAATTTCCTCTAAATAGATTCCTCTTAATAAATTGGAGAAAGAAAAGTTGTGTATTTGACAGTGATTTTAATCATGGTAGGCTCCTTTCTTTTCTTCCAAATCTACAAATTAAAGGAGTTTTACTGTACTGCTGGTACTTCATTGTCATACAAGAAGTCACATGTTGGCATTCATCCTGCACATTTTTTCTGCTGTGTATTTCAGAGAAAAAAGAGAGGATCATGCAATTCTAGGGATACTCATACTCTCTTACAGCAGTTTGCTCATAAGGTCTGACATCGATTATCATATTTATTGCTGAATAGAATCTTGGAGTAACAAATTACAGAAGGAGCAACAAATTACAAGGCAGTCTATAAACATGAGCCAGAGATTTTGTGTCGGCTGTAAAACAGAATTAGTAAAGATCCCAGGGACAGAAAGCTGACAGGTAAGGTTTTTTTTCCTATCTTAATAGTAATGAATAATCAAAATATCCCACATTTTAGAATGAAAAACTAACTGAGTTCCAAGTGGGAAACTTCAGTCAAAACCTGTGGCTTGGACTATGAGTAAAAATATTCAATAAAATTCATGAGTGTATAATAAAGAATTAGTGGCTGAGTGTGCATCTCCAAGCAGTGATTAGAATATTCATTTTATTCAGTGTGTTTGAGAGTCACTGGATGATACCAGCTGATTGACAGAGGGGCTTTGGGAAGTGAAGCCTGAGCAGGTTTTAGTAATGATCTAGTGAAGTTTTGTCTGATGCAGTTGGTTCTGAGTATGCATTTTCACTCTTCTACAGAACATAATGTTTTCAGTTACCATACTGCCCAGGTACAAGGCTGAACAAATGACAAACTACTCAAAACAGTGTATTTTCTTCAAATTGATAGGCATGTTTCTTTCCAATCTGACCTCTTTCAAAACAAAATTAAGAAAGCAAATTACTCTGAAAATTGGCTGTTTCAGATGATGGTTCATCATTCTTAGCCCCGGTATACCTTTTTATTTACAAAATAAGCTGTTTGGGTACATCATACCCGTTATTTTTTACAATGTAGTGGTGTATACACTGCAGCAGAGTATATGCATACTGAACAACCTCTCTCAGCAGCTTCCTGGTTCTCTGGTGTCAGTGTGTCCTAACTCTTCCAGCTTATGCCCCATTGGCTCCTACAACTCCTGTGTAGCTCCTGGGCATTCTATTACCTGGCATGGTTTTGTCTTTTTGAGATAATTACACACTTTGAAAAGGATAACCAAAGACTGACTGGCTTCCCCAGGCTCAAACATTAAGCAGTGGAAAGGACATACCAATTCAAAAGGCTACCTTACCTACCAAGCCATCTCTAATTTACAGAACTGAATCCTTTATTTCCATCTCACCTGCACTTCTCTCTCCAATTCTGCCTTCTATGCCTTAGAAGGGCTTCTCATTTAACCACATGGCAAACACCTCTTCCCTATTTCAAATCTGTTTGGGGCTTATCTCATCGCCAAAATCATCTTCACAACTGTGAGCTTTTATTTAGGCCAACAATGAGGCTTCATTTTCCCCAGAGCCACAAAAGTCTTTCTGCAAGATTACTGAAAATAAAGTAACCACAAAGAGAGGTGCTCTCTTGAGACCTGTCTTTGGTGGCAACAACACAGTGTGAGCTTTTGATCCTCTGCAAGACTTATTCACAGATCAGCTTGGCTTCATGTCAGCAATAATGGAAGTGATGTTATTTTCCACTTTCCAGTAACACCTTTATGGCGTTATGTTATTTTTCATTTTCAGATAATGCTTGCAATAAGACATAAATCAAGCCAAAGCTGGGAGAGGACTTGATTTAAAGACAATCTCCCTTGCAATGAGTGACCTTTTTTAAAAGTTCAGAAGCTGTGCTGGAAACCATTCATTCATTTTATCAAATAACAAATAGGTACATTCAACTTTGACTTGCTGCCAGCACCTTGGTTCCTCACATTCAGTTTCAGTATAATGTACAAACTATAATAATTGATTAGAACAATTCTCTAAAAGCGGTCCAAAATCAAACCCCCTATTTTGATGTCAGGATCTGCATATTAAAATATTCTATATCTTCTCATCTTCCCTCTGCACGCTGGTTTATTGATGACTAGCAGTAAAAGAGATTGAAACAACCAGGAGTTTCCCCAATAGGTGAAACTGCTCTCTCACATGTCTGTACAGTGCATGCAGGCAAACTCTATACTTTCCCCTTCTCTACCAACTTCTTGAAGCCTATAGGGATATAGCCCTTACAGGACTGTGATCTTTTTGGAAGGAACAGGAAATGTCAATGTATCTGAGCTAAACAAAGGCACACTTAGAAGCACAATAGGCAGAATTCCACTGTTCTCTTCCCCTTTCTTCATCCTTCACCTTGTTCAGTTTATCATGTACAAATACATTTAAGTCCTCTCTTTCTTTAATTAAAGATAAGTCACTGGTTCTGTACCTCAACGATAAATACCATTAATTATGTTTCATTCCGGTTTGTCTAATTCACTCATCTTGGTTAGAGTATTTGACTGTATTTTTGCTTATACCTATTGGTTGAATGATTTTTCTTTTTTTTTTTCTTTTTTTTTCTTAGAATGCAAGGTTTAAGCAGATTATGTCTTTTCTGTCAATGTTATCCAAGACTCACAAAAATTTGCTTTTTTTCTTACAAATAGAAGTTCATTTTCCACTTTAAAAATAAAATTTTAAATAGAGAAAACTTAGAGCAATACCCACTTCATTTTTAAAAGTACAATTTTCAGCTTAGTTATGCAAAATTACTTTAGGCATGGTGATACTGGAGGTTTTCAAAATGTAATTGGACAGGGTTCTAGATAATCTCATCTAGGCCCCCCTTGCCATGAGAGGTTGGGCCAGATAAACTTTTGAGGTCCCTTCCAGCATTGGCTCCTCGATTCTTCACCACTTCCTCCTTTGCCTTTCAAAAGCAGAAGCTCCTGCAGTAAACATTCTTTCCATTTCAATCCTCAAAACCTTATTTTTGAAGTGAAAATGAAAAACTGAGAACAACTTAAAATACAATGTTCACTGGTGCCAAAAGCTTGTAACAAAGGCAGATTTCCAGCTGAAACCAGGTTTAATTAGCATTATTGATGCCATGTTTTTGAGACGGCCGAAATTCTTGAATGACCAATGCAATGACTGTAAATATATACTGAACACCAAATATGGTCCCTAATCTTATTTCATCCCTAATAAATTGCTGTGCTAAAAATGGTAATTTTTATGGGTCATGTAAGGATTTGCAACGTTACTGTCATGGAGTACAGTGTAGGTCACAACATACATTCCAGAACTCCTTAACTCTTAAACTACATTGTAGATAACATAATACATTTTCCATTCAAAAAGTTGAGATAGCATTCCTGAAATTTTCATCAAAAATACTTCATAAACTTTATGGCATTTTTTGAATAAAGTATTCATATGAGTTTTTGTAGGATTTACTTATCACCAGTAATTACAAACTTGTGAATCCTAGTGCAAGCCTGTTCTTCCTAGGACATTCAATATCAAGCTTAGGTATCTAAAGTTAGCATTCCAAATCCATGCACTAAGGAATAAAAGAAGAACATACTGATTTTAGACTGTACTTGTTCTGAGCAATGAGCAGAAGAGGTAAGTGTAAAAACACAGGTGGGGAGGTGGGGGAAAGAGGAATAGAAATCACAAAAAATAAAAGTGGCGTTATTTCTGGAAAATCAGCAGCATAGAATTGATGTATGCTGGTTAGGTAAAAGAAGCAGCTACTGAGGAATACTTTCTGCACTGAACTCAGGAAAAAAAAATTATTTGAACTGTTATGTTGCACTGAAGTTAAGTGAAACCAGAGAGGTAAAAATAAAATGGAAACAGCCCCAAAACACAATGTGTTTGTGACTCTCGAGTAGATGAAGAGCTCACTGGATTATTCAAGCTGCAGACATAATGGAAACAGGTGCAACAGCATATTTCAGTGAAATAAAAGAGCAGTAATAGCAAGGCTGTTATCTTAGCTGAGTTTAAACAGCTGAAATTTGGAGAAGAAACATAAATGTGACAGAATCGAGCTCCTGCAGCTTTTTGATAAATGGTTATGGGAAATATAACTGTCCTGGTAGACAGGCCCAGGTTAGTCAACAGTATGAAAAAACATTCACAGGCACTGAAACACAATTACCTAAACCATTACAATGACATTATAGCCTGACACAGCTTTGACTCAAGATATTTAGCCCTTGCCTAAATCCTGGGCAAAGTCTAATAATCAATATGGACAAATAAACATTCCAAGCTATAATCTACAAATAACTTTTCTATTTTGAAGACTAAGAGAGATCAAGAGAATGGACAAAGTTATTTTCTGACAGTCAGCCTCAGTGCTAGAGATCTTAATTTATTGGTATAAAGATATAGCTCAACTTTCAAGAGTAGAGCCTGCAGACCTGATCCCAGGACTAGTTTTGTTCATCACTGCAGTGGAGCTTGGACCCAAAAACTGTTGTGCTGCAGTGGTCCAGAAGAAATTTCAAAAGAACGATCTGTTTTGTCTGTGTAAGAGGGTTGTAAGCCATTTTATGCTAATATTGTATAATGCACTTTTACTATCAGCTAGAAAAATATCTCTGCAATTAGTTCAGTGAATTGGGTTTTCCAAAATAGAGGTATAAGTAGCAAAAACACAGTGATTAAACCATGTCTAACATGGAAGAGAAAAAGTTTGGCCTCAAAAGTGCTCCCTGAGGAACAGAACACTGAGGAACAGAATACTTTGCCCCATAAAAAGGTGTGATGAGCACAGAGGTGGAGGTACATTTCATTATACTGTTAAATGTTTTTTCTGGGAAGCTGCTGGGTAAACCATCTTAGGCAGGCAGTGGAACAAGCATAAATGTCAAAAGGTATGATGCACAGCCAGCTGCTAACTCATGGAAGCAGATAAATTTACTCACAGATAAAGTTACACCTCTTCATTCTTTGAACCAATGTGCATATTTACACCACGCTGAGCACAGTGATGACATGAAAGCAATTAATGAGAATCCATGCCATTTTATAAACTGTGATACACCTCTTCTTTTACCCAGAGATAATTTCATCCATCATTGACTGTAGGCACCTTAGGAAAGTCTATAGGAACTGCTGCTAAGCACAGTACTGCATAAGAAGTTCTAGCAGAAAAAAGTAAGCTTCTTCTTAGCTTGCAATCAAAGAGAAGGTCTTATGAACAGAAAATGAAATTTCTGCAACTGCAGTTTGTCCAAAGGTCTAGTCTAAACAATTTTTGCTCAGAGCAAAACAGGAACCTGTCTTCCTGACATAATCTGTTACATGCATTAAATCTAGTACATTGCTCGGATAAATAGTACTTTAGCTTTTATAACTAGTGTATTTCTGTCTGTACTTTCACCTACATAAAAATACATTAACTAGATATCCTGTATTCTTATCAGATTCTGACTTTGCTTGTTCTGCATTTATTTATCCTGCATTAGACAGGTAACTGTAAATACATTATTACCACAATCCAATCACAGCAAAGATTATGGAACATTTGGGAAAATATTTCATCTCCTCATTTGCAGCAATTGACTTGATAAAGAGCCTCATATGCAGGCCTTGTATTTTATTGTAAAATTATTAGCATGATTGGTTACTAGGATATAGGGTCTGAAAATCTTCAACTGGAGAAAATTGCTACAGGAAGGAAGGTACTTTGCTTTCCTCTGAAGCAGCCTAATTTGATGTGTTGCAGGATTTTATGTGAGATGTGTATTCCATTCAAGTGGGAGATAAAATTTTCCAAGCATTTTCCTGTGAGGGCTGTGTCTTTGAATAGGATGACCTGCTAGAGCTGACTGTGTCACTCAGAGTCTTACGGAGTATAACTCAGATCTGCCAGGCTTCAGGCATGCAGGAACGTTTTGCTTGCTTCTTTCTGAACATGCATCAAACCAGGAACATGTTGACATCTGGAAAATAAGGTAACAGATTATATCAGAAAACTACTGGCCAAGTCAGATATGCACCCAGAGGGATCTGGGATGGTCACTGTGGCCCAGGAGCTCGTGATAAGCAACACCTCCTCCAAGGCTGAAAAGGCAAAGACTAAAGCCATTGTTAAACCAAGGAGTGCTACTGGCCTCTGAGAAAACCATTGATGCCTCAGGCCACCAAACACAATCAGGAGACAACAGTCATCTAGTTCTGTGTATTAGTGGGTCTCAAAAATATTGGAGGCTTGGGTACTACCATACTGAAACATCAGGGATTTGATTGAATTTTAAATGGCAGCAGCATTGAGCACTTCTGAGAATTATCATCTTCTAATATCATAGGATTGTCTGAAATACTCAAATTTGCATTCAGATCAGCAAAATGTCTTCATCAAAATTGCCTGGAAGCATCAGCATTTCTATATGGTAAGTATGCTAGACTGGATGAGAATTTATCTATATTCTTAATTCAAGAGTTTCATGAATCCACCCTTCCTGCTTTCTTTCACACAAACTTAGATTCCACATATGATAATCTCTCTAAGCAATTCCTTGTACCTGCTAGATTGCCCCTCCTAGCCTGTGATCTGTGTTATTTAAGGCAAGTTTTACACTTTTGAAAATAGTTCATTTGCAAGAGACAGCCATTTCTGTTCATTCAAGAGTTTGAGACTGTGCTAGTCCTCTTAATTACTGTTTTTATATGTCATATAACATGCTTGGCCTCTCCTGGGAGGTCTGAAGCGGCTGCTCTGAACTCTGTAGGGATGCTTCTATTCCTCAGTTTTCTCCTTTTCTCTTTTTAAAGCTCAAGAATCACAAAATATTCTGCAGGAATAGAAGGCCCCAAAGATGCACACCCCACAAATTCCATGTAAAATATAACTTTATCCAACCTTTTGACAATAACAACAGAAATTTCATTTTAGTTTTCCTAGTAGGAATGTAGGCAGAGGTTATTAGCTCTCAAAATCCTGGAGCAATATACAGTACCAAAGTAAAAACCTGACTTCCACCATAAAAAAAACTTTCTCCTCTAAGAAACATTTTGATTCACAAGTCCATTGAGCAAAATAAATATGAATACTCAAATACAATCCTTATGATTCGTAAGAGGGAAGGTAAGAGAAAGCATCACATACAGAAAAAAAAGAACAGATAATGCAGTAAAGACAGTCTCTTTTGTTGGTCCACTATCAACCCGTGCAACCCTTCATCACTACCTGAGTACATTCATCAGACAGATTATGAATTTCTTTTCTGTATCATTTAATGCAACCTACCTCATTATAATCCTCTTGGCAGCACAGAAGTAAGAGATGATCTGACAGAGTAAGCTGCCAGAAATAAAAGGTATTTTAACAGAAGAAAGCATTTTTAAACAATATATTTCTGCAAGGAAATTCATCAGGGACAAGAGCAGCAACAGGGTAATTCTTCAACAGTTAAGACATGAAATACAGAATATTGCATAAAGCACAACTTTGCCAAATTCTTTATGGAAGACTGAAACACAGATCTATGGGCAGATTTGTAATAAGGCATCAGGGCTGTCCAGAAGTGTTCTTCTGTAACAATCCTAAATGGGATATCTGTCAGTTAAATGGTAATCTGTCAGTTTAATGACAAACTCAGGCTAAATATCTGAAGGTCCTTGAATTTTTGGGATGATTAAAAATTGAAAATTAATCCAAACATAACCATTTGGATGATGAAAGTTTGAGCCTGCTCATTGCCAGAAACTTATTAAAAGTTTATTAAATGTATCTCTAGTATCTATGCACCTACAGAGGATCACCTACAGCTTGCATTTTTGAGTTTAATCATTACTGCAGCAGATGCTATTATGTTTCCTCAGTAGAATCAAATAGGTCCAAGAGTGATTTGGTTTAGTCTAGATCAGCATTTTCCAACACATTAAGTCTGGTTGGAGCTGGTTCATGTTTTTTGAGGGGTTATGCTGCTTACATCATGTCCTGAAATATCTTTAAACTGCAAATTGCAATGTGAACAAACCATCATTTCTAGCTAACAAAAATTTGTTTTATGAGTCAGACATGATACAAATTAATTAATTAGTTTAAAATAAATTTTGGATCTTTATTTTGGAGTTTCCTACTTCCATTTCTTTGCAGTTGCAACATTAGCATGTATTTTTGCTACAGCACAGCTTCCTCTTCTTATAAATTAAATACAGGAATCACAGGACTCCATGATCTGAAATCTAAATAAATTGCTAGATATTTAAATTAGAATACATTTTATAAGACTGAGAAATTTAAAAAATGGTCTGATTAACATGATAGGTGGCATAAACAGATGAATATTTATTTTCCCTCTAAGAATTGCCTTAAGAATTCTGATCCTATCTATGGTGTTGGCATTAAGCCAGTGAGGAATTGTGATGCTCTTTTTTGGCAGAAACAATCCATCAGTCCCTGGAAGAGAGACACTACATCTCAGCAAGGAAAATAACCCACACTCTTACCACCCTGCAACTGCCATGCTCCATCGTAGAACTGGATGTCATGTCCCATTAGCAAGCAGTGTGTTAATGACACCTACCTTGAAACAATTTTCAGTTTTCAGAGCCGATGGGTGTTGGATTATGGTTGAGGTTAGGGTTACAGGGGGATCTTGGTGAGTTGGAAAGTTCTGTTTGTTCTTCAGGTTGTTCGAAGCAAGACTCTAAAACCATAGCCCTATGAAGTCATGGGATGAAACATGACTCTAAAGCAATCAATATTTCCTCAGGCATTCAAGCAAGAAAAGTTATTTTGGAAGCAGTCAATCAACTTCCTCATACCAAGAAGTGACATTATATCTAAATCACAAGTAATCTTTCCTGCCTTTAATGCCTTATAGTACTGCATACTATTTCATTTCCATTCATTTTTGCTAGGATTAAGACCAATTAGAAAAATTGTACTATAGCAATTCTAAGAAGCAATTTTTTTCTAGAAACCAGATATGTTCATGGTTTGGCCGACCTGTTTTCTCACATGAGCTAGCATGATATAAGGTCCATAATTTCCACTTTTCTACCATGAAGGGCCTGAAAAGATTAATTTTCAAGTGAGTCAAATTTAACAATGTACAGCAAATACGCTTAACAAAAAGCTGTCTAAACAGAGATTAACAGACATATGCATTTTCACAAATCATTTTGTCATCTGGCATAAAATTTTTTTTATTTTGCCTTCCCTACATCTTCTTTAGGCAATTGTAGGAGAAATAACTAGAAAATAAACATTGGCAACATATTGGAAAAATGATGGTTGCAGATGATATAAAGAATACTATCCTGTTGAAAATCTATAGAGACTCAGAGTAAGAGACAAAAAGAATGAGATATAAAAATAATTTTAAAAATCCAAAAGTATTCTATTTTAGTAGCTTTACCTGCAGTTAACAAAATGCACTTACAATTTGAAGGCAGAGATTACAACATCTTTTTAGCATTGCTGACCCAAGGTGAAGTCCAAATTGTTCCAAGCTATGTTGGTGTCAATATCTTCAACAGGATAATATTATATTCCCTGCTTTTAATAATATTCTCAGCTTGACATACAAAATCAATATATGTTTCTTTTGAAAAAAGTAAAGTTCGTATTTCTCAAAAGTCATTACATATGACATTTGCATTGTTCTTTTTTTACATTTTATTTTGTAATAATAAAAGAGATAAGGTTTACTGGAACACAAAATATAACCTACAAGTGTCCAGAATGACCATCTCCCAGGAAAAAACTCTTCACCAACACTCTCATTAGCAACATTTTCTTTGTACGCTATGGTTTCCATAGAGGTGTTCAGATGCTGCCACAAATCTGAAATGAATGAAGACTGTGGGAATCTGTGCGTAGGTGTGCAATAGCCAGGCTGCTGAGAGTGGAGCGTGACTGATGTGCAGATAGCAGGCTATGTGTGGAGAATGATAAACATGGGGGGGGAAGATTAGTGCACACGTGAAAGGGAGCTTGCTTTCTCTTGCCTGGCTTTGCAGCACACCCCCTCTTTCAAGGTTATCTCCTCTCTCCTCTCCCCATATTCGATTACACTTGACAGTGATGAGTGCTGCAGCCAGATGAGACACACGTATTTTGCTGAACAATCCCAGAGGACTTAGAAAGACAGAACAATGCCCCAGCCAAGGAATGACTTAAGTCTCCAGAATACAAGCTGGGCATTTTTATTTTTTCTTTAGAAACAGAGGTTCAAAGTGGCTGAGGTTATTTGTAGACTGAGGTCAAACCCAGCAAATATCCAGATTGTCAGTTTTAGGGGACGACTTCATATTTATCCAAAAAGTCCTGCTACACCAATGTAAAGCTTTTGCAGGACCAGTCCTTCCTGAGACTTTTGTTTTCAGCGATCTACTCCAGTCACTAACCTCAGTTGAGGTTCCCCAAGACTGGCCAAGAGACTCACACAGACAGCACAGGCCAAACACGAGGCTCTGGCAGGCAAGGACTCAGATGTGCCTCTGGGAGCCCCTGGCCCTGGCTTCACCCTGACAGTTTTCCTCTGTAGGTTTTGAGTTAGCAAGGGGACATCAATGTCCCCTTTCTCTCTATCTCTCTGTTAAGGTCTGGGACTGTGAAATTTTGCACAATTGTTTTTGGACTGTCAGGGAAGGATTCTGAAGCCCATTCCCAAGCCCCTTCTGTTATTTTGTGTCTTAGCATTTGAAAATACTCCCCATACAAAAGGACTAGGTAAGCTACTTTCTGCAAACTTCCTACTTACATCATTTCATGAAGGGAGGATTAGCAAGACCAATTAAAGATGTTAAATTCATTGTAATGGTTGATCACTTTAATGAAAAACCCTATATTCAAACACAAATGGCTGCTCCACTTTACTGGGTTCATTATTTTGTTTTCTATGAAAGCATTAATTACTTTGCAAATCAAAATATGTGTACATATATGTACATTTATATAAGTGTATATATACACATATAACAGAGGGCAGATTTAAATTAGATATTGGGAAGAAATTTCTTGCAGTGAGGGGACTGGGAGACTGGAATGGGTTGCCCAGAGAATCTGTGGATGCCCCATATGTGGTAGTGTTCAAGGCCAGGTTGGATGGAGATCTGAGCAACCTGGTTTACTGTAAGGTGTCCCTGGCCATGGCAGGGATGTTGGAAATAGATGGTCTTTAAGATCCTTTCCACCCCAATCTATTCTGTGAAATTTAATAAAATTTCTAAGTTCTCAAGAATTTGTTGTACTCCGTGACAATTTGTTTCAGGGAAACCTTCTGTCTTCATTTAAATGTTGTGCTTTATTTTGCACTGGGCAGTTTTCCAGCTACTAACCTCTGGGTATTTTATATCTAGATTTGAGGTGATGAGGGTATTATAATTATAACAAGGTTTTAAAACATTATGCTGAAAGAAGGTGACACTAATAGACACTAAACTTTCTAAAGCTTCTATTATTGTTCAAGTGTTGTGACTCTTTTAACATGTTTTACCCAAGTTCATTATAGATACATTCTTCATAGACCCTTAGAAAATACTTGAAGTTTCCTGGCAGTATTTCTGTGGCAATGCCTGTTATTTATCCAAGTTGAACTGGAAGGTACTGGAGGATCTAATCCTTGTTCTGTTTGGTGCAATAAAAATATTGTTCACATAAAATTACCAACAAACTGTTATACAGTCAATGACCAACCAAGCAGTGGGATCAATCTTGCCCTAGACCTTTGCTTTTATCCGTTGGCACACCAATTTTACAAACATCTATTTTATTGGATTCTTTCTCTCACCATTCTGAGATGCACCCCTCACATTGAATGAATTTTAAAATTTTCAGTTTAAATAAAAGGCCAAGGCCAAAGACTTCAGTCACATTACTGCTGAAATTCAAAGTTGAGCCTTGACTGTACTTTCTTTCCCTACCGCTGCTGAGGTTATTGTTAGCAATAATTTTACTGATAAAAGAAGAAGGTGGATTAAAAAAAAAAAACCCTTCAAAAAGAGAAAGAATGAGTGGTTAAATACTAGTGTTCTGCAAGATATACTTATAATTGATCATTTTACTGTTTCCTCAGCCTTACTAGTGATCATAAATCCTGTATCTTTCTCCAAGCTCAGTGGTTGTGCCAGCCTTTCATTCTGAGAAACTTCACGTGTCCTGTACAGGACTTCAGAGTAGGATTATGGATTCAGGAGAAAGGTCTGCTCAAAAACAGGCAGGAATTCAAAGGACATCTATTTGGTACAGCACAGCAGCATGTGCAAAAATAAAAACAAGCCTTGAACACGGAGAAATTGAAAAGGAGGTAGAAAAAAAAGTTATTTGTAGCTCATGACAGATTTTTTTTTTTTTTTGAGGAGTTCTTCTGCCTTGACTTACTTTCACTTGGTAACTGGAACTGGAATTCCATTGGGCTAATTTGGAATTGACCACTAACATCTGGAAAAACATTTTTGAACCTGCAAGATACATAGGCAAAAGATATTCACACAGAGCTGACAAGTATTTTTTCTCTCTAAACTCCCAGTTGTAGGTGTGGCAATGGCTAAAGCAAAATCTGCAAATGAAGTCATGTTTTCTCTCATGTCAGCTCACTGGGAAAAAAGTCACATTTCTCTTAAGACATGCAATGGTCTTTCTCCCTTCCTCATACATGGAGGTCCTGACATATAATCACTTCACATTTGCATTTGGTCCAAACTCACCAGTCTGCTTCTAAGATATAATGGAGCTTAAGGGGAGGAATTTGTTAGTCAAAAGATCTTATAAGGGAAAAACTGTTCCAGAATTTTGCAATGGCCTCGCTGCTCTGGAAAAACCCCAAACCAACAAATTAAACCAAACAAACAGCCCCGTCCCCCCCTAAACACCACAAAACCAAACAGAATAAAGAGAAGCCAAACATTTTCCATGTCACCATTGGTTAAAACAAATGGGAACAGAAGTAGGGATGCAGCTACAAGATGCTATGGTTGCAGGAGACACTCTACTACTGAAGAAACAAAGAGTCGTGAGCTACAAACCTCTGCTCTATATCTGCACCTTGTAACAGCAAGGAGTGATAGATTCCAGAACCTGCTTTTGAGTTTTTAACTGAGTGTCAGTCCAGAGGCATTAATTATTACCTTTCAAGAAGCAAGGCCTGGTTTTTTTTTCAGGTGAGAGGAAGATACTACTGTTAAGTTTGCCCCGGGATGATGTGAAGATCTGCCTCCTTGAGCAGCCAAGTTCTTGCTCAGTGTACAGTGATCAAAACTGGAGCAATAAACCCAAATCTCCTGAAAGCTGATAAGTAGCAATTGTAAGGAGAAGCTTCTGAGCAAGCCCACTCTGGCTGGGATGCAGGTAGGAACTCAAAAGCAGCACGTCAGTAACTTAATGTATCCAGTTATCCCTCCCTATCCCCTGACACTTTTGGTTTCTTCAAGTCAAGGTATGGGATATGGCTAAACATTGGCCATCTTCCCACCTCAGGCTGGAAAAGTAATGGTATCACTAATATCACAGTTCACCTCTCCACATCAGAGATGAAAGATCCAGTCTTCTGGGCAAACCAAACCAGCCAAAACCTGACTACTCAGAGGATTTTCCAACTGACAAATAGATCAGAGATCTTTTGCTATCCTAAAGCGTTCTTGGGTAAAAACAAAAATATATTTCAAAATGCAGGGCTATATTTTTATATGCGGTGCAATACTGCAAATATAATAGACTATTGGACCATGATATACAGTTTTTTGTTCTTTACACAGACAGAATTCTAAGAAAAGCTTTTAAATACTTTAAATGGTGATATCACTAAAACTTAAAAACTGTGAGTTGTTGTGTATATTAAATATGCAGATACATGTCGATAATTTTATAACCATAATTACCTCTCTTCATAATTGTAATGGTTTGACATCAATTAAGCTCCAATAGTGTGTGTGTTTTTATGTAGTCAATATATAGATACATATGGATGCTTTTATAACCATAATTATGTCTTTATAATTGCATTGGTTTGTGCACACACAAAAAACTGTGATGCTTAATAGTCTTTTTCCCAAAATATCAAATGCAAAACAAAATACATAGTTTTTCACACTCGTGTGATCCCTTTAGGGCAGTTCCTACACTCTTCTTAGGACTGGAGCTCTAGATATAGCATCCAAGTACCAGAAAGAGTAGCGGGTACTGCAGATTGACTGTAATCAGAGCTTTGTTCCCTTTTAAGAGAATTCAGTGGGTGTTCCAAATTGAAAGATTTTGGCTTAACTCAGTTTTGTACCTATATTCACAAACAATGCTGCCTCAATCACTTTCAATCTCAAGTGTGCATGACTAACTGGTAATTTCTTGCATTTGTGACATTCCATGATCTTGCTTGATGCTGCCAAAGTTTGTGACTACACAGAAATGCAGTGGCAGGTTGAGAGGGAATGACCCCTGGTAAGTTATTTTGAAATTGCCAGACTTTGCTCTGCAAGTTTAGTCTCTCATAGCAACGTGGGCAGCATATCATTCTGTGCTGGCTTCATTAAAAGAAAGCGATTCCGTCTTTCAGTTAAAAAAAAAAGAAAAGCTGTAACTGTTGAAGCAGCATGCACCTAATAAGCTACTTCTAAATCTGGCTCCATCATTTCAGTCTGTGGACTAGCAGAACAGAGCCTGCAGAATCCTTCTCAAGTAAGTATTGCTTTCTCTTTACTGCATGTTTTTATTTTTTTATTTAAAATTCGTAACAGGTAGTAAAGAAGTCTTCAGCACTGAATTAGTGGTGCTGCAATATGACAACTGGATGCCTGCTTTAAACATGAATTAACATGCTCTGTTGTTTCATTTGGCAGACATTACTGTCTTTAAAATGAAATAGTTAATACATTAAGGTACAAGATAGCAAATTATATGGATGAAGCTTCCTAAAGCTGCAGTGCTGGAAAGCTAATGGAATGATTTATAATTGACTGTCATGATAGGGTTTTTTAAAATGAGTTATGTATCTTTTGTTTGCATAATGCACATCATGGAACATGTCTATTTGATCTCATCAAAACTGGAATATGTATTCTGAATATGCTACTGGCCATTAAGTATGAAATTATAAAAATAATTTATATCTTCAAGAAAGGAAAAAAATCAGGCAGTGGCATTAATATTAATAAGGCTAATATGTACACATTAAACCTAGCTCAGGTTTGTATTAAATGATGAAGGAAAATATATGTAGTGCTTGACTTTGTCTAATTATACAAAGTATTAGCCAAATGTGGATAAACGCAACAGAGTATAGATTAAATAATTGTTTTTATGAGAAACAACAGAAATACATAACATTTGCCAAAACAAACAGCTCATACTTTGGAATGCTTTCTTCAAGAGTATTTAAACAGCTCTGATGGACATGTCTCTAATATAATGAATGAGGTGGGACTATGGCTGTGGAAGGAAAATAAATAACAATATTTTGCTTTGTGTTTAAGTTGCAACTGTTGTAATAGAAAGAAGTTAGGAATAGGCAATACACAGGACTACTTTTACATTTGGTATGTAAACACACACATATCCAAATACAAACAGACCTTTTTTTCTTTCTTATTTAGTCATACCTGCTTATCACCAATTCCTGTGACATGCAACTCTGATTGCAAACATGCAGGTCTGCAGCCCTCAGCAGAAATATATTATAGCTGCATCTGAGGCATTAAAGCACCAGAACTAATATTCTGGAAATATTTAGCACAAGCATATCCTATACCTCCAAGTAATATTATTTCTCATAGGTTTGTTTTGTTTTTTTTTATGTGGGGAAAATTATGCTACAAAAAAAATTCACGCTGTTCAGTTAACTTCTACAGAAAACTACATAAATACTTCCCTCCTGCTCAAGTTATCTGTCCCCAACAACCCATGGTAACAGTAATCAAGAAATTGCCATTTATTTCTCTCAGTTATTTTCAAATTACTCAGAACAATAAATTTTAAACCATACTTCCAGCCCAACTTATTCATATGCAGGCAAGATTTTTTAAAGTAAACTTTTTCAGGACATATTGAAGCATGGAACTGGAACAACCATTTCCTGATTTACTGTGTAATAGAAGGTTTTTGGCAGATTATGTATATGCAGAGATCAAGAATGGAAACAGAGATAACAAAATTACTGTGTTCCAGGTTTGGTGAACAATAATACATTCTTCCTTTTACAAGCAACATTAAGCTTCCCAAGGGCCAGCTCTGAAGAGCCTAATAAATTAGAAGCCAATAATGGAGAGGTTTAGTCTGACATTTCACAGCCCTTCCCAAAATCTCAGGAAAACACAGTGTAGTAATAACAAGACCAGTAAATAGTGACATTTATGGTACCATCCCCACAAGACTAAAGGAGACATCAGTGACAGAAATGCCACTAACAAGTTTAGACCACTTCCACAGCTATTACACTTTATCAACTAGAGGAAGCAATCCTTGCTAACTGTTTCTGAGACAGACTAGGAGGGTGAAGAAGAGGTAGAGAACTGCCTTTGGGAGGCCTTCAAAGGGAAATGGTGACTTCATGTTTGAGGAAGTTGCCCAGGTAAAAAGGCTTATTCCTTCCTTATGCTTTGTGATTTCCTAATCCTGCAAAAGAATGATCCTAATGAAATCCCACAAACCTAGTACAGGTCTATTGCTCTTATAAAGTCAAAGCCCCTGTGTGGGGGTGCAGGATTTGACCAACTACAAAGAACTGTGAATTTTTATATTATGCTCTGGAACAACTTAGTCTAACACATAATTCACTAATTTGGATAAGCTCATTGGACAGGAAAAAAAAAAAAAAAGAGGAGAGAGAATATCATAGCAACATCTTACTCCTTTGTGGTTTATGCATTTAACAAAGACTTACCTTCCAGTCCTAAACTCCCCTCTGAGTTTAAAATTTAATTAGCAGAATTGCATATTCCTGCAGATATGAAAGAAAAATTACAAGAAAAGCACTGCTGTACTGAAAGATCTCTTCAATACTTCTTGAAGCATCAATGGGAAGAACTTTGGGTAGCTTTAGTTTACCACTGATGTGGTATCAGATTAGAAAGGGACATAATATGGCTTCAGAGACAGCAAGGTCTTGCAGATTGTGGCACCCAGCATAAATTTAGGAATAAATTAAAGTAAAATAAAATGGTATATAAAACATAATTAATTTTAAAATATAACCTAATTAATGAGTGGGAAATATTATCATTTCACCTGAAGAAAAAGGCAGTGTATTTTTATCCTAAGACTGATTTTGCATGAGAAACTAATTCCATTTCTCCTTTCATTCTTCCTCTCTACTGTCTTAAATTTTCTCATGCCTTTTTCCCCTCTTCTTAATGATGGTAATGATGATAATAGTAATGATTATGATTATGATAATAATAACTACTATGATTATTATTGGGAAAAAATAAGAGAGAAAAGAGAGGGAAATGAGGAAAATGGTATACCTAATTTGGAAAGGCACATGATACTGCCAGACTTCCTCAAAGAAGGACATATTTAAAGACTAGACTCAAAGGATTTGACACTTTCCTAAAAATATACATTTTCAAGGAGCAGTGGAAGAAACTAAGACTCCTCATCTGTGTATTCTCAGAAGGATCAATTATTTTACATTTTTCACCAAGCAACTGCAAAGTGAACTGGAGACACAGAATCAAATGCTAGTGTAATGCAGATGACCTACAGCTCTACCCATCCTACAGCACGGCTACAAAAACGGTACAGCGTGTGAAGAAGAGCTCATGGAGCAGCTGGCTAAAGCAGAAACTGAGCAAGAAAAAGATGATGTTGGCAAAGGATAGAGAGCATTTTGAGGACTCATTCACAGTCAAGGTACGCAGCCGTGGTTGATCACTTAAACGCAAATCTGATAAAGAACTGTATTCTGTTATAACTGTTATTCACAGATGCTATTAATTTCTGTTACCTAGAAGGCTCTATCTTTCTTGGATGGGGAGAAAAATTTCTCAGGCAGGTGATATCACAAGCTTTTTAGTGCTAAGAAGTTCCAACATGAAGGAAAAGCTATTGTGTTTATGCTCTGAAGCTTGGTCTGGTTCCTTACACTGTAGGTCAGCCTCATATCATTTGGTATTGCTCTCTTCCAAGCAGTTCATTGTCTGAACTGTGGATAAACAAAATATCACTTGAAACACTTTGAAAAAAAATACAGTCTGCAGCTTCATTTTTCTGGCTTTTCTCAGCAAGAGTAAAAATTGTGTTCATGGGAGAGAAAAAGTCCTTTGGTAATTAAAGGTAGCCAAATGGCATTAGCTGTTGCCACAAGTGCCTTGTATACATCTTTGAAAAACTTTAAAGATAGGCACAGTAACGTGTGCCCACAGTGCTGTTCTATACAGCTAGGGAGCAGACAACACAACAGCAAACATCTTACAACTGATACTAATTGTGCTGCTTGCACAGTAATGGAAGGTGCTCTGACAGGATGATATTGAGTGCAGTAAGGGCCTGTGCCCAGTGGAATTTTGTGCTAGAACTGAAAAAAAAGAAAATGGTATATGAAAACATTTTGTGCTTGCATTTTTCTCTTTAATTTTTCATTTATTTTTAAAGCTATAAATATAGCTTGCATTTTAATTGGGTGTCTGTCTCTAATTTTACTGCAGCTGTAGCATTTGCCAGAGAATAGTGGCTCTGTTTTCAGGATGGTGCAGGATTTATACCAAAAAACCATCTCTTCTCTAATGCTCAGCACTTCTTACAGGCCTATCACAGTTCTGCCTAGTATACAACTATAAATTAAATGAATCAGACTTATAGATGTTGACAAGAAAGATGACACAGCAATTTGTTGCCTTCAGTTTAGTCACCCTGTAGCTGTAAAACAGATAAATGTTTTACTCATCATGGTGGAGAGGTTGATTAATGAGAATTTAGAGCAATTTAGATCCATTATATCTTTAGATTTAGATTCAAGGCTGAATGCAGGCACTGTCCACCCTGCAGATTCCTGCACAGAAACATAAGTCTCTGTTCTTTAACAAACCATGGTAGCTTTTCACTTCCTCTTCATGCCAACAAAACCTACCATTTCTTAAGAATCCAGACTGATTAAATGGTGGCAGTACTGCTCCAATTTTTGTTTGCAGTAAAATGTTACAAATCTACCAATAACTGATAGAGAAAGGAAAAACTCATTTTAACTTGTTCCCGTTAGCAGTCATGCATTAAAATAAAAGAACTGAATTTTCATTCCACTGGTCCTGAAGACAGCTAAGTCTTACAGACTTGGAGCAAATGTCTGCTTAAATTCTCCTTAGGGCTGAAACACTTTCAAGCAGAATCTAGTGAGGTAAAACCAATACATACAACATTGAGTACATCTCCACTCCATTCACAGAAATAGTGAAAGTCCTATTTAGTGAAACTGAATTTTTGCTGTGTGAGGCCTAGCACCCTAGAAATAGATATTATTCCCATTAATTTGAAAATGTGGTAGGATTTCTGGAGAACAACTAAATAGAGAAAAATAATGCTGAGAAGAATTTAAGGAAACACTATCTTGCTGATGAAACTGGTATAGGCAACCTTATATTGAAAGCGAATTTGTATTTGACAATCATTACAGAGAAAAAGAGAAAAGAAAACCGTCTGTTGGAAGGAAACCCAGAGAGGAACATCTGTATTATTTAAAAGGATAAACTGAAGTGCAAAACTGAAAGGTCCATAAAACACTTCAAGATTAACTACATTAAGTGTGAAGAGGACTGCATAAGATGTGATAAAATTTTCATTAAAGGCAGGAGGGAAGAGTGCATCTGAGCAAGAATGGGCACTGGGGGAGTTGGGATAAAGCTATTTTAAGAGTGGAATATCTACTGAGGGATGTACCCATCTTTAGGGCAAACTGAGAACTTTGAACTGAATGTCATTCCTACAAATTCTAGTGGGTTTGGCCCTGGTGCATAGGCAATATTTCTGCATAGTTGAAAGGCTGAGTGAGAACTAGGAACACAAATACAGGAAATACGCAGCATTATAATGGAAAACTCATTATTTGCTTCAACAAGAACAGCACAGACAACAGTGTTATTATCCATCCAAAATCTTGGAGTCTACTCACTGACTCTAAAAGGCTCTGGAACCAGTCTTAATTGCCATTATAATAAACCTCAATATTGTTTAAAAATCAGATTTAGGGTTTGTTTTTTTTTTTAATAATAACTTAAACGTTTCTTATGAATTTCAAAATGTGTAAAACCTTTATACATATGTGGGTTTTTTAATGCTGTTCATGTATCAAAAGACACACTTTTAGATACAGAAAAACTTAGTACTAAAACTGTCGAATATTGTCTGTTTTGACCCAAAATTATTGTATCTCCAGAGCTCTACAAAAAAACCTTCTAGTCGTCATAACAACATCCTGCAGCAGATACAAGATAGCTTGTACTTACTTGTAATACAATTAGCAAAACTTAACATCTCCTGAAGACTAAAAACCTGGGATATTATTTAAAAGGTAGGGTGCGAATTAGTATTTTTTATTTCTAATTCCCACAAAATTCGGCTTTTAATTTAAAATCTTCAGTCAATGGTCTGTAGAAATATTCCATTGCATCAAGTCATATTTGCAGGTAACTCTGTTACGCTCCACAAAATATGCAGGTTTTATAAAAATATGCAGGTTTCTAATAATGTCTTTGTAAAATGACACTCAGAATATAAAGAAGCCTAAATTTAGAAAAGTATGGATTTTTTTTCAGAAGTAACAAGTTTACTAGACAAATTCCTGAATGCTCCAATCTTGTCAATGCAATACTAAGTCATTATGAAAGTCCTATTTAAGCTATGATCTTTACTATCATTCCTTTATAAATGTTCCAGATTCAACAATCAGTTTACGAGGAAAGGACCAGTGTTGCTCTGTTTATGTTCTTATATTAACACTAAAATACAATAGAACATCTTAGCCATTGGAACACACAAAATTGCAAACTGTCTCCACTCGAGTCTCTAGGAATGTTACACTCACAAGCGAGTCTCAGTGGTGTCTGCAGATGTCCCCTTGATCAGGGTCACATTATGCAAGACAGGGTATCACAGAAGTACATAGAAAAATACAGCCCTTTCCTAATTTAAAGAATACAGTCCCTTCCTAATTTAAAGGCCAGTTAATGGCAGCTACAGACCAAAGTGCAGGTGTTGATCAAAGGTTGAAGAACAAGATAATGGCAGAGCTGCTGAAAAAGGACAAGCTGATTTACAGTGAACTCTGTCACTTAGGTCAGACAGTTTTCACTTGATTTGCAATTTGCACAGCCATACTGTTTTAATCCAACAGTGGTGCCCACCATTTCTAAAGTAGGGCAAAATTTATGCATAGCTTTTTGTCTTAAGATTATTTTAATTTAAATATGACTGGTTTAGAAGAATTTAGTAGTCTGGCAAGAATCCACCTAGCTGAGGCATATTGTAGTAATAAATAACAGAAGAATTTGAACTCTCTGAAGTTATTTATTTCAAAAGTGGAGCCCGGACTATTGCAGCAAAATATTGCCATTCACAGACACACCTGCTTGCATTGGAACAGAAAATTCCTTATATCCACAATGTCTTCAAAGTGATTTAAATATATAAGGTAAAATAACTTGAACACTTAAAAAAAATCAATGAATTAATATGTGAAAAATAAATCATGAACATTAATTATTAAAAAGTTCAATATATCAAACATTCAGATTTTTGAGTATATTTTGTTTTAATATTCAGCTTCTCTATTTGTACCCATAATGGAAATAATTTCTGCAATTCAGATAGTCTCTAGAGAATACTTTGGTGAATTTACTTGAGAGAACACTGAATAGTTACTGTTACTACTTTGGTAACATCTGTTCTGACCAAGATTCATGGTGATTGATGTGAAAAGATCTGTATAATTTCAGAAGAATTATTTTTCATTTTACAGCTATGGATAATTTTTTTTCTTAATAATCAGGTATGTCTGTGTCATATGTCTAGTCATTAAGCAGAAATCATCTGAAGAAAGAGAAGCAACAGTATAAGCAGTATGACACCCACAAGTGTTATGTACCTCACCTAAATTACCTATAACCATCTATCTATATCTATACCTATACATATATTTCACTGCTATGCAAATAACATCTCTCTGAACAAAGGAGCTCTTTCCTGACAATAAAAGAAAATTATATGATCCATTTTTATTGGCTGTTCCACAGAGTTTTTAAAGTCATACCTTTACACATAAGCAATGGATAGCTGAATTTATGCTTGCAGTTAACACAGGTTTATTCATGTACAAAGGAGCCAAATCTCTCATGAATAAAAAAGCTCTTTTCCAAAAAGGTACAAGCCATTACAGGTTCTGGCTCAACAGTGAGGCTTGCTCTGTTTCTGGAACAGTCATTATTAACAAAGTCCATTAAAACTGCAAAAGTCACACTTTGCCAACTTCTAATGGATCTGGAAGGCAAAAGACCTAAAATGGATTAGCATAAAACCTATGTATTTCAGAATCCTGTTTGCTTCAAGAGTTACATTAAGTTTGTACAAGTCTGTATTGGGCCTACTGAAAAATCCCTAAATTTTGGCTTTGCAAGAAGAGAGTAGTGTTGTATTGTTCCCTGACTGCATTGAAACGATCATGAAAATCTTTTTGTTGACAACTGAAAGCATTTGCCAGCCCTTTAAACTTTTAGCATTCACATCCAACTGGGAGAGGCATAAATTAATCTAAAACAAGACAGTGTGAGTAAGATTTATGCATTTTAATCCACATTATCTCTGTGATCAGGATAATGTTTGTACCATGCAATGGAATGGCACAGTCCCAT
This sequence comes from Bombycilla garrulus, assembly GCA_013400315.1. Taxonomy (NCBI): domain Eukaryota; kingdom Metazoa; phylum Chordata; class Aves; order Passeriformes; family Bombycillidae; genus Bombycilla; species Bombycilla garrulus. Next base: position 311,408 of record VXBU01014162.1, on the reverse strand, counting down.
AGAAATATGGAAGCATTTCAAAAAGTAATTCCAGTAAAAGCAATTGATTTCTGATGTGTTAAAAGGATCTTCATGTCCCCCTGTTATTTGAAAAATTAATGTACTTACTATGTTAATTTGAGAGATTTGCAACACTTCAGCAGCTTTTATGAACTGTGATTTAAATGTGTGTTGGAATTACCAACGTGGAGACAATAAATTCTAGGCAGTAAGTAAAGTGCCTTGTAATGAGGGATCTAAATGTCTGCTTCAAAAGCACATGGAACTAAATTTCAGCTCAAGTTGCTGTTGACCTGTAAACTATGCATGGTATTTTAAAATGTGCTCTTGTGTTTAAGGGAGGTCACACAGTTTTCTGCTTGTGAGTCTCTTCTCTTTCTCTGCTTGCTGTGTCTGACAGAGATGCAAGCACAGTCTGAATCCCACCACACAAAAAGTAAATCGCTTGCTTTCACCCTTACGTTAAAGTAAGAAGATCCAAAAAACAAAAAAAACCCCACCATCCTTTCAAATTTATCATTCAGTCATTTCTGTGGTCATTTCATGTGGCAACACATCATTCGGACACTACAAATATCCACACTGATTATGAAGTCAGACTATAGTCTTTAATCTCACTTAAACTAGTCCTTAGGTTCCTGCATATGCAAACCAAAAATAGAAATTCTTCACTTCACAGTTCAGACTTGCCTGTCTATAAAGGCAGTGTAAAATGAGAAGAACTTTACATACAAGGTTCTGAAAGAACTTATCTTTACTATTCCAAGCTCACTGACAATGTTGACATCTTGCACCTTGCTTTGGATCCTAACCTTTAAAAATTATTTTAGAATTAAAGTTATGGCAAAAGACAAGCAGGTAGAAAGTGAGAATCACATTTTGTTTGCTTTTCTAACAGGTCTAGCAGATTTGTCACTAACTTTTTTAATAAAATATCAAGCACTAGTAGCATTAGGACAATATAGCATGACCTTCTCTACTATTGGATTTTAAAAAGCCCTGAAACAGAACCAGCCCAGACTTTACTTAGTGAGAATTGATCTACATCATGGTAGTTTGATCTCCAGTTCAGCAAACAGGAATATATCATATGTTGCTTTGGGTCAATGAAAGCCCGTGCTCTTCCACTGAACACTCAATACCCTGGAAAATTTGCATGTCCTATAGATTCTGTTCATTAGTACGGTTAATTAAAATGATGAGAATTTGCTATTGATCTAATTATGAAACTTACGCATAATTTGGGGTCCATATGGGACAAAATGTAGTGGGTGCATTGTTATGTCTTCCACAGACATATCCGTAGTCTTACATGTTAGAGGAGGATTTATGGGAATCCCTCTTTCCGTGACAGTGTTTGACACACAGCCACTGCAGTAAATGGAGCTGCTGTCGAAAGGCTCCATTCCCCCAGTTAAGCCAGAGGGTGCTGTGCCTGGAAGACCAGACAAGCAAGAGGGGGGTGGCAGGGTGAATGAAGAAAGAGCATGCAGTGCATGCACTGCTGCATGTGCACCAGAAGTAGGAACTGATGCAGAGAGGAACCTCTCTGGAGATTTGACAATGAGCAGTTACTCAAAACGCTGCAGCTCCAGTGAGGACAGCTTTGAGTTACAGGGCAGTACAAGGTCAGAAGCTAAAAGCTTTGTTAAAAGCAAAAATAAGGATGAAGGCTATCGACCCCATCGATCAAAGCACTGTCAGAAAGAGGGTGAAAAAACTCATGGACTGGAACACTCTTCTCTATATCCAGCAGAAGAGGGAAACACAAGCCAAAAACTCCAGAGGCAGAAGAAGACTCACAAGAAAAGCAGTTCCTCTACATCTGACTTGAGCTTGGTGAGTCAAGGATCATCAAGTTCATTGTCTGTTGTGGAAGAAAAAATAGAAGCTAAACTCAAATTCTCTCAATTTATTAATGAAGTTACTTTCAGAGTGCTTGATCCCATGAGCCTGAGGGCATACCGAGCTGCTAAACTGAAAAATACCTTTCCATCCAGTGTGAGAAGCCTAGATGATTTTCATATTAAGAGAAAGTCTCCTGAAAACTGGAAAGAAAACATTCTAGATGGGAAGACCCATGAAGAAGTAGACTTAGAGACTCTGAGAAGTGACGACATCGTGGCTGGAGCACAACCACACAAATTAGAGAAATCGTTGTCCCTGGATACAAGTAACTCTCTCAGGTCATTTGATAATGGCGTCTCATGCAGAACAAGACCTGGCTTGCCAGTAGAAATTATGATTTCTCAAAGCAAAGGAATGCCAGCCACAAAATCTGCATCTCTTCCTAGAAGTACAAGCATGGTGAGCTCTCTCAAATATTTACTTTGGGTGGTGTATGACAAGTACTTATGCATTAGCGTGACTATTTGAATAGAGTTTATGTCTTCCTGGGTGGGCTCGTACCATGTAAACAAACTTTTCTCCAGGGTGGGAACAGACAGGGAATGTTTTTTTAGTAGCTCAAAGTGCTGTAGAAGGTATGGGAGGAAGGAAAAACAAAATACAATTCCCCAGTCCTTATAGTTTGATGTCTGGAGCATGGCTTTACCAGATCAAACAAGAACGTTATTCCTGCATTGCAATGAAGCATATATATAGCCAGGTCAGCTTGATATGAACAGTCAAGGCACTCTCAGAAAAGGGTGAAGAGAGCACTGTGACAGATCACTCAGATATTCAAGCTTATTGGTTTAGAACTTGCTCAGGTATCTCTACACTAAACAAGAATGCTCAGTTAGTGTGTTTAAGTACTACTGAGAGCTCTGACATCCTGAAAGTGATGCTAATGTTTGTGTGTCTGGAATTAATACATATCAGTTGATAATTTCTGTCTATCTTGATGTACTAAAAAACCCTAAGCAACCACAGAACCTTAAGAATTAAAAAAAAAAAAAGGGCGGAAGCTTTCTTCTATGGTCTGGTAAAGAAAAATATTTATGGTTTTAATTTTTTTCTTATGAGAATCTTTGGTTGAGGGAAAGGTATTTGTGCCTGTGAAGTAGGGCAAAGGGAAAGTGTTGTTTTTTACTGGCATGGCACGGTCTGGAATCCTGAACTGCCAAACCTTGCACTGATATGTTAGTATGTCTCCAGAGTAGTATTTGCAATTCCACTAAAACAATAAAAGTCCAGGAACTATTGCTTTAGAATACACATGTACACTGATGTTGCTAAACTGGGAGCTATTACAGCTGCATTGTTCTTTAAAAAGTCTATTCAAGTTTAAAAACAAAGAAAAAGTTGCTTTATTTCACAGAGGACTGCAGCGAATAGGAAAACATCACAGTCTTAAGAATTTTATTTAAACTTCAGCAACCTGAGCTTAGAATTTTATGTCCTTGTTTGTTTTAATTGTCACCTATCAAAGATATCTGGAGGGAGAAGTGAAAGCTAGTGAAACAGAGAGAATTTGCACAGTGTTGTGTCACAGCTCCACAATGAGAGCTGTCCTACAAAGGGGCAAGGAGGCTTCAGTCTGAGCCCATGGCAGGATATGCTTTTTTCAAATTTCAATTAAGCATCTGTCAGAGCATCTGTTCCAGTGGACTTGATTATATGTACAGATTGAAACTTCCAACCGATCAAGTTCTGACTGACAAAACACTATGAGTGCTCTGTAATTCCACACAGTAAGGGTAGGCATCACTCTACTCCAGTTGAAGCATCAATCTGCTCTAAGCCTAGTCATTTAAATTAAACACAGTAGTTACCAGACACTTTGCCTCAACAAACAGTGCCTCCAACTGCAGAGCTCAACATGAGGAAAGAAAGGGGTGGCAGAGCAAAACACAAGAGCAAAAACATGTTCAGCCTCATCCACAGATTCATGTCTCCTGCGTGCAAAGACTTTGACTTCAGTGCAATTCATTTAGTGCCAAGTCCTCACCTGAAGCATGCCTAGCAAGGAGCAAAAGCTTATCTGTATAGTCTTGGGTGTCATTATTTTAAAGATATTTTAAAAGTTATTGGTTATGTAACGTTCATTTGAATAAACATAGGGAGCATTGCCTAAAACTGTTCCATGTTTTAGTTGCCAAGTTATTATTCGTGTGCAGAAGATAATCTTTGAGAGAAAGAAATTATAAGATTACATTGACTTAAAATAAAAACTGGATAGCAGAGGTATAATAACACATCCTGAAAAGCATGAAAGAACATGCCTGAAAATATGAGGTTAAAAAAGATGCACCTAATAAAAAAATTGTGACTCAGAAGATGAATGCTGTGACATTGCCTCCTGTATATTATGTTTTTTGAAGACCTCTGAGGTGTCCACCAGTGCCTCTGTACTACTGTTGATTGGATCCAGACCCACTAAAGTGATTTTCAACTTTTAGACTTCTCAGAACTGTTAAAAATGTTCAATGTCTGCAGCAAGTATTTACTGGTTTGCAAACAGCTGAAATGAAATCTCTGAAAAAAACAATCACTGTAGATATATGCAGAGGAATTTCTGGACAGCTAGCAGAAAAAAAATGGATGCTTCTTTGTGTGACTGAAGTTAAAGGGAACTGTGATAGGAAGAAAGTAATTCCAAAATACAACGAATATGACCTTGATGTGGTCTAAATATTTTAGTAACCTGGCCAGCAGGATGAAATGAATTTTCATTTCTCTATTGATATAAATTTGAAGTCATTGGACAAACAAACAGGAAAGGAAAATGCTATAACTAAATTAAAGCAAACCTCTGAATCCACACCAATGTAGTGAAGAGTGTGTGACTTGAGACTATGTCATACTTCCAGACTGAAATGATATGACCAGTTCAGTGGGCTGAAAAATGCAGGAAATGTCTGAAAAGGATTGTACGCAATGGAAAATTTCTAAGAGCTGGAAAGACATGCTTGTCAGAGTCTGTCAAAGGACAGATCAATACAGAGAGAAATGTGGATGGATCCAAATAATATGTATTTTTTTCTTAGGGTATGTTTCAAAGAAAGCCAAGTATGAAAGGAGATTAGCCTGTGTCTTTTAATACATATTTTATCTCAAATACATTTGTTCCTAGCAACCAATGCCTTCAGGAAAGCTTTATATACCACTATTACTGTTCCAGGAAGAAAATACAGGTTAAAATTCAATTCTTAAAAAATCATACAGAAGTCATACTTCAGACCTGAATAAGTCTGCAGCACCTTAGGGTTTGAATAAATCAGAAAATTATATTTCAGTAACTTCAGTAACACATGAATGAGGATCAACTTTCCAGCTGTGTTTCATCTTTACATACCTACTTTTACGTGTGGAAGGAACCATATAACCCAACACTAGACATTGACTTTTCTTGGTCACAGGAAATAAATTTCATTCTTAGAAGAGCTGTATCTTTCCATCTTACATGAAAATGTTGCTAGTACACATTCTGTATGCAAGAGGTCTTAGAAACTATTTTTGACCTCACCATTGCAACTATATGTATACATAACATAAGGAATTGTGCATTTCTCACCTCAGACCATGTCATTATCACACAAAATAAACACGAGCAAACCCAATCAATAAAAATTACTTACTAAGCTGCAGAGACTGTCTTTAAAAACTAGCTTGGGTTGGGATAATGTTACTTCTGCATTTTGGAAGTTAGGATTTCACATACTATAAACTAAGACTGAATAAGATGTGTGGTGAGAAGTAGAAACTTGGCCATGCTCCACATGAATTTACCATTTTTATGGAGCCATGGACTCCTCATAATCCTCATAATCATTCCCTAGACACCTCAATATGTTTTGATCACAGAGTATTCTGCATTGGAAGGGCCCCACAAGGATTATCAAGTCCAGCTCTTAAGTGGAGGCCCACATAGGGATCCAGCCTGTAACCTTGGCATTATTAGCACCAGGCTCTGACCAGCAGAGCTAAATTTGTTAAGGAGTGGAAGGAACCTTAAAGGCCATCTAGTACCATGGCAGGGATACCTTCCACTAAACTATATTGCTCAAGACCTTACTTAACCAGGCCTTGAGCACTGCCAGGATTGGGGCATCAACAACCTCCCTGGGCAACCTGTTCCAGTGCTTCACCACCTTCACGGTGAAGAAATTATTCCTAATATCTAACCTAAATGTCCACTCTTTTGGTTAGTACCCTGTAATCCTTGTACTATCACTACAGGTCACAATGAGTCCCTCTCCAGCTTTCCCATAGCCCCTTCACTTGCTGTAAGATTGCTGTGAGTTCTCCAAGCAACCTTCTCTTCTCCCCGCTGAACAGCCCCAATTTCCTCAGCCTGTCTTTGTAGAAAAATGTTCTCCAGTCTTTTTTTCATCTTCACGGCCCCCTCTGAACTTGCTCCAACTGTTCCATGTTCTTATAGGCACACCAGAGCTGGATGCAGCACTCTGGTGGGGTTTCACAAGGGCAGAATAGAGGGAGAGAAACCCCTCCTTGACATGCTGCCCACACTCCTTTGGATGCAGCTGAGGACACAGCTGTTTTTCTGGGCATGAGCACACTTATATTGAGTTTGCACCAGCCATTACCCCCAAGCCTTTCTCCACAGTGCTGCTCTCAATCAGTTCTCTGCCCTGCCTGTAGGTGTGCCTGAGATTGCTCTGATCTAGGTGTAGGACCTTGCCTTTCACTTTGCTGAACTTCAAGTCTGAGAATAATTTGCTGGACCTGCAAAGCTGCACTAGTGAAGACAGATGCAACAGCAGTTGCTTGTTTCCTAGACATCACCTGACTCAGGCTGGTGCTTCAGCCACCTGGAGAATCACTGTGCAGTCATACTCCCTCCTGTGTGATTTAGTCTCAAGGGTCAAACTTTGACCCCAAATAAGCAATTCAATTCCCTCTTTTAGCCTTAGCAAAACCAGCTGAAATGAAAGTATTCATTCTTACTCTGATTTCAAGCAATGTATGCTCTAAAGGATTTAATTTCTATAGCCCTTGAGACAGAAGGAGACAGTTGCCCATTACAAAGGATGACATCCTTATAAAATGCAGATGAATGAAGCACAAGGTAGAATAACATCCTTTTTTATTCCTCTCACAAGAAATGATCATTACAATAGTTATTGTAAAGAAGAAATATAACCAGAGTAGACTTTTACATAGGATATTGAGAAGATTCAGAGATTCATGTTTATCTCTAATCCAGGTATGCTGTTTAATTCCTAAGGAACCCCATAGGTACCCATTGAAGCACAGTGTCATAGACATTAACACAAACAATGAGAATTATATTAATTTCTACTCTGTTCCTATTTGTTATCCTTGAGGATTCCTGCTGTTCATTATAGGTTCTCTTGCAAGACAAATACCTGAGCGTAGGGATGGCTCCATTAAGGTGCACAAGCAGTTTTAGAAATCACAGACTCACACACCTGAAGTTCACAGGTATGAAGGGGTTTGATCCTCATATGGGCCATTTTCTTAACAGTTCAACTCAAAGATCCTTGTGGTTCCCTTCCAGCTCAGAATACTCTGTGAAAACTATGAAACCTGTAAGAATAGAGGGAGATCATCGTGCAAAAGCTGTGGTAGAAAATTCAGTTTATCTCCCATCCTAAATGAAAGTTTCTAGGGCAGTTTCTAGCTTCTCATTTTCTAGGGCACCTGAGTACTAACAGAATCTTGCTGAAAGAGCAGACAAGATTTTGTTGCTCTAGGTCAAAGCTCTTTTACACAAGGTTTTGAGTCCTCTTTCAGCCCTTCCAGCCCGCCACCAGGATGTAAAAATAGGCATTTGCTTTGTTCTTGGATGAATACCAAATCTTTCCTTTCTATTTACAGTACAGTGATGTTTACAAGTAAGATTTGGGTTCAAATACATTATAATGGAAAGCATATATTGTTTCACTGACTCACGCATGCAATATGCTAAAAGAAAAATAGTAAGAGGTGGGACCAGAAGCAAGGGGTAATGAGGTGCTTTGCCCAGGTCAGTGATCAAGCCAGCAGTCAAACACCTGACAAGTCTTCCAGTGCCCTATTTTCTGGTCTGTTCCTGCTCTTTCTTACAGGTGGGTCGATGTAGAACTACCCTCAATAGCTGATATAATGAGGCTGTGGTATCTCTAGGTTATCAGAGGAAAGAAAGTGAATTTTGTCAGATGCCGCAGTTCTTTAGCATGATATCTACATGCTAGATCATATCATTAGAGCCATTTATGAGTCTCCTACAGCAGTGGAAAATGCCACATGGCCGACTTTCCTGACATCCTGGCTTCTTTCTTGCTATTGTATTCCACATGACACTGCATAGTTGTTCCCCTCTGCTTTGCAAATTGGAGGTGACCATTAGGTTGTCGGTAGCCCAATTCTTTTTTCTCAAAATGGATATTAAAATAGATTGTTTAATTCCTTTACCATAAACTTGATTGACATAAGATAGTTTTGACTTCTTTTCACCATTCAGAGATATCAGGCAAATACAACAATTTTAAGAGTTAGTAGTTTAAACTCATTATTATGTGAAGTGAGCACAGCCACTGAACTGCAAGCAACATAGACCGTAACAACTTCACTCTGCAATTTTTCCTTCATCTGCATATTCCTGAAAACAGTCTCTGTGTCTGGCAGCACTATATAAGAATCTCAGGTCCTAACAATTACATTTAAGTGTGGAAAGCCAAACTCTAAATCTTTCATTATCAGGGGCTGCAGTCCCATGGTATGTCCAAGGATTTCTATTGCATCATTTTAACCTCTCTCCTCGGATACCAATGCTGTTTTCCTATACATCGCTCTTACGAAATGATCACTCTGGGTGTAGTAGTAATGAGTAGTATTGCAAATGTACACCAGTGTGTACACTTGGAGCCTCCAGGGTAGGTAAATTAGCTTTATAACACCTCATCGGTGTTAGGCCGCCAAATACTCTAAGCTATAAAATCTGATGGCCAAAGGAAATGGTAGTACCTTTTGAGCTCATTTCATCTGAAATCAAAGACAAACATCATTTTCCACCAATCAAGCTATCTCAAGTATCTTCTCAATCTCTGGGAGGACTTAGCCATGCTTGAAGCCTGCAGTGGTATCAGTTGTACCAGCAGCAGCCAAGCTGGGGCAAGATGTAGCTCAGCAAAGACCAACAATTCAAGTATTTACCCAGCTTCACCAGTTAAATGCAGAGCGCTGAATCCTGTCCTGAATTTTTTTTTTCAGTGACATTTATGGTTTGGTCACAAGATATGGAAGCCAAGCAGGCCATGTGCAATTTCATCTATAGTTAACACCTCTTGTCCCAGTACTGTGGGCACTGACTCCTTTTTCCAGAGCTGAGTTCAGCAGCAGTGTACTGCAGGAGAGATCAGCACAATGTTTTTAGAGCAGCAGATGTGACATCGTTTTACAAGCAACAGTATGAGCAGATGGTGTTTAGAGAGTTCTCCTTGCCTGCTCTAAAACACCTCCGTTGGGTCACTAATGGATCCTTCGTCTCATCGAACGCTGCATAAAGCTACAATGTTCCCAAGATGACGCATATGGTCATTTACAGCTTCCCAGCTCATCAAATACAAATTAGATCAAAATCTTCTTCACAGAGCATAGACGTCTATGAGCCAGTGTTCAAAAGAATAAGCTTTTTATTCAAGACAGGCTAAAATAAACAGTCTGAGCTACTTCCCAATAACAAGAATGTATTTTCAATGAAATTAAGTGTTTTACCATAAAGCCTGTATTTTTATAGTTGGGGTTTTTAATTCAGTTGTCCTCCCTTTTCTGCCCTCCCACCCCTTCTTTTTTAGAGGAGGAGAGCAGCAAGTGAGTCAGGAGGGAGATATTTGTATAAAGGAAGAAAACACAACATTATGATGGTGAATTTCTGCACAGGAATCAGAGCTCCAACCAGAAAACAAAATCATTTTCCAGCCAAATCTACTATTTCCTTTCAGAAGGGCAGCTACTCAGACAGAGAAAAATCCTGAGAGCATGCAGTTCACATTGATTTCAGTATCTTTTGGTACATGCAACAGGAAAGCAAAATTTGCAATCAGAAATGTTTAGTGTTCCTTTCCCAGTGATTTTTGTTAACATGACTTTTCCCCTTCTTTTGAGTTTGAAAAACACTCCTCAATTGTACTCTTTACCTTTGGATGCCTTTAGAACGAAACTGTACTTTCAGAGTAATGGAAGCTACAACAGCCTTAGAACAATTACCATCAGTAGAGATGCCTGAAAACTGCAAAGCCAGGCAAGGGAAGGTGAAAGAACAAGAGGTAGAAAATAATTAATAGATCTGTCTTTTCTGGTCCAGCTTTTGGTTTATAAGTGCTATTTATGACAAAGATTTTAAAGGTGTTTCAACTCATTTTTCATTTCTTCCTTCATCCAGCAGCCTGTGTTTGTCATGCTTACAAAATGTGGGGTTTTGCCCTGCCATAGCATGGCTGTGGTATATCAGAAAAGCAAGGACCTGGGTGTGCAGTGACTCTCTCACACAGCCATATGTAATACTTAATGTAAGTATTTTCCTGGTCCACCTAGTGAAAATCTCTGAACTCTACCAAGAAAAGATTAAAGTGCAAGGCACCGCCCCAGAGCCAGAGGTTGCTCTGATTTATTTTTTAGTTGTGAGTGACTGGTATAATTCCCCACTCATTCTAAGGTTCTCAGTTCTATTAAAATTCTGCTCAGTGATGAACTGTGTGCAATTAATAGAAACATAGATGAAACTTTGCTCCAGCACTCCCACTGTGTTCTAACATTTAACCAGAGTAAAAATAAAAATTTACTTATTCGTATGAGCCCACCACATCAAGCATTTGGGGACAGAAAAGAGGGAATCAGAATTACATTAATCTGCCAAAGCTACATTTGCATTACTCTGTTTTCTTTGTAGGCTTGGTGATCCGTGGTTTTGGTCTCCCATCAGAAAATGTAGCATTAAAACTTTGAGCCCAACAAATTCAAAGAACAGAAACTTTTATAAATTATGGGGTGATCTAAAAGGCTTTTATACTGAATATATGTCCCAGAAATTAAGCCTATCTGCCCCAACAGCCTGCCTCATGTCTCAGAATATCAGGAACTGTTAGTTTGACCTCAGGTCAGATAAGGAGAAGAATTTTTTTTTTTTTTCATAAAGCTCAAAAAAATGGTATTTTCACAGACTAGCTCATGCGTTTGTTTCAACCACTTCCTCTTTGCAAAGCAGCTTAAATTTGACCCTCTCAGATGAATCTCTTCAATGCCAGGAGGTCTAGGTGACAGGAAAAGATGTCTTGTGGATAAGGAAGAAGAAGTAGATGCCATAAATCTTGACTTTAAAACAGTTTCCCGTGATATTCTCAAAAGTAAGCTGGGAAGGTAAGGGGAGAAATGTTAAAAGGTAGAGGCAAAACTGACTGGAAAAATCTTATTGAGAGGGTGGTTCATAATCCTTAGTTGCGACCAGGGTCTCAGGGGTACAAAACAATTTGCTATTAGCAAGCAGTGCATTTGTTTTGAGATACCATTGCTTTCTATCAACAGTAAATAAAACATGCAATTCTGTTCCTTTATTTGCATTGGAAACTACAGTATTGTGTTTATGCCCCTGTGCAATACTCTTGAGAGGATGCTTTTGAAATTTCAAAAGTGCTGATTTCCCAAAAGTAAGCAGATACTTATCAAGTTTAAAGAAACCTTTCCTGTATTGAAAATCACTCTTAGTTGAAAAGCCTTCAAGTGTTTTTTTCCTGTATCACACTTACTCAGTACCTAGAATGGACAGAAATTGTTTAAAGATCCCACTGTTGCCTCCATGCCTCAAATCAGCAAGGTATATACATCCAACTCCCTTTCCTTTTCAATACTAAAAGGGAATTTCCAAACCTTTTTTTGGAACTTAATGTTGAAAAAACCCTAGGGAGCTGGATGCAGCAGTGTTGGAGTGCCTATTGCTGAACAACTAGCTCCTAGACTGCAGTTTGCAGAGCTTTCTTTTGTGACACTGTTGGCCAACAGCTCCCAATTTCTGACAGTAAATTCAATACCTGCAAAGACCAATTAAAATTATTCAAATCACATCTGTATCTATTGAGCTTATGAGCTGTTTGCATTAATATTTGATGTTAGCTGGGCAAGAACAATCAGGGATATGGCAGTCTCAGCTCTCTGCTCCCTGCTTGTATAGAGAGAGCATTTTAAACAAAAGAGAATGAGGAGTAAATACCAGGCCTGTTCATACAGCTACACTTGCTCTCTTAAAAATGAAGATATGTTTCCCCCAAAGAACAACTATTCCCTGGATAACTGTAGTAACAAAAACTCGCTGTGTGAACGCTAAAATGAGCAGCTATTGAGAATTCAAAAAGTGGTTCACAACCACTTATTTTTCCAGCAGCCAGCCAGACCTTGGCTTCGCTTGCGATGCTGCGCAGTGCTGCGAGCGCATGGAAAGCACAGACTCGTCCTAGTTCTGAGACTCAGAGCTGATTCATAGTCTTGCGAGGGGAAAACCAGGAGTGCTGGTAAGAGAGCAGGATTCAGAGGAGCAGCATCTCGGAGCAGTCAGAGGCCGGAGGGCACGTGCAGAACTTCATGGCAGAGGAAGGTGCCCAGGGCATGGGGCCGGAGCTGCCCCCGGTGCCCCCCGGCTGACCTGACAGACTCAGAGGAGTCCCCAGCCCCACCATGGGATGCCAGCAGAGCAGAGATGGAGGCAGCACTGTGCCAGGAGCTTGTCTTCTGCCACTCCCACCCAACCCATCCCTGAGCAGCAATAGAAGATAAAATATTGCCCAGTTATCATAAGGAGGAAACGGAGCCACCATGCTGCAACGCAGGCTCAACCAGAGTTACCCATGGAGTGACAAATTGCTAACAAATTTACGTGGACTAACAAATTGCTAACAAAACCTCCTAAAATTAGCTTCATAAGTGCCCATATTCACCAGCAAAATGCAGAAAAGACTTTTCATTTTCCCTGGATAAATTTGTCTTCTCTTGCTTCCTTTTTTGATGTTGTAGTAAAACAAAATGGAAGTCAGAAGTTCCATGAGGGAAGTGTACAGTCCATTGCAATCAATGCAGTTAATTAAAAATACAATTAAAACAGAATCAGTCATGAGAACTGGAACACAATAAATAATTAAAACAAAATTAGTTTGGCTCTTTTTTTTTTTGAGCCACTCAGTCCCTAGTTAAAAGTAAATGGCTTTTTACTTCATTGATAGCTACAAAAGCAGACTTTTGCAGCCCCAAGTTCTCCTTCCAGTTTTAAGGTGTATAAGACCCTCCTTGTCCCCCTTCCCCTTTCTCTACACACCTTCCACAACCAAGCTGCCATTCAACTCCCAGTGCTGCAAAATCAGGAGATAGTCTGAGGAGTTGCAAATACGGAGCAGAAAAGCAGCATATGGTGGTAGAAAATAACAAAAAGCCTGTTAATTATTCCAACCAAACATGAAACATTTCCCTACAGCAGGAGGGAAGCTGTCGGCAAATTATTATTTATGTGTTTATTTATGTTGGAAATAGGCAAGGGCCAGAAGAAGTAAGACTGTTCCACTCACAAGCTACTGGCAGCTTTTTTGTATCTTGCTCATAATCATTCTGGAGTGTAGAAACTAACATTGCAGGAAGCAACCTAGGAAGGAAAGAGGCTTTGTTCTTCAACCACCAGGCCTTCAGAACAAATGCTGGGTACTAACGTAGCTAGTATCTCATTTCTGAGCTCAGGTCTGCAGGAATTCCTTTTCCAGGTGATTGCATCTCTTACTGATATTACCTCAGCAGTGTAGCAGCTCTATAAATTCTGTATTGACAGCTGTGGTTGGTTTCCTGCTTTTCTTGTATTTGTATTCATTCATATCTTAAATGTTCCTTCCTTCCTTGAAGGAAATACATCTCTCCCCCGTGCTGGGAAATGTGTGTAATAAGAAGTGGGATGCTGAGAAGAAAGTTTCAGCTTTCACTTTCTCATTGCATAAGCTTTCAAGTTCTTCCAGTTGAGAAGGAAGAAACAAATGAACCTTCCTGGCTTACTCACAATTTAATAACACAATAATTAGCTAAACATCATGACAAGCAGGGATTAAGTATTTTCCACTCTTAACAAAGTTCTATCATCAGAACAAAAACAAGAGGCTACTCTTCTAGTAACTCAGCTATTTTAGTACCACAGATCAATATCTTGATTTTTACATTTCTCAAAATTATGAAGCCTAATAACTATTATAAATATTATCCTGTGTCTTCTAAGCTATAATGGAATTTTATGAAGGTGCATATGCACTGCTTTAATTTGTTAGGATGAACTGGCTAACAAATTTCTTTTAAATCCTTGCTTTCTGCTGCACAACAATTGTTAACCCCACAGCTGCTTCAGTGCTGATTGTTACTTATTGTGCCAATAATTATTTTCCAGATAAACATTGTGGTAAAATGTAGGTAAATTTACATACATATTTATAGGGAATAAAACTGGTTTTCTTACAATTGTCACCATTGGTTTATTGTGCAACTTTGGGTAAGGGTCAAATTTGGCAGTTCCTCAGTTTCTCCAGCTGCAAAATAAAAATAACTCTTAATCAGTGTGTTTAGTGTTTCAAGATCCTCTCATAAAATTGATGTGTTGCAAAAACATCCTTAGAAAAATGAGGAATCCTTATTCTAATGTATGCTGGAAATTTTTCCTATCCCCCTGTAGTACTTATCAAATCTGTGATATTTAGGAGTGTTTCTGTTCTTGCTATTCTGAAGTGTTTATGCCTTTCTTTGGTTTTTGTCAAAAAAAATTTAAGATGTAGCCTGCAACCGAAAACATGTGATCTTTTCTTGGAATAGATAATTAAATAGATCATTAAATAGATAATTACATTATGATGAGTGTTAGAATATCATATAATCTTTATATCAGAGAGAAAACAACTAAGAATTGAAAGAGGCTCGCCATGGAAGCAGACACAGTACCAAGGCCATAGGAGTGTTTGGACAATGCTCTCAGGCCCCTGGTGTGATCTTCGGGGTGTCCTGTGCAGGACTCAATGACCCGTCCAGCTCGGGATAGTCTGTGGATATTGTGGGCAGCCTGGCCAGCAAGGTAAAGGTACAGCATTGCTTGAGTCCCTCTTGAGGCTCTGAGGGACAACTGAATCTTGTGCTTACTGCCCTAATACTCCAAGACATGAACATATGCATATTTCATTCCCCAGTTTCCTAAAATCATTTAAAGTGAGCAGTCCTTTTTCAGAGGGCAGTTTAGCATGTGTCGTTCCCACGTCAACTAAATTAGACATACATTCACAAAAAGAATTACCTGTTTCCGTAAATGTCTGTGCACCTTCCTTTTTTTACCAGAGCACATAGATTGATACTGAATTGTGTCATTTTTTATTATTTCACACTTAGCATAGCTTATGAACCTCCTAGTCATAACAGAATTTTACAAAAACATGGATATGTCCCTCTAGGGTAACTAGTGAATTATGAGCTTCTCAATTGCTTCAGTTTGTTGAAAGGAAAATTTCTGTATTGCAGTTGATAGTTTTTAGCTCCAGACCAGTAAGACGGTTATTGCCAAAGTTACTTACACCCTATTATCACATAGCCTCATTATTTTTCTTCCAGATTAGGGCATCAAGTCTGTAAACCTTAGTAATGGCGCTAATGTGTTTTCTAGGGAAATTCCTTAGGCATCGAGTATAACAGGATTTTCCAATAAAGGTGTTGGATATGCAAAAATAAATCTACTATGCTGTCTTCCTTGGTCTTTTTAAGGGCATCTAAATCTATGAACATATTAACCCCTGTGTGTGCCACCTAAATTTCTCTCCCTGAAGAAATTATTCTTTTGTACTTATGTAATTCCAGTTGGGGTTGATGCAACAAAAATTAATTACAATCATAAAACCATGGAATCATCAAAGTTGTTTCCTTTAAGACTGTCCAGTCCAACCATTAACCCATCACTGCCCCTATAACCCCTAAACCACTAATCCACATCACCCAGCGCCACACCCAGATACCTCTTGAGCACCTCCAGGGATGGTAACTCTCCAAACTCCCTGGGCAACCTGTTCCTATTAATAAATTAAATTAGGTCCATCTATAGTGTCAATGCACTGTCAACCCCTGAAAACTTTGATCTATGTAGAATGACTTATGTCATGGCAAATTTTACTGTCTTGTCTCAGGTTTGTCCTGAGTCTTCCAGCAGTCAGTGCCTTTTCTGCAGGACTTGCAGCCTGCAAAGCTGTTGTGGTTCAGACTTAGTTCACTTGCAGACTTTCTATATTTGCACTTTCCTTTTATAGCCCAGAGTTAAAAATATCTTACATTTCTATGTCAAGTACAGCACTCAAACCCCTGTAATGCAGTTTTGCAGTTAAATTACCGTGTCTGGATTAACTGTAAACTATTAAGTTCAGTAGAGGTGCAGCAGAACTTGTTACTGTGAGAAATAAATCTGCCTTTTTATCATCTTGCTTTCCATTGTCATCCATTGCCTTCAAAGGTGATAGGTGCATCATTAAAATCTTTTCCAGTTGTCATCTATATTTCCCCAAATATCTAGCAGACCTTTTTCACAGCTCTGCTTCTCTTTAATAGTTCTGCATTTTTTATTTGCCACTGATGCAATGGGGCGTTGCATGTTCACCTTGGGCCTACAGTACTTCAAATAAATTCTTTTTATTCAGGGGTGCATTTCCACCTCTCTCCATTAAAATACATTAAAACTTAACTGACAGCCATGTCACTGTCTTATATTAATGCTTTACCTCTCAAAATATTAAAAGAGAGCTAGGAAAAACAAACCCAAGCACTGAAAGAACTATAGCTTTTTGTGCACTTCTGACATAAAAGCCTGAAATTATCTATTGCTGGGTTTTATTTATTTGTAGAAAAATGTGATTTAAGGATTATGACAAATACTGTAAGTAGGAAGTCTAATGATATGTGTGCTGTTATTATCAATATATTACGCATTATGGCCACTGTGGAACTAGTCATTACTGAGATGTGAAGTCAGAAGCAAAGCAGTAGGGCTTGAGAACCTAATCTTGCAAGCACTCACTGGGAGGGACTGTGCTTCCTGATGTGTCAGGCAGTGAAACAAACACAGGCAGGAAAGTACTCACCTGTGCTTGGAGTCACCACTCGTCTTCATTCTTTGGGTTGTATTCCCAAACTGGAGGAGATGTATGTGGCAGTTACTGCTGGGAGGTGAGAGGGAGTATCTCTGGGATTGATTCCCAGGACAAAAATGGTGATGTTTCTCTGGAATCTCATCACTCGTGAGCTAGTCAGCCTGGCAGCCACGTAAGCTTACAGCAATCCAGTGCCCTGTAATCCTGATTCTATACCATTTGAGGCTTTGGTTTGTATTCCCTCTACTACCACTGTCCTGTCACTCTTTTAATGGGAAGGAAAACAAAGCTGCCCATTGCAGAAGACATTGCATAGTTCTCACAGAGCCTGAGTCTCAGCTTATCATGCTAAATAATTGTAACAGCTGATTTCTCAGTTTGAGTCTTGCATAATCACAGTAGGTTGGAAGGAAATAATTAAACTGAGTTTTTTTCAAAGTTCAATAAAATGTCATCACTCCGATAAGAAGTATTGTAATGTTGCCATCCCTATAGACAATGTCAGCTTCACACTCTGGCCAAAGTTCCCCAAAGGACTGATGAATTTAAAAGAGCAGTTGTAACAGTCTTTTACAGATATTTGATTTAATATGACATGATGCTTTCTTTTGAAAAATGTATGGAGCTATCCTATGGCAATAAAACACTTTTGCAGTGCATACAAAATAGACTAACTACTCTTTAGAGAGTTGTTTCAAAGGAAATCACCTTACAATGATCTGAAAAATCAGGTCCAAGAGTATTAAGCCTTTTCATTGGTGATGGCAAGGGAAATCATTTATTATTAATTCATGGCTAATGCAAACATTCATCATGTGATAAGCAATGATATCAGGACAGAGTGATCTCACTTATAACTTACTTAAAGAAAATTTAAATAGTCAATGATAAAGTTATACATCCAGTTGTAGGAAGCTATGATCATACTTTTAGACTAGGAGATTGTAAAACAGAGTCTGAAGAGGATTAAGGAGTTCTGTTTAGCTGAAAAGAATCTAACATAACCTTGGATTTGAAACTTAAATGGGATGGAATGTTAAAGAGATATATTCACCTCTGTGCACAGACTAAAGCAAGATCAGCCTTAGAAAGACTGACAAAAATTCCAGTCTGCCATTGAGGAAAGACAAAATTATCCTGTGACAGAAGAAACTCATGTTTGTAGAAATGGATTCAAAGAGTATTTGCTTAATAGCTATTCCAGGCCAGAGGCAAGGCTGGTGTATAATTCTCCATTTCTTCCTTCTCAAAGGCTTCTTGAAGTTACTGTTCTCCAAGTCATACAAGATTACATATGCCACATTTGGTACGTCCCGGGGACGTGTGTTCCTGCTGAATGAAGTCAGAAATGACTAAGAGAGAAGTAAAATTTTTCTGTCATTCATAAAAAAACTAGGAAAAAGAAATTTTAAGGCTAAATGTTCAAAAATATTAATAAAAGGTAAATAATAGGTTTATTATAGGTTAACAAAAGGTAAATAAAAGGCTAATAATAGGTTTACATGGGGACTGCTGAGTCATACTTTAGCAATAATGTAAGAAAAGTAGATGAAAAGTGAAGGAAAAAGCCTTAAAGATGCACAGATTTATTCAGAAAAATCAGTAGATAGAAGATTTCAAGGAAAACTAACAGACCTGAAAAAAAGATAGAGCACAGGGCAAAGTTCAATACTGGCAAATCCAAGTGTACTTGGTGACAAGAAGTCTAAATTTATTGTGGGGGAAAAGTCAGGAAAAAAAAAAGCCCTCATGGAAAACCCAGTAGTAAGATCTGCTGAACACTGCTGTATTCAACACACTACACAGGCAGAGAAAAATGTAATTTTTTCTGATCATATAACTGTGGTCTAGAATACAGAATTCTGATCATCACCTTGCCAACAACAATCAGAAAGAAAGCTTTTAGGAAAGATGAACTAAAATTTAAAAGACTCCTTTGGGAAGAGACAGCAAAAAGAACACATTATGGTTCGGAGAAACATATACAAAAACATGGGGAGAAGAATGATTGCCAGGTGCTCCACTTTCTACTTTCATAATGCAAGAATGAAAGACTTAAATGACACAGAAAGGCAATAAGATCAAAACTGATCAAAAGTGATTTTTAAATAGAGTAAGTTGCATGTGGAGCTTATTGTCACAAAACAACCTGAAGGTCTAAAATGATCAATAGGAATCAGAGTGAAGTTAGACATTTGTCTGAAGGTATATAAATCCCCAGGCAGCAAGGCACAATCCAAATTCTACCTGGCAGGAATTTGAAAGTTAGATCCTACTTATGATTTCTTCCCCAGTCACTCACTATGTCACTTCATCCATTTTCTTGTGAAACATTAGCGATAGGACTTTTAGTTTAGATGCTACAATACCAGAAACATTGAATTCCAAAATGTAACTCTGGAGACCATTGATGTGTAAAACTAGGAAGGGGAGGGTTTAGGTCATCGCCAAGCTAAACACAACTGTATATAGTGGTAGAAAAATATGGAAGGATATAAATCCATACCATACATTTTTCCAGAGTTATTCTAGCTTTCATAATATAAGGATATAAACAGACAATGTTTGCAGAACAAGAAAAATGCTGTGGGTCCAAGTGATATAGATGGGGAAAGAAAGCAGCAATGAAGACTCTTTGTGTTTAAACCTTTGCTTGTCCCAAATAAAGTTTCAAGGAAGTAATGGATTTACTCTTTTCTTTTCAGAAATGTACCAACTGGTATAATAAAATGTATGAATTTTCCCTATAAAACTTGACTAGCTCATTTCATGTGTGTCAGTTATTGCTCTAAAGAGGAAAAAAGCAGCTTCTGTTTTTGAAATAATGACCTGGCAGCATGAGATATTTCTTTCAGAGGGGTCATTTAGCTTTGTAGTCATAGTCAGGATGCTAGACTGGCCTCACTGCAGCCTTAAAGAGGAGTTGATCCCAACAGCCCTTTCCTAGAGATGTCTGAAGTACAGGCCTGCAGGCAAATCCTTGCTATTCCCTTTAAGAGAGAGAATCATGATGTCATCTTCTCACTGATAAATACTGCTACCAAACTGGGAATTAAAGTGAATTCTCTATCCTAGAAGAATATGCCTGTTGGAGGGAATTCTGGAAACAGTTGCATCAAACAGCAAAAATCACACAGGAGATCAATGGAACAAGAATTTTGGTCTGTAAATTTAGATCCTTTTCCAGTTGTAAAAGAATAGCATAGGAAAGGCTTTCTTAGGTTTGCCCTGACATTTTCCTACATTGTTTGTGAAAAAAGTCCCTTGGTATGTTGATTTCAAAAATGTCAAAATACTATATACCAGAATTTTGTCTGCTAAGCCTTATATTTTCCATTCACTCCTAGATTTTCTAGATATATTATTTTTAATATAATATATCTAGAAATTAACTAGAAATTAACTATTTAGTTAATTATCCCACTCCCTTTTTTTTTCTTTTTATGCTTCATTTTATTTTTCCGTTCAATGGATTTGTACTCTGCCACGCTGGTGATAATCCTTTCTCTGGTTCTCTTACCTGAGTTCCTGATGTTTTCACTGTTTGAAGAAGAAATGTACAATTGTATGAGATGATAATTCTCTACCCTGAAGTTCTGACCGTGACTTTTTCTGTTCTGGCCCCCCAGAAAGCTATTTGCTTGTGGGTGCTGATATGTCTATCCCTCTTTATTGATCTGCCTATCCCTGATTAAGGACTCAGGCAGATTCTCGGCCCTAAAATTCCTTCTACTTCATTTCAAAGCATTTGGCAGGTGCATAGCCTCCCTTTGTTTATTTCTGAACAAGGGTTACTATTTTATAGCTTTGTATTCACAACGGTATTGTCACTCCAAAGACCACTACCAACATAAATGTCCCTTCAGTTTAATTTATACCTAATTTAATGCCCCATTTCCTTGCCATTGTCAGGCATAAGTGTTTTACAGATACTACATTGCCTGTGGGTTTTTTACTGAGTCCATCTCCTTTTGCTTCTGAAGATTTCACAGTCCTTGCTTCTTTTTCTCTCTCTCCCCATTTCTGATATTGTGAAGATTTGTTTACAATCTTTGTATAAGAGGTATCAATACAGAGACACTGACACAAATCCATCTCCTGAGTAGCCCCATTGTCTCTCAAAAAATGAGGTGAAAAGCAAGATTTGTGAAACTAGATGAAGTCTTAAACCGCAGCAACATCTTCCCTCTTTGATAAAAAAGTCAATTTAAATGCAAAGCAAAGCTTTGACAGATAGATAACATATTTCAGTTTATAGAGCTTAACTAGTTGATTCTTTATAAGTTATATTCTCCTTGTCTTTTTCATGAAATCAGTGCAGAAATAAAACAGCTTTCCTAATTGAAATAAAATTATGATTGCAATTGTCACTGTATGATTGTGACAAATATACAAGAAGAAGCAGGGATATTTGTAGTGCTGATAAACTGTAAATTGTAGGATAGATGGAGACTTAGACCCTAAACTTCCACATGTGAGTGCAGTTATTTATCTTGGAAACAGTAGGGTTCAAGAAGCTTACTGGAAAGGAAAGGTGAAGTAGATGAAGGAATTGAATCAAGGTTTCTTTGGTTTCTTTTCAAGGTTTCTTTGCTGCTTGAATCACAATCTCCCTTTTTAGCTGACGTCTTAAGTCACTATGTCTTCATTTAACCTTGGCTGGAAAGCCAGCATGCGGTGACACTATTTATAAAGCACTTCATTAATGTATTAGGGTCCCATTTATGTGTTTGTTTCTCCAAGCCTTTGCAATATCTTTGAGTCTTCGCAAGTGACTGGTTTTGTTCATCCCTATGCATTTGTCTTTCTGACACCCAAACCTGACATTCTCCTGTAGCAGTGATGGGCATAACACGGTTCAAAATATGCCCAGCCCCATTGAAATAATAACTGCTAAAGAAAACCCACCCTCAAAACAGCAGTTCTAATGCCAGTGGAGCAAAATCCTCTAGACTCCCACTCTTTTTCCATTTCTATCTATCCAGAAGCATTTTTGAAGTAATTAACAGGGACACTCTGGCTGAAGTCACTTTGATGTGGCTCTGCTCGGTCTCCTCCACTGGCACTTAGTAAGGGAGAACCTTCCCTGGGCCACATTAAAGGCATTTTTTTTTCTATAAACATTCAGTATTACAGTGACTTTCTGTTGACCTCCTGAGAAAGAGAGCAGTTTTGTAATGTCTCTTCAGTTTGGGCAAAGTGAGAACCTCTGCTCCTCAACTCTGTCAGTTATTCATCAGAAAACCATTAGTCTAGAAAAGAACTGGAAGACGCATTTTTAAAGCAATAATACTTCTCTTACCAATTTATTTAGTGCAACATGACAAGTTTGCAGGTGTAGGCTGTCATTATTTGATACCTCACCATTATTCCTCTCTCTATAGCCTTTTGATAGGCCCTCCTTATGTTTCAGTCCCTTTTTCTAGCCTCAACAGCAGCCACCTGGGATGTGAATAGGTGGCTGACTGATCTTGGTCAATAGCACTGCTTCACATATGGTCTGTGGCTCAGAAATAATATGGGGTCACAAAAGAGGACAGTTTGCATAATCTGTCTGCCTTATAACAAGAAATCAAACTTCGGGACAAGCTGTACTATTGTGCTAAATAGTGACACAAGCATAAAGAAATTAAGTCTTGTTGAATAGATAAAAAAGATATTTCTTTACAGTCATGAAATTCCATCATAATTTTTTGCTAGTTAAGGGATAGGATAAAAATAGAGAAACATTTTAGGCCTGCTTACAGTCTTCATTTTTTTGCGTATAATTTCACTTATAAATAAATAAAGTTTGTAAAAGCTTTCCTTTTGGACCATTGCAGTAATCATCTGATTTGCTGTATCTGTAGACAGCACACACCAGTGAATTCACAAAAAGAAATTTCCTTGCCTTTGAAGTAACTTCTAAAAAGATTTTGAATAACAGAGCTCCATACAAGGACACAATCAAATATCTGCAATATTTGTTAGCAGTTTAAGAAATCTAGAAGATCTAGAAATACCTGTTTACAATTACTCAAAAGAAGGGCACAGTCCTCAGTTACAGAGAACTTCATTACCTGAAGAATCCCCCTCCACTTTGCTGCAGCTTTACTTACTGATTACATGCATAAAAATTCGTGGCAACTTTTTTTCAATGTGCTACAAATAGAAATGCTTTAAACAGAAGGAAAGTTCCCTTCTCCTTTCACTCAAGAGCTCATGCAGGGCTGCTCTGGAGGAGACAGACACGACACTGCCTCTCAAATGCTTCACTTCTCTTCCATCAACTCTTTTTTCACTCTAAAATAAGCCAAGCAGATATTGTGACCAGAAATGGTCAGTTGTCTTTTGCCTATAAGAGGAATGAGGGAAAGCCTTTCTCTTCTTCGTGAAGCCTCTATAATGAACATAATAAAGACCAAAAGAATGAGATTTTATGGCACTTAAACAATAATCATTAGAAATGGATGAGAAATGCTGTACATTGTCTAACTATCTCACCTGCCCTACAGAGACTAAGCGTGCATGTACTCTTTATAGCTCATCTCCATAAGGAAAGATACATTTTTGCTAATTCCAAGATTCCTGAGAAACTATTTCTTACAGTTTGTTCTTTGTTTAATTCTTTTGTCTCTTCAGAAAGGCATGGTTGAAGGGGGGAAAAAAACCATTTGTGAACAATCCTCCTTATTTTTCAGAAATAGGAATTTCACTCCCTTACAATAAGTTCTGCCTGGCACTATGGTTTCCTTCCTGCTTCATTCATTAAAAATAGCAATGCAGCAGCATGAATAAACCCTTTGGGATTCTACATTAAATGCAGAGTCTTGCATCCTGGGCTGGCTTACATCTGTGTAGCCCTTTTGATGTCTGTTGGTACGCTGCTGCATCTGTCCCTCGTAGTAGGCATTTGAATTGATTAACATGCTTGCTCCTTTTTTATTTCTCTCCTGCTCTCAGGGCCTCACCCCGAAAGATTTACTGCACTTTGGGGGGGTGAGGCACTCTGTAGATGCTCTGAGGACAAGATATTTGCTGAATCAAAATCTCCCATACGAATGTGAGCTTTGAACTTTGCTTTCAAGATTTGAATTTTCTATTTCTCAGCATGTGCATAAAAAAATTAGCAGAGAATTATGTCCTAATAAGATGCCTGTAGATAACCAGGGGAAGAGAGAGGAGCAGGCCTTTAAAATATTGCCCACTAAAATTCAGACAGTAAATCTTCAGTCCAGCAAGTAATTAAACACATAAATAGTCACATGAAGTTCCCTGGGACTACTCATATACACAATTATTAGTATAAGCATTTGCACTACTGGGATTTAGTAATGCAGATCTAATTAAACAAAACAGAAAGGGTTAGCAACCCAAATTGGGTTGAGTCACTGTCGGAACTGTTGCTGACTAGTGCATTGTTATTCTGGACTGAAGATACAAACCAAAATTCCTCCTTTCATTAGGTGTGGATCCCAATGTTTTATTTTGCAATATCTAGTGGCATTAACATATTTTAAGAACTATCAAAGAGAAGATTTTTAGAGGATCTGTGGTTGCTAGGAGACTGCTGTTTCGTCCTGCAAATCTTCCACACTGCAAAGAGCAAACTGGCAATAATCAGGTTTTCCTGCCAGACAGCACTCAAACAACTGAATTTTATGGCTTATTGTTTAAAAATTGTGATTTAAACGAAAGTTTATACAACAGGAAAATGTAAGAGTCCTTGGATTTCTCAAAGTAGGTATTTATCTTGTATCTATAATATGGCACCCTTAAATCCTTTTTTAATCAATAATAACTTGGGTGTCTGATATCTAGGAACTTGTGTTCAGTGTGCTGACAAGTTTTTGCCAGCATAGGAAGAGCTGAGCTCATTTAAGTCGGTTCAGAGGAAGAATTTGGCCATCCCCAGCCCTACCATTTCCATTGCCTTACAGGCAGAAAATCTGCACCCTGAGCAACCTCAAACCACCTCCTTTGCCACCTTCATCTCTGGGACGTCCCAGGTTACAGCTACAGCAACAGAAGTGCTGTAGCACTGGTCTCCCTGGCACCTAAACGTCTCAGAGTATGTGCAATCAGAAGTAGGGGCACCACAGTGGAGTTTTTATATTGATTCCATCTTGTAATTTTAACTAAATTAAAGGAAATATCCCATATCTGCTAAATCAGAGTCATTTTATTGTGGTGACTGAGAGGACATTGTAAGGATCTCAGAAATCACTGAGGTTTATCATTTGGTGATCTTTAAAATTCTGTGTTCTTTATGACCCAGGAGCTCTGCTAAGCACAAGGGCATGCTATTTTCAATGAAATAACACTTGTGATCAGAGCTCTATATCGGTTTTATGCTCTACTGGATCACTGCCTTTAGTATGGTTTAAATATGTATATGCTACAAAGGTATTCACCTATGAAGAATAATGTCTATTTTTTCATTCATGGCTTTTCAGTTATTCAGTGTAACATCACAATATTAAACCCCAATCTGTAGGTGACTGGAGCCAGCCTTTTTATGGATTTTAATCCTGATTCTATTTAACTGCAAATGCCTTCATTTCTTCTCATGCACCAGGACAGAATAATGTTCTGATCTGATCCTTCACTGTCCTCATCTAACACCATGGCAAAACTGTTTTGTCCTTCATGTATCTGTAAGAGCATATGAAAGAAAGTGACCCTGGGGACAAAGGGGGCAGAAGAGAGGACAAAGGGCAAAATGATAGCTGAAGTCATGGTGTGGGTGACTGTCATTACTTTCAGAAAAACTATAGCTTCCCCCAGAGTCTTCTGATAATCTTCTACTTATTCTGTAATGATTCAAACCTGGATTGTAATTACATTTAAGCACTTTATAATTTCAATTTAAAACCTGAGAGTTCCATGCAATTACATGTCCTAAATGTGGTATTTGTCCCCCACTTTGGTAAGATTATATAGCAATAGTAGCAATGAACATGGCTGAATCATTGACAAATTCAGCCTTAACTATCTTCTTGTGCTCGCCTTGACAACTAAACTATTGAATTCCAACAGTATGAAAATCTAAAAATAGCACGGTGTGAAGAAAGACCGCAGGCAAAGCCACTAAATAATACAGGCTCAATGCTCCCGTGAAATGTGACACGTGCAAAAGCCAGATGTAATTTTAACAATACAGCTTCCTTTTCAACAAAGGAATCTCCAGAGTCTGATTTAATGTCTCCACAGTAAAGCCTAGCAATTCCATGTTTTGTGTAGGAGTAAGAACAGACTTCTTCAAACTCCCAGAAAAGAACCCCTGAGAAGAATGCTAATGCACAGTGCAGTGAAAATAGACATCTGATCACCCTGTAGCAATTAAGACACCATCCAAGTCCAGCATAAAAGTCACCTTATATTATACTTCAAATTATTACAATACCAGTGGACTCAGCAATGCTGACACACACCAGTAGTATTGTGGCTTTACCATAACAAAAATCACTACAGCTTAGGAATTCTTTCCTAAACAGTATTGGAGTGAGAACCTGGCTGGCTCATGCAGGAGTGCAGAGGGGTGCTGGCAAAAGGAGCTTTTCTTACTTTCATACCCTGCCTAGAATGTAGTAAAGAGACAGATGAAGTAGTTAGCAAATTAGTTAAAAACTTGAGAGAATGAAGTTCAAGTCTCTTCTGCCTTTTAACATCACTGCTCTCTTAAGGAGCTCAAGCTTTCTTTACAACAGACATTTCTCTAAGCCCTATCCTACCTGGCAGATTAATTTGGTGGTAATTAATATTCACCACTTTAAGGCTCTCAGTGAGTTATCCACGTATTATATAGATATACATTAGGAATATATGATGATCTCTCTTCATTTCTCAACCTCCACATGGGTTGCAGAAGACACTGCAATTTAACAGAGAAGGGCTGAGATATGCCTGCTTGACAGATGCATAATTTGCACGTGCCCTGAGACAACTGAGGGTACAAATGTACAAGGCAGCTTCTGCACCAGTGTAAAAAAGAAAAGCAGCATCAAACAACAGCACTTCTAGGAATATGATCTCCTCTTTGTCTCCCCATATTTATACTTTCCTGGTACATAAGTCAAAATTGTGACTAGAACAAGTTAATTTCATTTGAGCAACATCCTAATTCCCTTCTAGTCTGCTCTGGGTTTGGGGAATTTTTTTTTTATCTTTTGGGAAGTTCCTATCCCTTTGGTGAAAAGACTGGTTTGAAGGAGAAAGATCAAAGATCTCCTTAGCATTATTCTCTGGCCTCATTCTTTTATTGCTTAAGTAAATTTCTGTTAAACAATTACAGGCAAAAATCCAAATGATCTATCACAGTCCATGGCTTTTTATTCCCTGGAATTACTGTTGTTCCAGAAATAGATGTAGCACCACCGGTAGGACTTTGAAGGCCCACTCCCGTTGGTTGGAAGTAGGATGAAAAATAAAGTGAATCAATAAACAGATACTGTTTTCCACCAGTGTTGTGACAGGAGAAGTGAAGGCTTTGATGTCTGCCTTTCTTTTGAAGGAAATATCTGTGATATTGCCTGGATATATTGGTGCACCTTGTTTAGTTTACTCTTCCCTATCCATAGACAAGTTCACAAGTGACAAAAGTCATGAACATGAATGTCCTACTTTTGGGAGGCCTGATCAAGTCCCCAGTGTACAGGTGCCAGGAAGGAAGTGGTGCCTTGGGAACTGACTCATGTTGAAGGCAGTAAAGCAGAGAGAAAATTCTGTTTGTTGTAGGAAATATTTGCACTGATTTATATTGTCCTTTGTTCATGGACTCAGAAGTCAGGAAGACCATTAGAGGTATCTAGTCTGTCCTCCTGCCCCTAGAAAGGGAAGTTGTATGTAAATCCTTCCAATCCTTATGGAACATGTCAAAGCTATTATGGGGAATCTCCTCAGTAAATAACTATCTCTGTGACTAAAATAATACCTCTAACAGCTTCTCTACATTTTTTGTTTTCACTTTGAACCCATTATTTCCTATTTAATCCACACCAAACATGAAAAAATTTAGATTTTCATTCTCTTTACAGCCATCTTTACCCTGTTTGAAAGCAAATGCCTTTATTCAATGCACACTTGGTTTTCCTAGGAAGTTTTTTGTCTGTCTTAGGATTCTGGTTGCCTTCCTCTGAACCTTTCCTTTAGGAGTGGTTCTGAACACAGGTTCTGACCATTAGGGGCCACAACAAGAATTAAAGGTGAAGTTTTGTTTAACAGATCCCCACATGGTTACTTTTTTCACCTAGATGGGTATAGATGCATTTAGAGCATAAAATGTATGTTTTGTAACAAACAGAGTCCTACAAATGTAGGATGTATGAATTTTGCAGTTCTGCTCCCCCTCTCATCTCTCTCTCCCACTTCCCATCTTCAACACTCATGAGCAAAACATCCTCACAATGTAGGGACACACCTAGAGATAGAAAGATGCAAGCACGGAAGTTCATAGGAGCGGCTGTGTTAGAATCCATGTGCCATCCTTGGTCATGATCACATCCTGGGTCATAACAAGTTTTGGTCCCACCCAGTACAAATCCATACCTACCCAGTCAAGAGACAGTGCACCAGGATATTGCAATTACTCCTGACTGTCTCAGATACCAATTTTTATTACCTATTGACAAACAGGAGCTTTTAAAATGAGAACTGCCATAGCTAAATGCTTTAACTTCATGTCTCATTGCAGTTACCACAGTCTGTATTACAGACAGCCACACGTGTACTGGCAACGTGCAGTTAGTAGTGTTATATATTAGTTTAGGAGACATGGAGTCCATTTAGTCAACTAGATTGTATTTTCCTCTGTCTCAGTCTCACTTACAGTATTTACAGCTACACTGTCACTGGTGGGGTCACACCAGACAGAACTGAAGTGTACAGAGGATTGGTTGGGCAAGCACTGTAGCTCATTATTTTAACCTTTTGTAATGTTACGGCATCATAGGATGATGAACAACTCTAAAGACAGCAGTTCATCAGTCCATTGTCACAAGTGCTGCTGTGTTGCTGCACCATAAAGGAAACAAAACTAGCGTACATATTTGTCAATATTTTAGTTGGTCAGGTCATCTGGGAACATTTTCTTTTCATTTGAAGAGTTTGTACAGCTCTTAGCACTATGGATCTTCTTCTCTGCTGATAACTACAAGGAGTCTTTTCATAAAAACCAAGCATTTAATCACAGCAGTTACATGCACGGGTTTAAATAATTAGATAGAGCAAAAATATACTGAATAATTTAAGTGGAGTCTGAACTATCATTTTCAGAAGTCCCCTGTTTTTGATGAACTTTTGTTCAGGTTTCCCTGGATGGTTTGCCCAGTGACATGGAGAGGAGGTGTAGGTTCTTTTGGGACCTTTTTTTGAGAGAAACGAAAACATTCATGCTACTTGGAGGTACTGGGTGTGACAGAAATCAGCTTGACTCATTGAAGCAACTATTTAAAAGCAGAACCTCTAGTCATGTAAATCAGCAAGACTTCACTTCAGTGGAGCTCTGCTAATTTACCCCTGTTGGGAATGTGTCTTTGAGACTTTACAGAGTGAAAAAGAATCTAAGGAAGCAAAATAAAGATTCTAAAATATTAGGAAATAAAACAGCTTGAGAATGTTATGTTTTCCCAACCATGCAAAAGAGAAGCCTGTAGGTTACCATTTCAATTTAGTATGTTATTTGATACATGTTCACATATGCAGGATGTATAATGGAGAATTGAAATGCCTGTTGTGAGAAAAATTCCCAATATTTCTTTTAGTCATATTCCTGTTGTAATTAGTCCCCAGTCTGTTTCAGCCAAAAATTTAGTGAGATCAGACCTTGCTAATGATTTTTAGAACTGATTTTTCAGATTTTTAGTGTTGAAAAGACAAAAAAAAAAAAATCAAGTGTATGTTGAAGTTCAGAGAGAAGTTCAGAATAACTTAGATCTTGTCCAGTTATTAAAGAGATTCTCTGCCTCATCTTTCAGTATGAATGATAGTGAACAGGGAATAATTGGAGGATATCTGAGGAAGGATGAGGAAAGTTTAACAGAAACCATCATAATTAAGGCAGATTCAAACTACTACTATTCACTCTGCTGATGTCAGGAATCAAGCAGTAATCCCCAGCCCAAAATCTTGCTCAACTGATGCATGAATAGGCAAGCTCAGAAGCGAAGCTTTTCTCTGTGTGCAATGGTACAAATATATCCTAAGTGATGAAGAGAAAATGTAACATGAAGTGAAGCAAAGGCTTCATGGTCAAGCAAGCTGAGCAATCAAGGATGAAGAGAGGTGGCATAAAACATGATCGTTTTTGCAAAAGTAACTTTTGTTAAAAGAAGCAATTTCATACTCAGGGAACAAGTCATGATCTATCTAGATTTGCACAAAGTAGCTCATAAAGTGCTCAGTAGAGAATTACTGTCTAAAACTTATAAAGTGGAGATTAACTCAAGATGGTTAATCTGAATGAAAAGCTTATGTAAATGTTAAAATGGAAGTCTGTCATGTTGGAAAGGGATTATTGGAACTTCCAAAGAAGACTTTTGACACATTTTGTTGCAAATACATGTTAGTGACTTTGAGCCAATAAACAAGTTTGCCTATATTAAAGGCATTTCAAGGTATGGACAATAATTAAGAAGCTCATATAAGAACTGTTTATTTAAAAGCAGAATAATGGGATTTTAACACAACATATCCACATCAAGACTTTATTTTGTGGAGCTCATCATTTGGCAGCAGCAGGAAAACAGAGATCCAGGTGTGTTGTTAGACTGTCAAACAGCTGTGAGCCTCCAGTGAGAGCGAGCCACAAGAAATCTGAGCCAAGCCTAAGATGCACTGCAGATATATTTTCTTTAGAGTCACTGAAGCATACATACACCATACAAGGTATTGCCAAGGTGCTTTGTACACGATGTATATTCTGATCACTCATTTTCAAATCAGATTTAAGGTAATTTGGAACAGGTCCAGAGAAGGAATACTGAAATGACTGAGGGAAAGGAGTACAATCTTCTGAGAGCAGTCAGAGAATCACATCTTGTTTTCCTTCTCAGATAAAACATCTCTTCATAAATGTGTATGGGAATGTAAAAAAGGGTAGGAGTAATAAGCTTTAAATTTAAAATTGGTAGAAGATCAAAGAGGGAACAGGTCATACAAAATTTAACATGGTTAAAATCACCCTCTGATTTCAATCCATTTAGTAGTGTTCAGAAAAACAGGGTAAAAACAAATCTAACTGTTTCAAGATGGATCCCAGCAGCCTTATGGACACTGCATGACAGATTACTGGTGTTCTGGTGCAATGTAAAAATTCTGGGTGTTGAACTTGGTCATCTGCTCTAAGAATTAAAAAGACAATTTATATTTTTGTTTACTGAGTTACATCCATTTGTACCATATTTTTGCTGTTTGCAGTTAGTCTCAAACGTCTGAATTTTCATTTGTAACTTAATCTTGCTGGGGAGGATTTCTTCTTTCACCCTAAGAAACATTGGAAGTTGGTCTCAGATAGGGAGGGAACGCTGGGAAAGTGCGATGCTACTCTTGGTGGTGTTGATAGTTTTTTATGACTTACTTTTTGTTGGTAAGTCTAAACTGGTTGACAAGTTCTTTTCCTTATGCCCAATGTGAAAACCCTCCACAGCTTAATGGAACCCTCCCATTCTTTCTAATAAGTGTGATGTTCCTCTTCCCAAGAGAAAATGTTTTTCATTTCAGTGGCTTCAACAAGTTAAATAGTATGGAAAGGATAAAGGCTGTTATTGTTGGCAGCTTCTGCCTTCTTCCCTCAGTGCTAAACCTCTTCACCTTTTACATATGAACCATCTTCAAATGGGCATAGTGAAGGTATTTTATGGCCCATGGTGTGGAGATATGCCTGGAGCACATGCTTTCAGAGCAAAATATCTATTAGAGTGGCAACTGTGGAGACTTAGACTCGATTTTCTATGTATCTCCATGAAAATTTCAGGCAAGAGTTTTACAGAAAGATGATTCTTCTTTCATAAAGATCCATCAGATATATTCAGTACAATCAAATGCAATTGGACACTTCCTCCACCTCTTTTAAAGTTTCTATAAATTAAATTCTAGTCTTTCTTTGGGAATTGCCTGAGTGATACTTTAAAGCAAATAAAATAAATCTCTAAAAATTGATTAACACCTAATTAAATATTGATCCTATCAAATTATTAAGTCTGTAATTTTTATTGAATCAAAACTTTAACTCTCGTACTCTGTAGGAAAAGAAAGGAAAAGGGATCACAGTGGTTTCTATCAATAAAACTTTACAACAGTGAGCACAAATGAATGTTGAAGTCATATAGTTGGATTGAAAACATGCAGCAGTTTACAAATGTACCAGAAGTCCAGACAACTTTAATTGTGAATGAGCTCTCATTTACAGCTTTCCTCAACAAAGAAATAAAAGTAGCTTCCACAATAATAAACAAGTCTGAGCAAACAGTCAGAATAAATGAGTGGCAGTAACTTCCTGCTACTCTTTTCTTTCTGGTACCTCTGGTAGCAACAAGCCAACATGCAACTCCAAAGTCTGTCCCACTGAACATGGGGGGAAGACATGGTGAGCACTGAGCCAGACTCTGGGTTCTGTCCCTCCCTCTAAAATGAAACAGCTTTTTCCAAGAAAACAAAAGATAATAAGTAAAATAAAATTTAACCTCCAGGGTACTTCTTTTTCACACATACATTGGGCAGATGCACAAGGATGAAAATTAACCTCAAGATCTTAGAGGAAGGAAATTTCATTAGACATCTGAAAGATCTGAAATCTCATGATTGCTTATCCCTCAAAAAGTGTTCATAGAGGAAATAAAACAAAAACACTATGTGAAGTGAATGGAATGATAGACCCATCAGCATGACATTTTCATTAAAAAATGTTTACATTCAATAATCAATACTACTGACACTGATTATATAAAAAACCCAAATAACTGGATCACTATACTAAGCTTTGTGTATGTCAATGACTAAGAATATTCTGCTCTTGTCTTGAGCTTGAGTGACTCATTAATGAAACATGGAAAGAGAAAAAACTATGGGATCACAGTACCCTTCATTCACTCTGCTAACTGGAAAATAACCCAGAGGTTATCATGCTCACTGAAAGGCAATAACCATATTGTAAAGAGGGAAAAAAAGCACAGTAATATTTCCTGAGATTTCCATTAACAGCATCCATGCTTTCATTCAAGCCAGCAAATGACTTTGTTCTTAAAGAATATCAGAGAATGTCAACTTGCAATCTAGAATAAATGTGGAAAGGGGGATGATATAAAAAAAAAAGAAAAAAAAAAAAGAAAAGGTAAATTATTTCTTTTTTTAATATCTGCCCCAAATGTTTTTTAAATGTTTAATACTTCCAAAAAAGGGGAGCCTTGGTAGTTGTTTGGTGTATCATACTCATTTCCTTCAAACACTTGGAAAAAATCAGGTTCCTATCAATATTATTAGGCATTGCCCAAAAGTGCTTCCAGGCAGAGTTGCCATACCAAGTATGTCTGTAAAAATTAAAATCTTCAAACCTGTCTCAGTATTTTAAGTAAAGAGACTATAATAGAAAAGTAGCCTATTGAGTTACTCAGACCAAACCTTTTATTAAAAGCAAAAATTGTTATTTTTGGGCCAATTAAATAACTTCTTTAGTCATACTGCATTGATATTGTTTTAAAGAAACACATATAAATAAATCACATCAAACATTTTTATAATTAAAGATAATTACTGATCTTAATTTAAAATATTTAATTTTAAAAAATCACACACCTTCAATCACTGCTCATTTTAGGCATCAAGAATCACTTGAAATGAATCAACACACTAGCAAGCAACAATTTATGGATGACTTACCATTAAGGACATTCTTGCACCAATCTTTACTTTTTCTATCTGCTTGAAATAGGTCCCATAAGACTTAAAGGACAAGATTTGTCCTTAAAGTGGCCAGTCCAGAGTGGTTTAGAATATATATTTTTCAATCAATTCAGTAAGATATTTCAGATAGGAGCTTTCATAGACAGCAGTGGGAGGATGATGCAACCTCTAAATTTCCAGAGGCTTAATCAATGCCAGGGATCTGGCTAGGAACAGCAATTTTGTCTTAGCAAAAATGTCACCTTGTGATTACAGAGCTGTTTCAGAAAACTACACTTTTAAATAGTTGTGAGGTGGGTTTTTTTGGCCAGGGGGGGAAGGAAAAACAAAAAGAAAAAATTAAATATTGAGAAGAGGAAGAAATGGAAGAAGGAGAATAAAAAGAAAAAAAAAAAGAGAATTAAAAAATTACCTTTTCCAAGCTCCTAAGGGACACCGCTATCTGAGAAAATAAACTGCTTGGGATAAAAGTTATGTTTCTGCAGATGCTCCTGTCTTTGTTTTCACCATTTCTAGTATCTATATGCTCATTTGACTCCCTAGGCTGAAAGCTAGGGCAATCTGCTGAAGAATATACAGGCTCTAGTCCTGTCCTGTGCTCCTATTTATTTACTGGAAGTGAACCCCATCAAAAGATGTAATAGAGCATTGCAGTGCTGCAGCCCAGAGAGGCTCCTGACCTGGAGCAGAGCATCCTCCTCAAGGAGGATTGATCTGAACCCACAGCTTCCACATCAGAGAGGAGCCATCTCTTTGCTGCACAACCTGCCAGGAGCAGAGTAGAACATCCTCAATGCTCCAAAGGAAAACTTGCCATATTACATGGAACAAAGAGCTTTTACTATGAGGAGGTAAAAAACCTACCAGGAAAACCACTAGGAAAAAAAAAATAAGTAATTGCAGCTTGGTTTAGTTTTCTTGTTTGAATTGCTGTTAGGCATTTGCTGTGCTTTTTTCTCCCTACTAATTTCCTGTCAGGATTGGCAGCCAATGACTCACTTGCATTCACAGATGAGTATCACCAAAACATCAGTCTACAGCTCCTCTTCTCAATACTTGGATTTCATCACACAAAGCAACCCCCACACTGACCCCATGAGTACAGCATTATTCAAAAAGCAAGGTCAGGTGTCTTCCCTATATGTCTGCAGATATTGCCATAATATAAGCTCTGAAATCAGACATTCTAAGTACCCTGTCTTCACAGGGGCTCCCAGAGTTCAAGGCAAAGAAATAGTGAGTAGCCCTGCAAAAGGTCATCTCCTCAAAAATTAAAGGAACATGATGAGCAGGGAAGTGTTGGAGGGTTTGTCTGGAGAATCAAACTGGCAAACCCATGGGTCTGCCAGTAGCTTCTCATGCCCAGGAAGAAAGCCTCTGTGGTTCCTTTTCCAATCAGCAATGTTGAATCT
The DNA here is from genome assembly GCA_013400315.1 of Bombycilla garrulus. Classification (NCBI taxonomy): domain Eukaryota; kingdom Metazoa; phylum Chordata; class Aves; order Passeriformes; family Bombycillidae; genus Bombycilla; species Bombycilla garrulus. The sequence goes on along the minus strand of VXBU01014162.1, from coordinate 276,091 downwards.
ATTTCCCATGTACTACAGAATATGCAGGATTCAGTGGACAGACACAAATTAGAAAGAGCAATTACGGGTCCTTATGTTATATTTCTAATCTCAAGATTCCACACGCAACCTTGTGGTTCCATCATAGCATGTATGTAATACCTGTTTACATAGCAAGGACCATGTAAACACGTATTACAGATGTTACTAAGAAACTGAGGAGGGTTTTTCCTGCAGATGGCTTCCTGCCTACCAAGTTATAGTGAATGGCTAAAATCCTTAATGTTTGTCATCGGACATTACCATGCAAACACCAGCCTGACTGACAACTTCTCTAATGGGCAAATCAAAAGTAAATGAGGGAAAGGGAAGACAAGTGACCCAATGAAAAACCAACAGTTTATCATTTGGGATGTTTTATTAGGCAGTTTGATAAATTTCCTGCTGGCTAACTGATTAAATTTACATTTCTCTATTTTTAATCTATAATTTATTTCATACTCAAATATGATTTTTAGCCATTAATCAATAAGGTTTAAAGTGCTCATGATTAATGGCCAATGCTTTCAGTATAAAGAAGAGATTCTGTGATGCTGGAATTCATCTGGCTCTAGAGATTGCAGGATTGCTCCGAGTGCTCATTCCTTAGTTACAATAAAGCAGGACTGGGAGAATTTATGAGATTCTGTGCCAGTGCTGTGCTAAAATGAAACGGGAGCAGCTGTTTAGGATCTGCACAAGATCATGAGAAAAAAGAAACCAAAGGGTTAACAAGACAGTGCTTTGGATATAAGTAATGCTGGAGAAATTAATGAGTCTCCGTGTTATAGATAAGTGGAATTTACAGCATCTATACGGTAAAAAGAACCCGGGCAGATTAACGAAATGACCACCCACGGCTGTGCCGGGTCTGAGGATGCAGGGAGCGCCTCTCTGTCCGCGGGAGAGCCGAGCCGCGGGCGAAGGGTTAAGGGGAGCCGGCACAGCGGGGCAGGGGCCGGGGAGCCCGGCGCCGGGACCAGGAGCTTCAGGCGGAGCAGCAGCGGCGAAAGGGTTAACCAGACGCTTCTATATATTGAGATTCTAATTGTCAAGATAGTGTATTACTTGAGGAAAGTAATTTGATTACTCGAAACTCCCACTAAGGAGGCAAGCTCGTGTCCTTCCATCTGTCGGGCTCTGTGAGAGATGATGAATTGAGCTCCAGATTCACGTGTGATGAAGTCACTGTCAATCCCCGCCAGCCCAGCCCGCTGCCATGCCCACCGCACAGAGGGTAGCACCGCAATTCAACTTTCCCTGGGAAACCCAGGAGGCTCAGTAACCTGTTACTTGCTGCTGCTTGCTTTTTGCCTTTTTTTTTTTTTCCTTCTTCTTCTTCTTTTTCTCCTCCCCGTTTTCTGCCTCAGCGCTACAACTGAGTCATTCTGGTGCCCATGGCTCGTGGGTATAGCGGTCTCCCACTGCGCTCGGCTTCACTCCCCACTTCAGCTGGCAGTGTTATTTTCGGCTAATGCAGATGTGGGGCTCGTTCGCCGGCGCTTTGTAGCCACTTGTCGGGAAGCATTCGGAAAGCCTTAACTATGCATAAATCTGCAGAGTGAATGTTTTCTTTCATTCACTTGCTCCTATTATTTGATTTCTTGTAGGCCTCTGCGGCAGAAATGGAGAAAATAAGGTAAGTGAGACAGTTTATTTACATCTCCTTATAGAGAAGAAGTATTCTGTTACACAATGCACAATACAGGCTCTTGGAAAATATTTTGCTTAATACGATCACAGTAGAATACTGGATTGCATGATGATGCAAGGCAAGCTGTGCTTTAGAGACAAAAGAGAAGGAATGTGGTTGTTCTAGTAAATCTATTTTGCAGGGATGTCAACTCAGAAAGCATGTTTTACACACAAACGTTTTATTGCCAGATGCAGAGCATATTTGATTATATAAATGTTGTAGCCACTTGCCCATTTATTGCAAGAGCCTGGCATTCTATTTAATGAGGAAAGTGGATCAATAATTCATGAAAAAACTGAAGAAAATATAGGCTTGACTTCAAAGCATCTAATTAATGTGGTTTGTTTCAATATAGCACTGTAACTTTGGTGTTCGATTTTTGTTTTATATTGTATACTAGCCAGATAAATCTTGTCTCCTCTGTGTTTAAAACGTTGTCATACTGTACCAGTTTCTCAGCACATCTCTCTGCTTTAAGCAAAAGGAGATGGGTTTTATAACATAAGTTTTCCATCTCATGTCCTAGTGCAAGTCTGCTTTGGGGGATATTGCTGTTGTGTATGTTGTTGAGAAAGAAGAAAGCATTCTAGCCCTTTTTAATAAATCAATTAAAAATATTAAAACCTTGTCTCCTAACACATTAGCAAAGTGATAGGTAAGAGATGAACTTTTTACAACCCTTTAATTACTTTATGGAACTTCTTTTTTTTATCAAATACACTGGCCATTATCTTATTTGGTTTTATTGGACAAGCCTAAATTCCTTCTCTGAACCTGGTAACTCTGGTTAGTGACGACTGTTGTCCAGGAACAACTTTTTAGATTCCTTCCATTTGGAATGGCTGTCCTGAGTTATGAGAAATGCAGAAAAGTTCTGAAATTCTAGAAATAACTGGAGAATAAACGGCAAATGCAAAACAGCAGAAATTTGATTAAGTGTTTAATGAATTCTGGGCTGGAAACAGAATCCTGTTTTTCTTTTGAGGCAAAGGAGGTTAAGTCTCTTACAGTGGACTTGAAGATGTATGTCCACAAGTTACTAAGAATATATTTTTAAAGCACTTCTACACTTTTTTAGAGCCTCATGACCACAGAAGTATTGTAACTTTTGTGCTGAAAGAAAAACACTAAGCAATGTGTAATTGATTTTCATGTATTTAAGCACTATAATGTTAAAGCTGTGAGTTTTTCCTGAGTAATACCTGAGAAAGTGCCTTGGTATGTGGACTGGTAATAAAAATTCCAAACAAGCACCTGTAGTGTATGCACTCTTCTGTCATGAATGACTCTCTTAGAAGATGCAAGTGAATATATATTCACATGTTTACTTGGTAAGCATGTGCAAACAAATGCAGTCTAATACTTCTAATACTTTCCTGAGCATACTTTGGCTTCTGCTTTTAGTCTTGCCTCTGTTGCAATAATGGGCTGCAAAGCCCAGGAGAATGAGCAGAATGTAGTGAAAAAAAAGGAAGAATTTTCTATGATGAGAATAAACATTCACAGAGTTCCATTTTCCAAACACAACAATTTTGCAGCTGTCAGGCTTGCCAGATTTTACCTAAGTACTCCCTGAGTACTACACAGATGGAAAAGCTGACCCTGCCCCACTGAAATGAAGTAGGAGTTTCACTGTTAACTCCACAAAGAGAAGGGTCAGAATCTCTCAGGGGTTTGTTAAAGAAATGTTCTGTTAAAAATTCTTGTGTGCAAAAGTTGATTCTGGCAGAGGTTTGTCCCCATCACCCCAGCAGGTGAGAGGCCAATTCCAGAGCTCCCTGTGCTCCCAAGCAGAGCAGCAAGCCAGGCTGGGGGAGCTCCAGCAGGACCCAGTGCAGAAGCTGCACTGCTCCATCCCAAATTTTTCCAGGCTCCCTGTTGACAGTCATTCTCTTGGATGCAAACTGACAGAATCCTTGGGAGTTTAAGGAAACTATCTGGAGTCATTATGTTAAATAGCTGGTAAACTCACAGCCTGGAGAGAATTAGATTTTTTCTAAACTTGTGTTTGTGTTATGGTACCTGTGGTACCCAAGTGAAAAACAAATTACCCTGTGTTTTAACCACAGCAGCTTCAGAGAGGTCATGAAGAGAGATAACCTGAAGCTAGGAGAAGAAAGAAAGAAACAAGAGGAAAATTGCAGGCTGGCAGGAAAGAGGTATTTTTTGTTGTACGCAGAAATCAGTGTAACATGGAAAAGCCATTCCCACATGATACTTCATTGTGTTCTGCCTTATCTCCTGTGCCCAGCTCCTTCCCCACCCTCTTTTTGCTACCAGCTGATGATATGCCATTCCACATCATGTGGGATGGTGTTGGCCCAAGGGCTAGAGGGTGAGCCCACACCAGCTGTGAAGCTAGGGTGCAAGGCTCCTGCAACAGAGGGAGGAGAAAGGGGTTCTGTAATGAGAAAAAGGAAACAAACCTTGTAAGAGAAACAAAACAACAGGAGCAAGCTGCATAACCACAGGACAGTGAAGCCAGGTTGAAAATGCTCAGGGTTGGAGTAGTAGAGGTTTGCATTCCACAGTGATCTTTGAGAGAAGAAAGTCTTTTAAATAAGAAGAACAGGTGATGGTCCTTGGGATCTCACAGGGCAAAACATTTTATGAAGGCAGCTCTGTAAGTCTTTGGGTGAGTTTTGTACATTCCCCAGCCCAAGAGAATGGGGATCCATCTGGGGCATCCCCAAGGACCTTGGCTAGCCAGGCCCATTCAGAGATAGAAGTGAATGCAGGAGCCTGAAAAATTGATCCACTGATGGCTTGTACTTTTTTCAGCCATAAAATTCATTGAGCCAGGCAGCACAAGCAATAGTGCAAACTAATACAGGTCTTATTGTTACATTCCTTCACTGAGAGTCTGTCCAGACCAATGTGATTCATCTCACATAACACAGCAATAATTCCCCTTGCAGATCAAGGAGCTGCTGTGACCTGCAATGTCACATGCTGCCCTTTTCAGCAGGGGCTTGCTGTGACGGAGTTATGTGTGGAAGGAGCAGTAGGAAGCAGAGGTGGGAGGTTGTCAGTATTTAGCCTGACACAGGGACACCTTCCTCTAGAAGCAGAAACATGCAATTTTGTGCTAAAACTTTGACTGAAAAGAATCAGTTTTTGCCATGAAGTCTTCTCACTGTAAATGATTCTTAGCGGTAAAGTGTTTATTATATTTCAAGGTACCAATATATTAGGCAGAAGTAAGGCTAACAAGGCTAATCACAAACCTCTTGAGGATCTACACTTATGTAGGTTGGCTGTATATGGTTATAGAGTCACTTAAATGTTCATTACTTCTGATTCCAACCTTTTAAATACAGTTTTTTTGATCTGGTTCTTTTTCATATCTATAAAAAAGGACTGAAAATCTTAATTAGTAAAGTGAATTTCAAATATACCTATACTGTCTTATTTTGACTCAGCAGTGTGCTATCCTTGGTGCGTATAGGCCAGAGAAGTACAAGCCTTCCATGCCTGAGGCCTTGTAGATCTGTGGTGGTTGGCACATAAAATTATACAGTACACTGGAAACTACTCCTTTAAGTCAGATTGAACCCATAGAATGGTTAGATGTTCAAATGAAAAACTAGTTCCTCTGCAATTCCAGTACAGACTCCCGTCAACTTTTTCTTTGCTTCCATTACATCCTACTTGAAATATGGGTTGTAATATTCAGGTTGTAATATTCATCCTCACTTTCTAGTGAGGCTGATGTAAGTTTGGCAAAACAGAACTCTAGAAATACTTTATACATAAATATTGATTAGCTTCTCGGGTTCCTTGTGCCAAAGAGTATCTTACTCCACAGGAAATGTCACTTAAAGAGATAGATATTGTTCAATAAAAGCTTTTTCTTTCTTTTTTTTATTTTTAATACACTTCTAAAATTTCAGTGACAATTCAGCAACTCTATAAATCAGTATTCTTAGTTCTAAGCTTTCAGGAACCACAACAGGCTGAACTGCATATCTAAAAGTACACAAAACAGGACACATCATCATCACCACCACCAGTGCCTCTAAGGAGACCGAGTTTCCACTTTACAATATAATCATGGTATTTCTCAGCTGAAGATGACTTTATTTTGGTACCATCAGTAGGGGCACTTTATTAATTACCCAGGGATCTCTGATAAAAGTGACCCATGTCTCAAGGAACCTGTGAGGTAACATCTTCATTTCACTGTAGTCCTTGTTTCAGAACATATGAAAGCAAAGTGCTTTGTTTTGCAAACACAGCTGGTAGTAAGTCAGCAGCTTGATCCAAGTCTCTTGAATTTTTAGACTTGGACTTTTCTCAAGCATGTTTGAGTTCATCTGTGGTAAGGAAAGAATGTGGGTTTTTTCAAAAGGAACATCAGAGGCACATGCAGTTCTGAGGAAAAGCCTCTGCCATGGTTTACTGGAAATGTAAATTCCTTCCCAGATGCCCACCTGATCATGCTGCCTTCCTTGCACTTGGTATAAATATAGCCCTCTTCATATGCTAATGATCACACTGCAATTTCCTGCCATCCCCACCTTGTCCTTATTCCTCTCTCAGGCTGTATCTACATTAATTTCACCATACACTTGAACACAAGGGGAGGATTTTTTTTTCCCAGAAAATTAACCAACAAACATGGTTTACTTTACCCTAGGTCTGGTCTTCACATCCACAGCTGATATGCTGGGAGCCACTGTCTTGTACAGAAGCAAAATGCCACAGGACAGCAGCAGGGCTGTGCAAGAAGCAGCTCCACCATCTGCTCAGCAGTGTCTTCAGGCTCTAGTTGATGCTGGGATGTGAAACCCCAGCTGCAGACACAGGCAAAGAGATGGCACAGGGCAAGCTTGGAAGAAATAGAGCATAGGGAAATGCTGGCATGAGAGGGACATGAGTTTGGGGTCATTAGAGGTGATGGTAAAAACGTCATCAAGCTGGGTGAATTTTGGGTGCATTTTGAAAGAAGGAGAAGAAAAGGGAAAGGATTAAAAATCTGCCTAATATATTCAAACAGGTAAAACAGGTTTTCATTTTTCCTCTGTTTTGCAAGCTGTTTTTATCTGCCAGGCAGTCCCAGCAGCAGTGACAGCCCTGCAGTGCTGTTTTCAGCACATCTGGTTTGTTCATGCTGCCATCCAAGGTGTGACTGTAGCTAAAGCACATGTCTCTCTCTCCCCCTGAGACTACACTCAGCTTTTTGTTTGGTGCTTGTCAAACATAGCAATGGGAGCAATGGACACACACAGATATGTTCACAGCCCCCCAGGGGAGCTATACCCCTGGAACTGGGATTGGTTGAGGCACAGAGCCATGCTGATCTACCTATTCCAGTACCTCTGAGAATTTTGTTAGTGCTGTCAGAGGCACAGTATGCTTGTGCAGCTTATCACACCTAATTTCCACTATTACTATTCCCTATGCTAGTCAGTAAAACCAGTGCTACTTCAGCTGATGAAGGAGTGTTGCTCCTATGCTGTCCTACAATCCGGTGCCCTGAGCTTCTGTCTGCTGCTTGGAAGAATGATCTAAAAGGCAGTGATGTCAATATGGAGGAAATCGTCCTCATCAGCTGATGTAACAAGTGTTGTGTTATAGCATCCTTTAGTTCTGGATAAATACTGAGTGAAGAAAAAGCATCCACCAAACAAACATGACAGAAACAGAGGGCAGAACAGATTCAAGTTGAATGAAACCAGGTAGAGTTGTGTAAAGTGGCCTTCAGGGACAAGTGGGAGATGAGCAAACATCTGAAGAGACCAAGGAAGTAGGTAGGAGTAGATGAGCCATGCCATCAGCCAGGAGCTGCAGTGAGTCATGGAGAAGAGGCTGGACCTCAGTGATGCTTAGCTTACAAATAATGTTCTGCCTACCCCTTTCTTGCAAGGCAAAATGCATCACTGAGCAATGCCATGAGCTTCTCAGAAAAAAATAAATAAAAGGAGGTATTTTGGACAAATACTTAAGGAAAAAAAGAAAGAAAATTCCATTTTATATAGTGCTTGTGATTAGTTCAGAACTTTGTATCATAAGGAGCAGAACTTACAGAACAGTTTCTTTTTTGTTGTTGTTGGGTTCTGCCCCTTCAAGCTCCAAAGACACAATTATTCATGATTCTAAGAAATTCAAAGGTGGGAAAATTGGATGCATCCCCTTTATTGCTATTAGGCTTCAGTTTCTGTAAGCACTTCGGCCAAGGCTACTGGGGGATATGCGCTGAACACTGAAAGCAGCAACTTGCAAAGCAAACAGTGGCAGCCACTGCAGCAGTAATAAAACAATCTTATAAGCTGAAGAATATAAGAGGTTTCACGCTATGAACCCCAGATGGTTCAAGGACAGTACAGTTTGTAAACCACACTTGAGCGTGCTCTGTGGTGACATCAAGTAGACTTTGAATGCTTGCTGCTGCTACAGCTCACAGACTGATGAAAGAAAGGAGATAACTTGTCTGCAACACTTTATTACAGGCTTTTTGCAATTTCCAGCTCTGCTGCTGCTGGCATGGCTTAGGCAATTTAATTTACCAATCAATTCTTGATTTACACGCAAGTGACTTTAGAATGCATTCAAATAAAAACTGTATCACCACATTTGATGCAGTGTTTTTTAAAAATCAAAAGCATCTGAAGTATATAAAAATTATTAAGCTTTTCACATTAAAAAAATTGAAAAGGCTGAATTGTCTTTATGTTTTAGTGATGACCTAAAGCCAGCTTAGCATGAAGTACAGTGGGCTGACAAATAGACAGTAGAGAATAAGGTGTAACTATGCTTTTTGGAATTCATGAATGTGAGGATTGTATAATATACAGAGCCCTCCAGCAGAATAGGATCATAAGTGCCTGTAGCTCCTTGAAGGATTTCTCTTATGTGTGTGACGATCCTACCGCTTGTGTGAACTGCACAACTGTTGTGATTCAACTCTTCCAGGAGAGGAAAGATCCACCTTACTGAACAGCGCAGCGTTACTGCTCCTTTCTTGGTTTGTAGTAATGTTTGTACTGGGATAAAAATGGGGGCCCTCATGTCACATGCAGCTCTATTGTTCCTTAAAGCATTATTTTCTTCATATATGCATTTTTTGAGCTCTGAAAACCATTGAAAAATCAATTTGTCATCCTGAACTTGTCTAACAGCAAAACTCATGCAGCAGACTTGCATCTAAGAGGGAAAGCAGTATTTGAGCAGCATGTTGTTGGCAAAGCAGTGGCTTACTGACTTACATGATATACTAGGACATCATGACTACACAAATGCCATTTCAGCTATTCAGAGCAAAATGCAAATTTTTACCACCTTGATTTTTCCCATTTTCAAAAGAAGGAGGAGAAAAAGGAGGAGGATGTTGTAGCAGAGGAGAGGAGCTTCAAACTTTTTGGAAACCACTGAGCTCTTCAGCGAGTCACGGCTGTTCTACAAAGACCCTCATGTTCACAAGAAACTCATGACTCAGCTGCTCCAAATTGCTGCCTTCTGTTCAAAACCAGTTTCATATCCATGTCAGAGCAAAGGGATTTAACTATGAAGCTTCCATACAAATCAGGTCAAGCAAATGAGCTCATTTTATGTTTCTGTTAGCTGTAACTGCCATTTATACAAAAGGATCAATTTAAGGATCTGCTCTATTTTTAAGGCATTCCAATAACTATACTGGGATTCCCAGCAATGAATGGCGACTTAATCTTTTCCCTTGAAATGGCCCAAGAGCTCATTCCTGCAGCAGGCAATTTGGAGAGAAGCAATCAGCACTCCTCTTTTCTGTAGTTTCTAGTTTAACAAGTGCTAAATCTTTCTGCTGCTGTTTAACTCAGGGATGCTGGCTTAACCAAGGTATTGCACAAATTAATTAAGTATTCAATGCTTCACCTGTACAGAGTAGTTTACAGATAAAAAAAGAAATTGCCTATATATCTGCATAATTGGTCTTACTGCTAAGAAGTTCCACAGATGTAGGTGTTCGAAATTACATTTAAGTCGCACTAAATGTATGGCACGTGACTTTGCATGCACATATTTAACTATGTTTGTAACTGCTGGGTCACTTGCCCTTTGAGATATGGTTTCGTCTTTTTAGGAAGCCTATCTCTGTCCTGGAAGAGACAGGAAGAAAAAGGAAAAAGTATTTCCAATAAATTAATCAGAAACAGTCCAGACCAAGGTGTACCAAGTACATTCCAAGATTTAAAGCAGATCCATGAGTTGTTTGCAGCTCTGCCCAATATTCTTATCAATTCAGTGTGAAACTAGTAAAAAGATACATTCATGGACAGAAATTCATCCTTAATGATGAGACAAGTGTTGTTTTCTATGGGGAAATTGGATTTTTGAGGCTATATTCAAACAATAGCACTGAAGCAGTTCTGTTCAAATTCAAAATAAGCTGTTTATTTTTTACTCTCAGCTTATGAATAAAAATGATGCTTTTATTTGTATTTGCATTCAGATTTAGATTGATAAGAGACCAAGAAATAAAGAAGGCAAGATTGAGTCAAATACTCTGAAGACTAGGCAAAAATGAGAAAAACAGCAAACCAGCCCAAAGCAATGCAAGTGATGAAAGACAGAGCAGCAGTAATATTTAAGTAACTACTTGGAAAGCAACAGCATACCCCAACACACAGAAAAATTTGATTTTCCCAGTCATAAAACTGACCAGAAAGTTTTTACACCAGCCCAAATGGTCCTTTGTCCTACTCCTTTCCAGTGCTGAATGCACAGACAGGCTGTTGCTAAAAGGGGTGCATGACTGGCCTGGTTATTTTTGTCCAAATTTGCACAGCAGCTGGCCCTCAAATCCCACTTTGCCATCTTCTTGCAACCCTACAAACACGGCGCTGGGCTTTAGCAGCATCACCTGACAAGCCTGAACCTCTCCAGTTCTGCTTCAGTTCTGAGCCTTCAGAAGCCTTCTGGAAAAGAAATACATTTCCTGGCTTATCCCTGTCCTTACTGCACCAATGTCACCAAGTGTGATGGGCATGAGGGGCAGGTTTCCAGGTAGATTTTCAGCTCACACTTCAAAATGTAGTCTAGAATAGCCCAGTTAATGCCAGTCTTTGCTTTGGAGCCCCTAAGTATCTGACAAGTTTGCAGAGGTCCCGGGTAAATAGGGCTGATGAAGGTAATCTGAATAATTGAATTTTCTGGTTTCTCACTTGTGGAAGGCAAAACAGTGTCCTTGCTCTGCAGCTGGAACTGCTGCAGCCCCCATGCTAAAATGACATTCCCAGCAGTGGAGTCTCCCAAAACATTTTCATGTTTTTTCAGTCCTGTTTTATTTCTTTACAAGATGCTGACAGTGTCTTGTCTTTACATCAAATGTTCTTTATTAAACTCTTTCAGTCCAGAAGGGACCAAGAGCAGGAAGCCTCTAGGAGATACACAGTAGACCGCAGTTCCATGTGAAGGAAGGACCAAGGGTCTTGGTTTTTCCATGAAGAAGGTTAATTAGCCCTTTGTATAACTCAAAGGGTAGCTCTGGTGACAGACCATATGAGCAGGAGAGGGAAGAAATGAGTCATAGGTAGAGGAGACTGACGTGAGTTTCTTTGGGCCAAATTTAGCTGACCTATACTGTTTAGTAACAAAGCAAACTTTCTTCCTCCCTGCCCCACTTCCCTCCTTCTCAATCTACAAGGAAATCACAACCTAAAAGTAATGATCTTTTTTTGTTTTCCTGGAAAATTAAAAATACATTAAATTATAGCACTAAACAGGTACTCTGCTAACAACTGTCAGTTCAGAGGACTAAAGCTGTCTTATCTACTGCATATGATGCAAAAGGTTCTAGATAATGGCAGCTTCTGAAAACGAGGACATTTTTTTTCCTCCACCTTTACAAAGCTGCTGATGCAGGGTTTTACAGTAACTGTAGACTCAACTTGCTTTCCTTTAACTGTGTTATGCTTTTTAAATTGATAAAGCCTCAGCAGATTCACTTACTAGAACTGATGGGCTTCACATGCTGTGAGTTTCTGGAGGGCTTTCTTACAAACTAGAACTGAATATCATCTAAATGTAAAAGAAAAAGTTCTCCAAGAGAGATGTCCCATTAATTCCAGCACAGAGTGACTTGGAGATGTTTGAGAAAAACAGTGTTAATGCAGACAGTTTGACTCAATATACTTTGCTTTTAAGAACATTTATTTTCGTCTAAAAATTTATTTTTAATTCGGTGATAACCTTCCCATGGTGCAGTGTGGAAAATAACTTTTATTATAACCTAACAATGTGAAGCAAGTAAGTGTCATTTTACTTGGACTCAATGAACACAGAAAGTTTGAGTTACAATTTTGATAGTAAAATTTTAATGAATGCTTTTCAGTAACACAATGTGGACTGGACTTTTCTACTGTGGCTTTGCAGTTACTTTGCATTCTCATCTCCATCCCCCAAAGAGAACTCCAAATCCTAAAACAGTAAAAACAAAGTCTACTAGGATTTTCATCTCAAGGTTTCTACAGCACTGAACTACTAGTTATAATGGCAGGCAGAGCAGACAGTTCTGATCAAATTGCCAGCCTGGATTTGTAGACCATACTATCTCCTTATTCATCATTTCTATAGGCAGAGTATTGGGAAACATCTTAAGATATAAATAGACATAGATATGGTTGCCAAATTCTAAGTAACTGAATGAATCCATTACTGCATCCTTGGAGGACTCCAGGTTTTTTTCCCAGAACTGCAACTCCTTTTTGAGTGTTATCTACCTCATTATGCATAGATTAGTTACATTACATATTGGTTTGCACAGACCACACAGAAGCTGAAGAGTTCACTACAGTTTTGCAGAGAGATTAATGTAATTGGAAAGAGACTCAAGAAAACAACATATTCTTTTTTCTAAAGGGCTATGCTCTTTATACTTTTTTTTTACTTTCGTATAAACAATAAAGTACTCACATGATACTCCTGTCATTCATATCCAGAGTGTTTGCAGCTATGTCTGCATTCATGCACCCACAGTTGGCATACAGCTGCAGCATAGATTTATGGCACAAATTGTTTCCTTATACTTTTGCTGTGAGACGCTGAATTGGAGATTGGTTAAGTACAACTTTCACAATGACAGAAGACATTGTTATTAACAGCAGAATCAGTAAAATCAACAAATACTATTATCACTTTACCAGTAGCGCCTCTTTTGTAGAAAGCTCTTAGCTGCATTTTCTATTCTTATCCTGGCTACTTTCTTCAGCACTAGAAATTAAGGCATTGGTTTGCAGAGTCATGGCCAAATTTAAGGGTAACTATGCAATAATAAGAGGAAGTATGAAAGGTCAGAGATTGTACCTCTGCTTGATGTGCAGGTGCTGAAGGTGCTGCCATGACTGAGCTGAAAATAGGGACTGAGGTCCAAAGATTTGAAGCCTCTGATAGTCTTGCTCTGCAGACACAGGTTGCAGCCACAGTCATTAGGATGCTCTCTGAAGCACTGTCAAAGTTCAAAGGATTTCTTTCTATTTTTTTTCTTTTCATTTTTTGAGCACTAAGTCACAAATTACCATCTCCTCACAGAACACTCACCACTCTTTCCAGAGTAATGAAGAGTTGAAGTTAGAAGCTGGCAATCTTTCACGGGCAATGTGTCAGACTATATTTTTTGTTCCTAATTTAGTTTAACCATGTTGGTAGACAACATTGAGAAGCTGGGAGCCACTGCCTCTCACAGATGCTTCTATCAAGATGCTGTGGATCCCCAATCCCAGCCCTGTGCTGACCCTGTCAGACTAGCAGAAATCCCCTGATGTCTTTAGACCACTAGGAGCCCTTTAGAAGGAAAATTTTATAAATGTGCAGAATACTGCTTCTATTTTTTCCCCTGACTCACTCATTCTGCATTGCTTGACATTTTAACATATTGCCATATTAAACACCAAAAGTCTGATCTATGAGCATGACTTCAAACGTGTATTTACAAGAGTAGAGATGCAGCGGCATATGGACCACCAGCTGGTGAGAAGTAAGAATGGTACTTTGTAGAGCTTGAATCACTGAGTAAATTTAAAAAAACCCAAAACATCTCTACAGTAAAAAAGTTAGAGACAAAGAGTTGGGTTTTTTTTGAACTGGAGTACTTTGAAAGGACAACTACAACAAGGCCACTACTGAGAAAGCACAAAATCTGGAGGCATTAAATAAACTAGAAGTTATGTTGTTTATTATAAGAGGTGTATGCAAACAAGATGCTTCCTGCTAAGGCTGTAAGAAATAGTACCACAGAGGGAGTGATGTGAGACAGAAAAAAAGAGTGATGACAGTCTGTTCCTCTGGAACAGGAGGAACAAAAATCACTTTGAGACTGAGGGTGACATTGGGGGAAGTGTCTTTTTTATTGAGGTCATAACCACCCACGCTCAAATGCAGAAGTCTCCAGCCTTTCTCCCCGCCTCTCCCTCGTCTTGTGTGTTTTTCTCATGTGTCTCCCATCCATTTGCCTTCTGGAGAGATTCTCCTCCTGCTCCATCAACAGCTTTACCCTTTCCCTCCCCAAATGCTGAGTTAGGTCTGCAGGACATTAGCCTCCAGTATTTCCCACTCCGGCGGTTTTTAAAAGATAAATCTCTTGTTTAAGTCATCTCAGCCTGAGTGTTTCCAGGAAGCAGTGTGCTCCTCATCCTAGTTCTGACCCTCAGACTATTATTTTTCATTGTATTACTCCAGAAACAGCTGAAAACTCCATGCCTAAGGACACACAACTTTAATAAAGATTCTTTTTCATCTAACTTCAGAGACTGAAGTTTACTATTCTACTTTAACGCCAGTCTATTTCATTATCCTTTTCACTTTTTGTATTTCCCTTGAAGCCTGGGTGAGGAGAAACCTGGTGTCAGAGGACAGTTCTGCAGTGTCTGCTTGCAGTGCTGCCAACCACGGCTCCCCCTCACCTATGCTCCTGTGCCCGCCCAGGAGTTGTTCCTGCGGCCTTCTGAGAGCCTCACAGAGATGCAAGAAGAGGGAGTCTCCTGCAGCTCCATTAAAGCTGTTTTTCAATAACTGGGAACTTTTTGGAGAAAGTAGTAAACAGAAAAGAAAAAAAAGGCAATTTGGCAAGGGGAAAGATTAATAGATAAACTTTTGTTTGTTTGTTTGTTTGTTTTGTTTTGTTTTGTAATGGGGAAGGGAGATAGAGAAGGAAAGGCCTGTTCCTTCAAAAAATAGAATATTGTCTGGGGACTATTAAATAACAATATAACTATTTACAAAGATAACTTTTTTCATGCTGGAGCACCAAACAGCTGAAATACAGAAGCTGCTGAGAGCACTTACTATAGTAAATGACTGAAATGCTTCTCATGGTTTATTTTGCTGAATTAGGGTACTAAAAGGAGTGTGTTACATTATTTCTCTATTGACTCTTCCACATGTGATTATTTATTATTAGATGCATAAATACAAATCAGAGAGGAAGGTCAAGTTACTAATGGCTCTCATCAGCTGTACAGCATTATTGGCCCTGTAAAGGTAGACACATGGTTTACCTGCATAATAAGAGTGATGGGAGTGATCATTAGAGTACTTGAGCATCAGTCACATTAAAAAAAAAATAATATTGAAACAAGTATGCAAAGCATTCACATTGTAAATGTTGTATTGGAATTGTAATTTAAAGGAAATAAAAAACATGACTTTTTTCATACCCCTCCCTGAACAAAGAGCAGAAGCTCAGCAGCAAGAGAGAAATCTGAAATAATTGCTTTCACTGTGTAGGTTTGTTTGACCAAAAAAGGAACTTTTGCACTTCTAGATGTCATCCCTGTCTCACAAACCCTCTGTGGCTCCTGCAAGTACGGCTGCCTTCTTAAAGGCCAGGCTGAGGATGGCTAAGTGACTTCTCCAAGTTCTTTGAGGGGTTTCTGTCAAAGCCAAGGGACCACATGCAGGGATTTTTTTTGTAATAAAATAAAGAGGGCAGAGAATATAGAACAAGACAGCAAAGTTCTTGCTCCAGGAGCAGAATAACCATTTCTGAAATGAGTAGTTTCAATCTGCCAAGAAGCAGGGACAAGTTCCAAAGCAGAACATTCCTTAGCCAAATCAAAATGCTCATGGAACTGCTTATTTCTTCAGTGTCTCACAAATTATTTCAAAGAGACTGTTTTTCTTCTCATTTCCTCTGCACAGCAGAGAACCCTTGTGAGGAAGGATCCAGATACAAAGACTTGTTCTTAACCCCAAATACAAATAATCCCCACAAAATCAGCGCTACTCATCACACAGATGCAGGCTCCTAACATCACTCAGGGGATACTGGATAAGCATCTTTGCATGTGTTCTTGCAAGAGAAGTACTATTAGCAATATAGTTAAGAACTAAATCCACCACCAGCATGAGAGGACTCCAGCTGCATTCAGATCAAAACAGTTACTGTGGTTTCCACAGGTAACCTTCAGAATTATTTATGTTTTCCTGCGCATTAAATAAGGTCATCCAATAAGGAATAAAAACATTGTGAGATGAAAGCAATTACCATGACTTCAGTTTCAATAGTGGAATTTCCTCTCCCCCCCCCTCCCCCTTTCTGACACCTTTAAACTTCATGGAGATAAGCCCAATTCTAGCTACCATTTATGTGCCCTTTTCAGTTTATGGTAATTGCTGTTGTGTAGCATCACAGTACTGGGGCCTCTGCTCTATCCTTCCCCCCATTTTGTGCAGGCAGTAGGAGAATTTTCTTTTGATTTATTCTTCTAATAGCTTCAACCATGTCAGAATATTAGAACTGCCTATTATCTAAAGGTTGCTTTGCAAATTCACTTTAAATGAAAATGTAACTTTTCAGTCATTAATGCACTGAAAGAAGTTGCGGTTAAAGGAGGAGATGGATGGTTTGGAAGCTTATCCATTACATTTAAAAGCAAATTATCAGTGACAGAGTCTAGGTGAAACAGGCAGCAGAAGAAATTAAAAGACAGATTGAGATATCAATCAAAGAGACTTTCAGATCCTTTTCTTTTTGCAGGGACGACTGAAGTAGGCATTTAGAGGGATGCAACTAAGCAAAGACAGTCTTCTGCCTATGGGGAAACCTGAGGCATTTTTGCTGCCCAGTCACTCAGGGCAATGCATCCTGCACCCAGGCAGGAGAGGCAGGAAAGCAGAAGTGGATGCTGACAGAAACCTGGAGATGCCATGGGATATGCCCCACACTCCTTACAGGTCTGAAAGGCAAGGGTTAAAGAAACCAAGAAGGTTGGTTGTAAGAGAGAACTTTGTATCTGAGCTGGAAGCATCTTTGCAGGAAAATTTTTGAAGCAGACTAGTTTAAGAAAAATACTTTCTTTCTCAAAAAAAAAAAAAAGCAAAGAGATACTGCAAATCTCTCAGAGGGGATTTAAGATTTCAAAGACTGTGTGGATGTCATGCAATTTTTAGGCCTCAGTTTTCATCTGTAAAATGGGAATGGTGGAGAGCTCTTTTTGAGACTAAAAAGACAACATGAAATAAGGACATAGAAAGCTATGAGGCACCTCCGTCAAGTGCCTATCTAATTCAAATATGCCAGGTGCAGGTAGGACAAGAGAGTTTATTGATTAGTAGGACACCAGAGGAAGATTCAGATCTGCAGATGACTCATTGCATAAGAGTTAATATTTGCTATTTGATTCTACGTCATTAAAAGTTCATGAGTTACTTCAGTCTTCATTAGATAAATAAGGCATTGCAGTAGTTTCTGTGCAGTTCACATTTCAAGTTGTACTCTTTGCTTGGAAAGAAACAGTGCATTTTATTTTTTCTGACCCTTGCATCTTTTGCTCCCCTTCTCAGAAGTGCTGCTTAAACTCTTAAGTTCTGCATTAAAAACTGCATTCTTGATATGGATCTCCCATATTTAGGTGCTGTGATTGTTCAAAGGACTCTCCAGCTGGGTAGCAAGACTATTTGAGTGCTAATACAGTGATTGTAAAGAATGGGACATCAGCTCCCATTTTAGAACATAAATCTTGGCAAGTTTGAATGGAGTATATTCAAATGGGAACAAATGGACATTTTCAGCATGTAATTTGAAACAAAACATTCAGCACTTACATGAATAAGCTCAGCAACTGCGGCACCCCTAGCCCAGTATCTATGAGCCTATGGCTGACAGTTCCAAGCCTGAAGCCATCAAGCAGCACCTGGTCCTGGGGTTATGCAGCAGAAATCCTGCACTCCACATCCCTTTTCTGTAGCTGAAGGTTTCAACTAAGGCATTCACCTGCCTTCCTTCTTTGTCTGTGGCTCCCAGACAGATAACCTCAGCTTCTTACAGCTTCCAAGAGGAAAACTGTACCAGCGCTGCCTCTATTCAAGTGTCAGGCTTGGGTACATTGTACATATGTCTGTGTGCTTATAGACACATTCAGAACCAGCTGCTGAGTCTTCCTAAAAATACACTTTGAAAAGTTCTCCCTAAAATTAGTGTTAAGCAGAGCTGCTTATGCTTGCAGTACTAGAAGTAAGCTTTATCTTTCCAACTGAGAGAGTTAAAAAATAAATATAAAGAAAAAACTTTAAAAAATCTGTGTGGGGTTTAAAAAAGTGACTTGCAGATCAGGCTGCCTTTCCTTAGCAGTGAGCACCTTGCCTGCTTGTGGCATTTTGCTCTAGCACAGAAGGTGTCGTGCATCAAATTAAAAGGATATTGAAGGAGACAGGACTGGAATGAGAATGAATAAACACTGCAGCTCTGCTGGGAAGATCTATAAAACACACAGGTAGAAGAATTATTGTTTTCTGACCATTCCTGCAGTACACCAGTAATGATACTGAAGCACAAAGACTAACCTGGGTTTTCTCCTGCAGGCTACAGACATGCCTCCTCCTTAATCCTGTGTAGCTATATTGCGTTCAGCAAAGAAGTTCTACATTATTGGAAAAAGTAAGGATGCCCAAGCTTTCACTGTGCAGCAGCTGTTAAAGACACTGAGAGGACAAGCATGCAATGATTTTTTTTCTGATTCCCATTCCAGCAGTGCCACCATCAATGTCTGCATAGTTCAATGCTAGCAATCACCTCTGTCATGCAATGGGACAGCCAACTGCACCGACGTCCCACGGTAAGAGAGTTGCCCCGCTTCCTTCAGTAGGAAAAAAGAGCCATAAGCCAGGCAGAAACTATTAATAATGTCAGTGGAGAAAACAAGAAGCAAGCTAAACACCAGATAAACTCTTTTGGAAGGCTAAATCTGTTCAATTTGTCATAGGCTGAGCATGTCCTCTTGGAGAGGGAAATGCTGAGAGGGCTGGGTTTGTTCAACCTGGAAGAGAGAAGGCTCCGGGGAGACTGTTTTGCAACCTTCCACTAATTAAAGGAGGCTTATAAGCAAGAGGGGGACACTGTTTAATAAGATTAGTTGTGAGAAGACAAAGGTAGATGGTTTTAAGATAAAAGGGTATATTTAGGCTAAAAAAAATTAAATTGTTAAATTGTTTCTTAAAGGAAATTTTTGTATCTTTT
>VXBU01014162.1:83101-256909 GCA_013400315.1 Bombycilla garrulus | reverse complement strand
TTTTTTTTTTTTCTTTACAAGGAGGTTGTGAAACGTTGGCAGAGGTTGCCCAGAGAGGTGATAGATATCCCATCCATAGAAACATTCAAGGTCAGGCTGTATGGGGCTCTGAACAAACTGATCTAGTTGAAGATGTTCCTGTCCATTGTAGGCAAAGCCCGGGGGCTTTGGTTGGACTAGATGACCCTTAAATGTCCCATCCAAACCAAACTTTTCTGAGATTCTATGTCTACACAAAAGGCTAAGCAAGAATTATTCCACTAAAACTTTTCACTAGAAATTGCAAGGCAGCCCTGAAAGTGTGAAATTCTCTAACTGATTCAGTGCTTTGCTATCAAATCCTCTTCCCCCTTCCCCCCAGTTGACACTAATGATTTTCCTAACAGACAAAAGTTTTGTGGAGCCACTGGTTTTGGTTTCCTCTAAGTGGAACATTTTTCTTGGTGTGCATTTTGGTCAAATTTAAGTCTGGTTATATCAATGGTCTGAGACCAGACACTAGGAGAGAAGAGGAGCAATGTAGAATGCTTAGAGAGATCATGAAATTCCCATTGGATGGAATGGGAGTTTAAAGGAAAACATCTGTATCTACTGCAGATGTATTTAATTTCTGTATTTATTTCCTTTTACATGGTTCAATTTAAGGAGAGAAGTATTTATTTTTTTACCTCTGTTACAGGTACCATCCAGCAGAATAATTTCTGATAAACACTGAACTCAATCAGTTATAATTATATGGGTCTGAAACTGTATTTCATTTAAAGAAAAGCATTTATCAGAAAGAGACAAAATGTTTCTATACAGAAATGACATAATTACTTGTGCAAGTTCCTTATTTTCCCTTAGGAATTTTAAGCTGTGGACAGAGGTAGCAGACAGAAACATACACACAAACTCACTTCTCCTGTGCAGATACCACACTTGTGCTTGTAGTCATGGTCATCTGGGTGACCAATTCCATGTCTGCATATACCAGTGTTAGATTTCTTCATGTCCTGACGTTCATACATGAAATATGGTGTGCACTTACATGAGAGATGAAAAAAAACCCAAATCTTTTAGAGCCACTGCCCAGGGGAAAATTATTTTCTCTCTATGAGTAAAGTGTCACTGTTGTTTCCAAAAAGCCAGAGAAGCAAGGTCCCACATCTCCTGTGAACGCACAGAAATCTCTTCTCAGAGCCTAAAAGGAACTGACTTGTGGAAGTCATTTGTATAAAACATCAGGGTGCACATTTCAGCCCATTACAAACCCCTACATACTCAGTGAAATGACAGCTTGCACTGACTTGCAGGGAACAATTTATCTTGAACACAGTTACTAAGCAGGAAGCGCAGAGCATAATTAATGTTTGTGTAGAAATCAATTTTAACTTAGGTCATGTAGGATTTCAGAATAACATGGTTACTCTTAATTTTTGTTCTTTTATTTATGAAACTGGATAGTCTTTATTTTCCCCAATTAGTTAAATTAATATCAAACCCTTCTAAACACCAAACCTGAAAATGTTTAAATAGTGCAGTAATAGGTGTGCTGCAAATACATAGATTAGCTACAGCTTGGAGCAAGGGAGAAAAGTAATTGATGTGTGACATGCTGTTGCGTAAAATTGTTTCTTGCTTGAAATTGAGCAGCGGCATTTATCATATTAACACAGACATCTTTTCCAATCATCTCTGCTAGCACTGCTGAGGCACTGCCATTACTACTAGTAAATAGATGACAGTCATGTTTTATAAAAGGATGTGAACAGTGTGGTTTCAGGCACAGTGTTTAAGTGTCTGATACTGAAAAATGAAATAACAGTTAAAACCAATCAAACAAAGAAAACAGACCAACACTACCAACCTGTACACACCTACCCAGTACAGAACAGATTATTACTTGTAGTACATGTGGTTTCTTCAAGTTCAAGAATTGCTCAGAACCCTTTGCTTGTATTCCATCACCCTGATGTGCAGGCAAGAACTCTGCCAACTCAGGGCAATAAAGCAGCCTGTGCAAAGTGGAAAATGATTAAACATATTGAACTGGATGCACTGCCCAATCAATAGGTCATCCAGTATAGTGTAATCAGCCTGTCCATCACTGTGCCTTCTTACCCTCTTCTCACTACAAGTTTTTCATATGAATTTCAGTTTATAAAAAAAGCACCTATTTGGAAAGCCAGAGGCTTTAATCTCTTCCTAAAAAGATCTTAATATCATTCAGTATTGTAAGGAAATCTTAAAAATCCCTGTTCAAGATCCCATGAGCCTAGGCAGGATATTTCAGGCTGATTTGGAGTATGTAGGCCCTTAGTTTGAATTTTGTTTAATGAAGATTCTTTTCCAATTTTTGACCTCACAAAAATGCTGTTTCCCCAAAGTGCAAAATTGAACATTTTCAGTCCGTGAACGACTCATTACTGGGCTCAGCCTACAAGAGGAAACAAGGTTACTTGTCTTTAGCACTATAAAAACCCCTTCCAGAGGACAAAGTGAACTATTAAAAACAAAACTTAATGAAAATCTGAAAGCAACCATGAAAAAAAATCAATGGCACCAATAAGAAGGAGAGTTGTATGACTGAATGGTGTGAAGGCGAGTTGTGTGACCTGGAGCAAAGAAGTACAGCTATCCACTGTCAAAAGTTTGAACCTGCCCTAGAGGCCTTCACTTGACCAGCAAAGGCAGAGAATTTAACACTAGCAAAGGTCACAGTACCAAAAATTTGTTTGAGATCACTTGGTACAGCTCATAAGAATACTTGAGAAGATTAAAGCTTTTCCTTGGGACTGGAAGGGATTTAGTCACGCAGAAAGTATCGGCAAAGTAGGAAAAAAAGATAACTAAATCTCAGGGACTGCTTATCAGCTTCCTAGTGAAGATGTATTATTTCAATGAAAAATAGTTGTAGCCTGTGCTACAAACTACATCAAAATACAAATCTTGCAGTG
Source organism: Bombycilla garrulus (assembly GCA_013400315.1). Classification (NCBI taxonomy): domain Eukaryota; kingdom Metazoa; phylum Chordata; class Aves; order Passeriformes; family Bombycillidae; genus Bombycilla; species Bombycilla garrulus. The sequence goes on along the minus strand of VXBU01014162.1, from coordinate 253,970 downwards.
ATTTGACATTTACAACACATATGTTTCTGCTACAAGGAAGAGCAGGCTTTTTCCTTGGAACGACTTTAGCTTAAGTCAAGGGATGGATCTTTCTCTTCTCTTAAGACATGTATACAGGAAACATGCTTCAGAGAAATTATTTCTGCTTAAACCTTTTTAATTTCACACCACCTCCCTAGGCCTTGTCTGCACACATGGCAAAACCATGGGCGTCTGGGGCAAGGGGTATGCCACCACTGCACAGAGTTTAGGGGCAGGAGAATCTTAGCTCTGGCACTGGACTTTAAGCCTGTGTGTCTCTGACTAAGTGCTTTCATTTTTACTGAGAGAAACAAGGTATTAACATCCTCATTGCATTTTTATTGTGGTGATAAAGGTGCTCTGAATTCAGGAGCAATAAACAAACACACCATTCTTTTGGAGAGCACAGGAGCGGGGTGCCAACAGCAGCTGTCAGCAAGTTCTGTTTAAAAAACTACTGAAATAACTATCCAATCTTTACTGAAAATATGTCACTTGCTTTAGCGACAAGAGCAAAAACATCCAGAGTTCAAGTAGAAGAGATCAGTCCTTGACACAGAAACGACCAAAAGTGTTCGCCTCAGATATCTCTTGCTCAGGCCCTTCCACCCAGCCTTGTCCTGACCTCCTCAGTCCTCTCTAACCTCACCCCTGTGGTATTAGGGTGCTCTTGCAGGTTGTCCTTATGTTCCCCTCAGTTGGATTTCTGCAATTTCTTTTCTTTGGAGCCAAATCTCACAAATCAGTAGATGTAACTGACTTGAACCAATGGGGAGAACAAAGGAGAAGAAAAGGTCAAATTCACCTACCATGTCAATTACAAGGAGATTCCTTCTTAAACCTGTTATTCACAAGTAATTTTTCTGACTACCTCATTTTCTCCCCACACCCATCTTGTTCCTCATGAGTAGACAAAAGTTATGAGTGAGCAGAGAGGTAGATAAACACTTTAAGCTACAGGGAAACATGGGTATAAAAACAAATGAGCACAAACCAAGCAGGAATACATTTAGTCTTGCAGTTGAAAGACTATTTGTAACCATAAACATGGGACTAAAGACAAAAACTAAATTAATTGTAAGAAAAATCCTAATCAGTTGATTAAATGGATTATAGAACACGATAGGGAGAACATCCCTGTGGCCCAAAGTATTTATTTCAGTCTTGCATTACCATAAAATTTGTGATACCTTCTTTACCTGTTTCTTTGTTACTTGTTTGCTGTTTAGATTGTCTGTGAGATTTCATTAGGTGAGAAGCTGAAGGAAGAGAAAAAGGCATATGAAGTGCTGTGGCCTAACAACATTGAAGGGCAGATAATGTAGCCCAGAGGGAGATAAAATATACAGCCCACAGTCTATTCACACTGCACCATAAAAGGCAGATCTGATTTACCTTTAAGCATGATGATTCTTTACTCATGAACAATAAGAAAAGGGAGATCAAGGCAATAAGCCATTTATCTTTAGCACAGATAGCAGTACCTAATTCACTCCTGAGTATCTGTAACACATTCACTGCTGTGCCTCACTTTTGTAAAACAGCAGGTCAGAGGGCACTCATAATTTAGGGTCCAAACATTTGCCTTCCTTGCTTTGGTTCTGAAATGTCGAGGGTGGCAGAGATTAGAAAAATTAAGCACCTCTCTTGCATTCTGCAAATTCTTCCTCAGACCATGTACCTCACTTGTATAAGAATGAGGCATACTCTGCTTATAGCAGAAATTTATATTTCTGCTATAAATTATTATTATGCAAAAGTGGCCACAATCTGTCCCTCAGTGAATACAAGATTCGCCTATGGATTAAAAATACGTAACACACTGTACTGTTTTGGTTTTTTTAACAGCAGCAATGTACTCATTCACTGGCCAACATGGCAGTGCTAATTTGGCTCAGATGTGGCAGCCCGTTTGCCACAGCACATACCTGAAAGTGTCTCATGTGGCTCATTTTGCATTTGCGAACATCCAAAGTGCTTCAGGGCCACAGGAGAGAACCAGCAACACTGCATCAATCTTGTTAAACACAGAGGTTTCTTCACCAATAGTGTGACACAAGTGTAGTTTCCTAATAGAGTAAAAAAATACACAAAATGTGGAAAAATAAAAGGTCCAAAGTACATTACTTATTTAAAACTTTCATGTCTGGCATGTACCATAAGAGAAGTATTTTCAGACTGCCACCAATATTCAGTATTAAAGCCACAGATTTTATCCAAGGTTCTGCACATCACCCTGACCTTAAGCACCCAAGTTCTAACACAGCTTTACATCTAAATTAGCATACTGGAGTATTTCACACTAGTGATGTTTCATTGTAGAATTATTGTTCCAAGACTGCAAATACTTAAAATATCTTTATCTCAGATTTTTTCACACTAAATAAATGGAATGAGGAGAAAAACCTAAAGTCATAACACAATACTTAAAGACAGCATGAAATACCACTAGCCAAGAGATGCCTGGTACAAGTGACTGAGGGTTCTGTAATGTTAGCCCTGTGAGTTGAGGATTCATCCTGAAGTTTCTCTGCAGGTGATCTCAGGTTTTACTGACTGTGTCAGGCTCCTCAGGGGTAGAGGGCTCTGCTTTAGGAGGGATGGAGTGACCAACAGAGCTCACTCACTGCTCCTTTCCCAGGCTGCAAATGAAAGGTGAGGATATAACTGCCCCAGGCAAGAAACATCTCAGCTGTGATGTCCATGGAGGCACAAGTACCTAGCAAATCACTGGAGAAAGGAGAGTGTACTCTGTTTCTCCCTCTGTATCCTCTCTCCCACCCCTTAACCTTTCTGTTTCAGTCCAGACTCTCCAAATGGGGATTCCTCTGACCTTTCCCCATACCAGTTTTTCTGGAGTAGCACAGGCTGCCAATAGCTTGCTCAGGAGCGCTCTCAGGTACCTCCTTTTGCAGCCTGTTGAAATCCTAATGGTATGTCTTGAGAACTTTTCAGACAGTCCCCAGAAAATGCTATAGGGAGTCAATGCTGAGAGTGTTTCCTTTCCTCAGGGTCACTCTCCATAGTCCATCTGTAGCAGGTAACCTGCAAGTTGAAGCCTCCAAGAAAAGCACTCCCATGGCCAATTGCCATCATCAAAGTCTAGATTTGTTGCCATATATGCTGCTGGGAACATACCCCGAGAACATTCAATTGTGTTCTACCTCCCACAACTGGGGTGGTTAACCTGCCAGCTCCTTATTTGTCTTTCCTGAGGCTACCCATGTTTTTCCATTTTCTAAATTAGTGGGACTGTCCATTTCAAGTAAAAGCTGCTATATTTCTTATAGGTAGTTAAATTCATTTTACATAAAAGGAACAAATTGTTCTCTATTTATTATTCTGAGCTTCAGTAGACACATTAATTTTAGAGTACATAGTTTTTATTGACACATAAGGCTTATCTCTTTATTCATTTATGAATAAGAAAGGTTGGTTTTTCTATTCATTTATGTTGTGTTTGACATACACCAGCAGGCCTGAATAAAATGAATTACTATAAAAATAAGAAAAAATAATTTGAACACCATCAACTGGGCTCAATAAATCCAGACAACTGCATTTACTTTGCATCTACTTTTCCTTTTTCAGTTTTATAACTCATTTACCTTGTCAGGTCCAAATGAACAGAAAACTGTTGGGATACGTACAAAAAATTGCTGCCTACCATAAAAGAACGAACCTTGTATTCATACAAATCTAGAGAGAACTCATCTGATTTCAAATCCCTTTTCTGACTTGTACTGCCATCATTCAACTTCATTTGAAAGTGGAAAATGGAAATGTAATGTATTGTTAACTGTAATCAGATTGACATCAACTCGCTAAGAATGGTTTCAACAAATTATTGTCCCCTAAAAAAAGTGCAGAGTTGGAAAAAGCTTGTGATTGAACATCAGTACGGGGAGGATAGAAAAATCTATTGAGACTCTTACACAGCCCATGGGAGTTAATCAGAAAGCAAGACTTGACTGACATGAAAAGCCTCTTCACACCAGGATGTGAAACCCTTACAAAATTCAAATGATTTATTTTATTTTCCTTAACACTTAATGGATTATCTTTCTACAGGGTGCGCAAGACTCACATTAGCTTTAGTGACCTATTCCCACTTTTAATACTGATACTCAATGCACTAACTCTTTAGAACTCATCCTACAAACCAGAAATGTGCACAGCTAGCTGAACACATCGCTAGCTAACCATAAATTTTTTCTTTTTCTTCCTCAGTTTCCCATTTCTGTAGCCTTATCTTGATCTAATTGTCCAAGACAAATGGTTGGTTGAAGTGGTTCTGAAATATATAGAGAGTGAAAAACAATCAAAAGGGGCCAACTGTGAGAACTTCCTAATATATGAAGGATTTTTGCTAACTCAGGTTTGAATAATGAGGTGATAGAGCTGATCATCTGCCTGGATTAGTCTTTAAGAGCCAGAAGGTAGCAGATCATGGCTCTGCCAGATTATAAATACATAATCTATTAGTAAGCAACCATCTCAGAGCATAAAAACCCTGGCATATAATGAGATATTACTATTAAAATTTAACTTTGGCCACAGGTTTGGCTGGAGAATTCACATGAGATCAAAGCAGAAGCCCCAAATTCCCATTGGCTCTTCAATATTAACTACACCAGGGCAAAAACTAATCCTAAGATATCAAAATGTGCCTTTAAGACAAAGCCCATTAAAGAGAAGTTGTAGTTGCATTGCTAGATTCCTACAGAGCTCTCCCAAATGTCAGCCAGTAACGCAGACACAGGACACTGCTGGCCTTCCACCCTCTTGCTATCCAAATAGTTTAGCTTGTCTGTATTCCCCAGAGTGCAGGAACTGCCATTCCTGTTGCACTGGAACACAGCAAGGAAGAAAAAGAATAGGATTTTAAATTCCCATTCCATACTCATCAAAGGGTCCATAGGGAACAGAACAAGTCTAAGTCTTACTAGAAAAGGGCCAAGAAATACAGCTAGTGAGTGTGCTTTGGCCCTCCTGCCAAGATGTCTGGAGCTGTTAAAAGTGGATTACATGTAAACAAGACAGGAACAAGATACTGGGCATTAGACCGTGAAAGGATGTCACTTCTCAGCAAAGAGGTAGTTGCCAGTAGGAAGTTCAGCGATGATGCCAAAATACACTTTGCAAAAGAAGAAAGAGAACTAGAAAAGAAAGATTCTGTTAGAACAAGCTATAACTAGATATTCCTGTAAGTATTCAAGAAGATTGCTCATCTAAAAGTGTAACACAGCTGCCAGGATCAAGCCTAAGTCTTCCAGTAGCAATGGAGGAATGCAGTTTCATTCTGAAAGACCATGGAGTGAGAGAAAGTGACTAGGAGCTGCTGAAAAAAGTAACAAAACACATTGTTTATCTATGCTCAGAGGCAAAAAAATAGAAAAAAGTCATTGTAAAAAGTTTCTGAATTCCAATACCAAGAGCTCAGATGTTCACTAGTTGCAATAGTGCAGTGGTGAGCAGTGAGTTAGAGTAAGCTCTGCTGATGGTCAAGGTTGTCAGCCTTCCTGCAGAACAGCTACTGCTCAGGAAGTACAGAAATTCCAGTCTTTTCTGTGATCTTGTTCTGCACAAATGCAATATAAAGACCTGAGAAAGTTAAACCTCTTAATTTTATACTCTCAGTTCTCATTATGCAGAGAAAATCAAAGGGATGTTAGGAATGAGCAATGTACAAGCAAGACCAGTGAAGCTGAGGGGAGGTACCTCTTCAGCTCCCAAAATTCTCTTTCTATAAAGCAAGGAGAACGTGTCAGATCAAAAAGAAAACACAAACTGTTCTGAATAAACTATCCTGATAATTGAGGACTTGCTGTTTTCTCACATGAGCTATCTTAGTGATTTTTCTCCCACAAACACTTCTCTCTCATCTCACATTCCCAGAGGTCCCTTGCAGACTATAACATTATTAAGTACTCACCAGCTTCTGCAAATACCATCCAGCAGATGAGGGTTGGGGAGGACTGCTTATCTCATCATCAAGTGCTACCCAACTCCTGGTATTTGCATTAGCTCAGCTGTGGTGTCTGTTTATCAGACTTGATGCTTCCCCCAATTCAAAAGTCAAGCAAGAGACAATCCTTTAATCTACCCTGCCTTAATGCAATAACTTCTGTTGTTGTGGAAGCCAAGAGGCTGCAGCTCTGGTCTGGAGCTGGCATGATTCTAAAGCTGTTATTTTGCAGAGACAAGCCCCATTACTCAGCTACTAAGCAGTAGCACTTTTCTGGCAAAGGAGATGATGATGCCTTTTAGCAGGGACCAGGGGAGACTTAGCGACTCAAAAATTACATGACAGTAAAGCAAGTACAATCTGCTATTTACAGGCTCATTTGAGATCTGCAGCCCTAAAAGATTTGGCTGCATGGGCCACATCATAATCCTCCAGCTCCTTGAGGACTGGCCCAGAGTTTCAGCATCCTTCAGGGAAGTATTAGAATGTTACACTTTGGCTGAACTGGCAACTTGACTTTAATTGCTTTTGACCAGTAAGGCTTGCACAAGCAGAAACCAGATTTCTCTGTGTCCTGGCCCCACTACCAGACTGGAAATTCTGCTTTTCTGGCTTCCTGTACATGTTGGGTTTTCTTGTTTGAGGGGACCAGCTCCCAGACCAGACCTTCTGGTTTCCCTGTTTGTACCATAACAAGCTAACGCTGTTGTAAACTTCAGGCCCAATTAACCATCAGTTACACTTGGCATCCAAGTCCAAAGGAATATGTTAAAAATTAAATTGTTTGCACAGCCTAGTTAGCATCAGAGTACTGCACCTAAAGTACACATGCTTGCTCTTTCAGCTGCCTGAGCCAAATTGTATTCTAGGCACAAAATACAGGCATGGCACTGCTTCTAGAACAGATCCCTGGGTCCAGAGGGGACTTTCAGACCACATGGAAAAAAAGAACCCGAAGTCCTTAAACAGCTAAAGAGAGAAATACAGTATAGTTGGGAAAAGGAGAGATATGGAAGTGATTTTTTTTGTTTGGTTTGTTTTTATGGGGGTTGTTTGTTTGTTTGTTTGTTTGTTTTGCTTTTGGTTTGGGGTTTTTGTTTCCTTCCTTTCTTGCTGGCTTCATGACTTTGTATTCCTGGTCATCAGTCATTCCTGATGACTGATGGTCACAGTGCCAAGTTGCAAGTAGAAGGCATGGAAATCTGTGCTCATAGCCACCGAGCAAGGGTATATCCTGAGAAAAAGTAGAAACTACCTCTTCAGTTTGAAATAAAACAGTGCTCCCTGCTCAAATCACTGAAAGTGTGGGATATAGACCACTGCCACTGGGTTTTTAAAATAGATCACCGCTGCTGAGCTCCATGCTAACTATGTACAGCCCATCCATGTAGGACAGGGGGATTTGAAGCGCCATGAATGGGTAAAACTCCACTTGTGCCCCTTGCCTATCAGAGAAATCCCAGTAGTGCTGGGGAGCCCGGTGACTTGTCCTCAGGCAGATCAGTGTCTGCACAACCTCCCAGAGTACTCCAGAGCCCCAAATTATGTGTGTCTGTAAGACTGGTTAGGGACAATAATTCTTTCTGCACTCGTGGCTTTAAAACAGGATCCACACTTCAGCCAAGAATTGCTTCTGAACCTGTCCCACCTTTAGTGCTCAATGACCTTCCTTGGAGAGGTGTATTCCACGTGATCAGATAATCACCATTCCACGCTCTGCATTTCTGTTTCTCTACTTTTAACCCTATCCATTAGTTAGCTGTTGTCCCAGTCAGACATTGTCTACACTGAATAAAGCAGTCTCATGCCCGTGACTCACTGATGTGCATCTGGATGAAAACTGAATCTGTTTTCTACACACAGCCTGTTCTGGCAAGAGACAGTTTGAAGAACCACATGACAGGAGTTAGCCAGGAAGTAATAAGACTCACCTGAACATATACATCTTTTAATTGTTAAATGAGACATGTTCCACAACAGCAAAGATTTTTTTTTCTTTTTAAGGAGTTAATTCATTCCATTTATGGTAGATTTAATTGTGCTCTGATTGCTTGCACCGGACAATTTTGTTTTGTGGCATGTTTTTTTTCCCCCCAAAGCACTTTCAAAGCATAGGATGGGCCTTGTGCCAGGTATAGTACATGTTTCAAGCCCTGAAATAAATGGAATGGGATTTGGAGAGCCAGCTTTAGACATAGAGGAAGTATGCAGTTGCTGGGGCAGCTGCTTGCTTTGCCTCTGCCAGAGACCTGCCACTGCTACTGCCAAAGGAAAGGATGCTCTGAGTAGATTAAAAATTGTTGCTCATCTTTCTTGCAAGCAGCATTGGGCGTGCCCCTTGTCCTGGCACAAGCAGGAGCACCACACCTCCTTCTCCACAGCCCTGCCATCTCCCTCAACAGCACTCATCCACGAGGTGCTGAAATCCTGCATTTTCTTTGCCACTGAGCCAGCTCTGTTTCCTGCCTTATTCTGGATTCAGACGTTTCATTGATATTTGTCTGGTTTAAATTGGTATGCAGGATAATGAAATCATTTTGAAATATTCCCATTAGCTATTCTGAAATATAACACTGAAGAGATCTGAGAGTATTGGGAGGTTTTTAACACATCTTAAGGCTACCATCCCTTGGATGATTTTTTAGTCTTTTTCTTGTTTTCTCAAAAGATACTCCACTTAAGTTCCCCACCAGAATCTTCCTCTCAGTTTTACTCTTTACACTTGAGGTCTCATCCTGAGATAAAGATTCGTGATACTGCATGTTGTTGTCCCACAATCCTAAGAGATTTCCTCTCCCTCAATAAACTCATATTTAAAATGGAAAAGAATGAAAAGGGTAGGGGAGCATGTCAAGCAACAGAAAAGTGAGCTGATTGTCTCTATATGGGGAGCTGTACTGTTTATTTGACATACCCAAGGGTCAAATATAACAGTGCCTGGCATAGACAAGTGCCTGCAAAATGAATGTAGTGTACCCTAAGACAACAAAAAATCTGTCCTTTATAAAGGAAGGCACATAAAACTAGAAAGAATCAATTCAAATAGCCCCACAGAGTGCAAGATGGACTGAGACAACCTGCATGGATATACAAGGGATAAACTTCATGACAGCTAGTCCAGGCAATTTCGCTGAATTATTTTACCAGAGGCAGAGTCACTGCTGAATAAATTCTTCAATAAAATCATAATTTAGCAAAAATAATATAAATCTGGGGTGGCAAGCAGAAGAGGAGGAGGCCTCAACTGGGTTTCTGAGGAGTCAGAAAAACAATTTCTGAAGTCTAATCTCTCTTGTTTTAATTAATTCCTTCTTCTAACCTACCAAACTGTAACATAAAAATAGCTCAGATTATACTCTAGGGCAGTTGTTTACATGCATATTTACCAATTCTCCAGTGAGCAGATTTCTGAAGCAGATCACTCACTGCTTAATTTTCTCAGCAAAAGGAAGACAGAAATCTATCCACAGTGAAAGCACCCATGCTCTTCAGGGGCAAAAGATAAGGGTTGTAATAGTCAAATCAGAAGCGAAACCTCAAGTGATGTAAAATACTTATCGTGTCTATTGATTTTAAGCCGCCTGGAAGCATCTCCTGGGAATGTTTCTCTAGATATTATCTCTGTAATCATAGGATTCTCAATTGTAAATTCAAATGCTCTGTAGCAGAGCATTCATATTGCAAACACATGGAAGTGTTGAACAGAAAAATGCATTGCTAGCAGAGATCAAATGGCAAATTCATTAGCTGCGTCAGGTTCTGAAAGGTAGGACTGGTTGTTTTAGTGACTTTTCTTCCATTTCTGATGCCAGTCATTGACAGTACTAATATGGTGCCTGGTTCTGTTCTCCCACAAGTACCAATTACTGAAGGGAGTGACATTTTGAAGGGCTGAAGTCAATTGTTAGAAAGTATCTATTGACAATAGCCTTTTTGTGAAAAATCAGCTTAGGAAAAAAGACAGTTAGGAACCTGGACATTTGGGGACAGTGATCTACATTTACAGGAAACCAGATACTCCATCTTCTAAGTGGTTCTCTATCTGCTACTCATAATGAAAGGCTGTTTCAGAATCATGTTCTGTCCTTAGAAATTTTCAAAATTCCAGTAGAAAATGTAAGCATGATTGGTTTGTTCTTAAAACATCACTTTTCTTTAGAGGAAATAATTTTTGCCACTCCCTGTTACATTTACAATATCAGCCATATCCTCACTCAGTTTTTCTTTTCTCAGACTGATCAGGACAAATGTTACTTTGAGTTTGTTTTCTAAGATGCCTCAGGTCTCAGGAAAACCCTCCTCTGTGCATCTCTTCCAGACTGAATCTCTCTCTTGAAAAAGGGTGACTGAAATTCTGCATTCTGTTCCCGAGAACATCACTGCCATTTCCCCAGCATGCCAACGTTCCTTCTCTTGCTGAAACACCTCACACCACAGTTTACTGGAGCTGCTTAAAAAACAGATCTTTACCCTAAAAGCCTTTTCATGAAATGCCTAAATGAAAGTTACTGAGCTACCAGATATAATTTAGAATACCTCTTTATGGTATGGTATGTTTCAGTCTTAAGTGTTAGCCTTATTCTATTTAGCATGTAAAATGTGTGTGAATTTAAAGGGATGTCTTGTAATTATTAGATTCTCTGGAGGCACCAGTCATGGATTGCTGAAACTCTGAAAGCACAGACCAGTCTTTGCACAAAAGACCTTCTATTCTCAGTAAAGATAATCCTACTCTATATTCAGTATGATTTTATTCACACATTCACATCCCCCTACTTAAAAATCATCACAGCAGATTTTGGAAAAGGTATGAAATATAAATACAAGCACAGATGATGTATGCAGTAAATACATTCATATATTTAGAAAAGACCTCTTGCATAGTACATTCCTAGATGACAAAATGAGTCAGTGATTATCTAAAGCTCCCAAACTTAGAGACTCCAAGGAAGACTGTTGAAAAATGGAGGAAAAGGAAAATTACACTGGCAACAGAGGATTTAGAATGTAGCTTTTAATATATTACTAATTTATGCAGCTGATACCTTAAGCATCTTAATATTCCAAACTAGGATTCCAAACTAGGAAACCAAAATATGTTTTCAAATTCAACTCCTTAAGGTTGATTAAAAAGTCACACATAGACACAGAGATCTTCTCAACTTGATACTTACAAGCAGCTTCCCCATAATGTTCTCCATGTTGAAGCAAAGCTTTAAGTGCACTCAGAGAGGGCAGCTGGAGTGTTTCAAAGATTGCCTGAAGTAATGCCATAAAAAAAAAAGGGTGAAAAAAATGGATCTGCTGCTGGGACACTGGAACAAAGCATTTCTGGTAGATAAAAGGTAGGGGGGAAATGATTGGTGATGGCCTAATTATATTGGAAACAACTCCTTTGCAGCTAGTTGAAGAAAAAAACCAATGCAAATGGAGGAAAGAAAAGCCCTTAGGTCAATCTGATATTTGTTTTCCTGCATGCAGAAAACCATTCCTCGTGAAAACTGTTTCCTGCCATTATGCAAAAACTCATCATAAAAATAAATGCCTCAGAGAAGCTGTTGTGTATTATCACTGGCAGCATTGGAGAGCCTCTGCTAACACTGACCCTTCAGGAGTTTTATATATATAGGTTGTTTGTTTGGGTATGGTTCCAATGGGAAATGTCCACAAACAACAGGTATATTTTGGCACCCATACAATGCATTTATGGCTATTGCTTCCCTCTGGAAATAACAAAATGCATTTAAGCAGTGTACAAGCTATCAGCCGTCATTGATTTATATTGCAAGGATGATCTCTAACCTTTAAAAAAGTGACTGTTTTTATTTTAAAGCAATGGTTTATAAGTTATAGGACAGTAAAGCTGATATTTTTCACAATATGCAGATGATCAGCTTCTCAAGGAGACTCAAAATGAAATATTATTAACAATTTATGATTATTTCCATGCAGATACTGAATGACTAACTCCTATCATATTTTTCTGCAGTTGCAGGAGGGAGTGTTTCTGCACCTGTTTTTCTTTTTCCCCTGCAAATATTATAATAAATCTAATAACAACTCAGCCAGCTATTAAATTTCAGATCTATTAGTATATTTCATGCATTTAAAGATTGACAAAATTGTGAAGTCACATAGCCACAATATAATGCCACAGTGATACCAGGAAAAGTAATCACCAAGAATGCAAAGCTTCACAATCTTGGATTTTGTTGCAATAACTCACCAGATTAGAGCCAATATTGGATATTCATATACAAACTAGAGCACATCTTTAAGACAAAAGAGAAAAAAGTTTGGAAAAATGTGAGCTGCTTTCCACAGATATCTTTTAGAGCTTAAACCTGTTTTTAATTAGAAATTTATGGAAAACTGATTAACTTATGTTATCGTACAGAGTGTAAGTCATCCTAGCATTTTGAGAACAGAAAGTTCATTTATTCATTAGTCATAAATCCCTTTACTTTGTTCATAAACCTCTATTGAATTGACTGCTTTGGGTCTGAATGAAATATAATTTGTATTTTGGCAATACAATTATTTGAAGGCATCAACAAACAAAATTAAGCATTGCAAATAGTTCCAGTTCTACCAAAACTGCTCTGTCAACCCGCTTAGTAGAGTAATAATTATTCATTTACATATTTATAGCCCAAGCATGGCAGTTCAAAGCCTTTATGCACTATTTTCCTCATATAGTTCCTGAATACATACACATATGTGTATGCATATTAATACATGTTTACTTCACAAAAGGCTCCCACATGGTTTGACAAATAGAGGTGGATAAATAGATAGGTAAGGGAGATGTGATAACCCAGCACCATTACTGATCACTGAGGCCACCCAAAATTTTCCAGTGACAGGTTTCTTAACGCTTTGCGAAACTTTGACAGTATCAATGGGAAGGTTGTATGCCACATTTCTGTGTTAAAATGCCTCAGCTGTTTCAGAAAACATAACTAGGAAAAAAAAAGGTGCTTTTACTCAAAATAAAAAAAATCTAGCCAATTATTTTCTTCATTAAGAAGACCACAACCAGCCTGCTTTGCAGCTGGTACCTAAAATATTCCAAGGAGCTTTTGAGAGAGTCAGGAATTTGTGTTATAATTAGCACAGGCTTGCCAAGTTGGTGGAAAAGGGAATCTCAATCCATGCCAGTCCTACCAGTTTGATGTCAGTGCCATTAACAGAGCCTGAAGAGGGATCACATGTCAGTAGGAGGTCTTCTTAAAACCAGCACAAAGGAATTCCAGACCCTGTAGCCAGTAGTTTGGCTTTAATATGGGGCCAGCTTAAATACCTCTGTGAGGAATAAAGAGGACATAATTTTACATTTTGCTGTGGTGGGATTCAGTGCACCCTCAGCGAGCTTGCTGACAGCGCCAAGCTGTGCAGTGGAGCTGGCACACTTGAGGGTAAGGATGCCATCCAGAGGGACCTGGACAGGCCTCAGAGGTCAGAGGGGGGCCCAAACCTCATGAATTACAACAAGGTGGCCAGCAAGGTCCTGCATATGGGTGAGGGCAATCCACAGCACAAATACAGGCTGGGCAGAGAGTGGATTGAGAACAGCCCTGAGGAGAAGGACCTGGAGGACTTCCAGTTCCTAAAGGGGGCCTACAGGAGAGCTGGAGAGGACCATTTGACAAGGGCATGTAAGTGATAGGACAAGAAAGAATTGTTTTGAACTGGAAAAGCATAAATTTAGATAAAATACTAGGAATAAATTCTTTGCTGTAAAGGTGGTGAGGCTCAGGTTACCCAAAGAAGTTATAGATGCCTCATCCCTGGAATTGCTCATGCCAGGTAGGATGGGCCTTTGAGCAACTTTGTCTAGTAGGTGGTGTCCCAGACCATGGGGAGTTGACACCAGATTATTTTTAAGGTCCCTTCTAAGCAAAACTGTTCTGTAGTTGTATGACCTTTATAAACTTTCAAAGTTGTGCACTTCAAAAGCATTAGTTTCTAAACTAGATCTCACATAGGTTCAATCTCAGTCAAGTGTTGTTGGTCCTAGAGTTTTGAGACTAAGACTTCCTCCCTAACTCTTTACAGCAGGTGAAGGTTTTTTAGTGTCTGGCTTCCCAAGAGGGCACAGGGAAGTGATCTCTTACCAGGGGCAGCAGGTAATGCACCAAGAGAAGCCAGTGGCCATACAAGAAAAATCTAATTTAGGGATTGAACTGATGGACAAAGCTGAAGAGAAGCCATGGCAGGAGCTTTTTGGAAGAGTTAGGCAAAAAATAAGACAATGGGATGAGTGTAAAAAGGGAGTTTCTTTCCTGGTCAGAAAGTTACTGAGAGGTATGGAAGCCAGCAGTCCTTTTTCAGAGAAACACCACCTCTTAAAATGTGTCAAAATGTGGCAGAGCAGCATCTCTGTATTCCTATACCGTCATAAAATAGGTATTAATTTCACTGATTACAGGTATCCTCATCTTCCTCCCTTTTCTGCTTCATGGACATTCCCAGCCTCCTTATTTATATTCTCACACACTCTGCAGGCGTCTTTGTCCCAGCAAAGTACCCCAAGTGGTGAGGAGAATGCATGCTTCCATAGGACCCTGTTCTTCAACTAGGGAGTTATATTTAAAATATTCATTAAGATACATTGTTGCAGTCCCTACACCAGTTTTAATACTATTTAATGCTCTGGTCATGGATAGTTCTGGTAACTCCAGGAACAGAGCTACCACCCCCTCACAGAAAATGGATTGTTTGACATTTTTATTAGTTTCACGCTTTGTTCCATGGAGATGACAGCCAGTTACCTATACTGGCATGACTCGTAGGAAAGTAGGTAGAAGGAAAGCACAGCTGACAGCATCTTGCAAGTCTGTGATGCTAAATCAGCATCAGTGCCACGTGCCCTCTCGATGAGGACGGGATGTAGAGGTAGAGTCGTGACAGTATGTTCCAAGGTGTCCCTGTGGTTCTCTCAGCTTGCTCTGTCAATGTTTCATCTCAGGTTATTAGTATTTATAAAGCATGCCCTTAAAATAGCTCCATGGTGTTAATAGAAGCAAAAAATAGCAGTTCTTGTGCTCAAGTTGTTCATAGCAGGGTAAAATAGGGATAAATTGGGCAAGTACAGAAATCATAATAGCACAACACAGTTTAAAGGTGACTTTCAAATACCCATCATGTCTTAAAAATCACTGACTTTAAGCTAAAATTTAGATCAGGATGCATTCTTTCCTGCTTTACAGAAATACTTTCTCCCTTTAACAGGTGTAAGATTTGGGGTGACTTTTGCTTAAGGACTGCTTAAATGTACTCACTAAGTCTTCTACTCAGAAGCGGAGCAGCCACAAAATTCTCCAACTTCTGAAAACACGTTTCAGAAAAATCTTTCAGATTTGCATTTGAAATTTGTAAAATAGACATGTGGATTCTCCTGTTGTGTGTTGACCCTGGCTGGATACCAGATGCCCACCAAAGCTGCCCTGTCACTTCCCTTCTCAACCGGACAGGGAGGGGAGAGAAAATTTTATGAAAGGCTCAAGTGCTGAGAGATCACACACCAATCACCATCATGAGATAAACAGACCCCACTTGGGGAAATCAGTTTATCACAAATAAAAATAGAGTAAAATGATGAGAAAATAAAATCTAAGTCTTAAAACACCTTCCCACCATCCCCTCCCTCCTTCACTCTTATCTATCCCCTCCCCTCAAGTGTCATAGGAGGACAGGAATGGGGGCTCAGATCATCACTTGCTGTTTCTGCCATTCCTTTCTCCTCAGTGGGAGGACTCTTCACACTCCCCACTCCAGTGTGAAGCCCCCTCCCTTGGGATACAGTAGGGACAGAGCTCTCTCACCATGGGCTGCACCTGTGCTTCCCATGCTCCAGCTCCTGGGGCACCTCCTGTTCCCCTTTCTGCGCTGACCTTGGTGTCTGCGGAATGGCTTCTCTCGCAGATTCTCACTCCCCTCTTCAGCTACACTTTCAGAGAGAACTGAAAAAAAATTTACTCACCACCTATAGAATATGGAAAGGGGATCATAAGGGGCATAGCAATTCTTTTCCTTATCAAATTGTTTCTTAAATAGTCACAGCAGTCTATATGTGTCTATTCCAGGGACAGTGGATCAGTGACCTTCTGGCACCAAAATTGATGAACTGTTAGCTGTTCTTCTCTAGACAGCATTGATCATGTTTCACTGAGAAATCCATGTCTTTTTATTTTTTTTTCAAATTCTCTATATGCCTATAAGTATCCTCTGTGATTATTGCCAGATGAGCCACAGACAATATTTGAAGTAACATAATGTTCTAGGACAAAACAAGGAAACACAGATTATTATGACAGTGTGTCCAAATTCCAACCTCACTTGACACTGGAGTTGGTCTCAATCACATCAGACAAGTATAAACAAAGCTCTGGAGAAAGAAAAGTTAGTTACTTTATCATGTCTGGGCATAATAAAAAGTAGTTTTAAAGTATGATATTCTGAGAAACTTTATCAGGTTGTTTGAGACTGATGTTTTTCCTGTAGTAAATTACTAATTGTCTGGAGTGATTACACAATATTTTTTAAAATAGACTTGTTTCTTATTTGCAATACTTTAAAATCTCTTACAAATGTTGTTTCAGAAACAGTAACAGAACCACGAGCTTTTCCCATTTTGTTTCCTTTAAAATTTGTGGTTGCTTTAGATAAAAATGTTTGCCTGTTTTGCTGATTTCTTATTTGCCAATGCTAAAACAATATCCCAAACAAACTGCAGAGGCTGACAAATTAATTTTTGTGGTTTAATATCAGACAAATAAACCTTATCATTACTAATTATTTTTCAACCTTCCATATGAGAAAAGGATTAGACTGACTACAGCTGACACTGATTATGTGAGACAGGATGCTATTAAATCCCTTTGGGGAGCTTTTGAAAGATTCACCACATTTAGAGCAGAGAGCTTTTCTCTGTCTTAGCTCATTTATGGAGCAATTACATGCAACTTACTACAAAAACAATGTCAGGAAAAACACTGAACAAACAGCTAAAGCAGAATTTACACCACTCCTATCTCTGCCAAAACCTCTCACAGCCTAAGAGCCTTAAAATATTTTGTCAAGGTTACCTATAGCAAAGCCATTTTCAATGTATCAGTAAAAGGTATGAGGTAGATTAGATTAAGACTACAAGGAGGAGAACTTGTAATGGATATGAAAGCAGTAGAGCTTTGTCATTGCTCAAATGGCTTCTTTGCACCAGGAACCCAAATTTAATTATTTTTGCAGGCTTGAAAATCCTAATGTTTTCATTTAAGCCATCTCAGGACTTTCAAGTTTTGTTATTTCATTACAACACTCCTATAGAGGGGTTTTTAGTGAAGTGCAGAGAAATATGCAAAACATACTGACTTGAAAAACCTCTGCTCATTCTGGGAAAACCTGTGGCCAAAATTTCTGTATTGTTTGTTTGGGTTTTTTTGTTTTCAAAATTAAGATTGCTCAGAGGATTTTTAGGAGTAGTTTAAAATATTGTACCTAAAAATATGCAAATACAAAATGGAGAGCCAGGTAAAGACCATTTCCATAACTGCGTTTCTACAACTGACTGCTTTCCTAATATCCATGGCTGAGAATGAAAATGCACAGTGAAGTGCTACGGAACTGTGTGTATTAAATATGTACACACCTATTGATTATGAAATTTGCAGTTTGAGACCATTAAAAAAATCTGTTAAAAATGCATAATCCAAAGTAATATTGATTGTTCACTGAAGAACCAACAGTATCAAGGTGTCATACTGCAAAGATTTATTCTCACCTCGAGTTTAATTTCAAAGTTATGTTGCAGTAAGTTAATGTTATGACAACACTTAATACTTAGACCCTCACATTTTTTATGTCTTCCTTGTGTGTCTTCACATACTAAGTCCAAGTCCAGTATGGAAGAAATTAAAAGATACTGAAATGTTTTTTCCTTAGGTACAACTCAGTGGAATAACTAAAGTAACATGCTGGAATTCACTTACAGCTTTTCCTCAGGGTGTCTCAAAGACCATCATCTTGCCGCCAGTAGTCCTTGACGTGAAGCCAAACCCAGGGCAGACTTAGAGCAGTGGCAAGAGCCTCATCAGGGTTATCCTTTCCCATAACCACTGAGATTCTCTGCTGCTATCTGTAGCACTCCTCAAATAAGTCATGTATGGAAAGAGGTATTTGTGGCTCAAAAGGTCCCTTTGCAGTAACCGCTGGTAATTGATGGTGAATAGTGGAGGGTAGGATTTTCTGCCTGTGTAGTGACCACTGACCACAGGGAAAGTTTATCCAAAGATTCTGGTTCATATAGATATGCTTGAGTGAGGAAAAACTGATTTTTTAATTGAGTTTGTCCTTCTGGTAATGTTATGTTGTATTTCTGATATTGCAAAGGAATTAAAGCAATACTGTATGAGGTGTTCTGCATGGCCAAATATTATAGTCCTTACTCAGAATTTACTCAGGAAAAACCACCTTTGACTTTAGTGAGGATTTGCTTGACTAAGGATTGCACAGACTGTTTTGAATCTTACCAGCATTGCTTGATGCTAGTGTTGGGCAACAGTTCTCATTGCTAATTTGCCTGCCTCGTCCTTCTCCCGAGCTCAGGATCTGCTTTTGCTGTGTGTTATTCATAGCTTCTATTGCTAGTTCAGATTGCTTCTCTTAGTGCTTTTCTTTCCCAGCAAACATTTTGCAGCTATTGTTCTGCTGATGGTAAATGAGCACAGAACCTGGTATGCAGGACTTGAACCTCAGCCCAGATTCAATTAACACTGTTAAACATGTTCTCACTATGGTGCTCAGAAGGAATTTTGATGACCCTCTTTCAACGAAGCATAAATTTGTTTAAGCTGATGTTTTTAGTATGCAAAAATATAAGGGCTTGATTCACAAATCTTAATACCAAATGCTTCAGCAGTAAAATAGATGGAGTAGCACCCATTTAGAGCCATCACAAGGTCAATTGTAGATGTTTATTCTGCCCTACAAGGGTCAGACAAGAAAGTTAGTAAATGTGTGTGCTACAGCATCACTCTGTTTTATAGTTTTAATAGTGCTTTAAAGTAAGATATCCTGAATAATAATTAGTCCCAAATTATGCCATAGCTTTCTAATATGAAGCAAATCTAGCTAGGTTTTCACTCGTATGTATTATGAGCCATACCTAGCCATGGTTTATCCTCTATTCATGCTACAGGGTACGAAATTCCTGGGTGCCAACCTGCCTATGGCAACCTAGAATTCTCCAGGGCAGGCTCGCAAAATCTTCACCTACTCTCTGGGACAGGTAACTAATGAGTGATGTTTTGTGAAGTTATGCTTTCTTTCTAACTTTCTGATGTCCATAAAAATGTTTCATTTCTTCATGTTAGTCTGTGGTGTCTCATTGTTCAGTTCCACTGTGTTTTCTGGACTAGAGGAGTAACAGCAGATCTGTTTGTTATAGTACTCTAGATGCTTGCCTCAGCCAAGCCTGAAATGTTATTAACATGCATAAAAACTGAAAGTTGTTTAAGAAGCTGCAAAATCCACAGCTGCCTACTACCAGTTAATCTCTTTTTCTGATGGAGTAGTTTGACAATACAGGTGCATTACATTTCTCTGTTGGTACCACAGTTATCTGGGCAGTTCACCCACCTTTCTTAATTGCTGGTATGTATATATATTCTGTTTCCTTTATCAGGTTTACATTAATCTTGAGTCTCCTGACCTAAAGGTTTTTCAATGCTATAGGTACAGAACACCGAAAGGATGGGGAGTTATGACTGATTCTGGTTTACATTTCTATGTAGCATGTAGTATAAGTTTAACTAATGACTCAGTTTTCCATATTTTGCTTAAATTCTCTTCTACTTTTCTCCTTAATACACTGTCTATTCTTTTTTTCTTGACTTTATTTCAAGTGGCAGGTATGTAGAAGAAATGTCATTCACTAATCCTACACCTTTCAATGACATATGAAATATTATAATATATTTCAAAGTAAGAAAGTAATTAGGTTAAAAAAATAAAGACAGACTAAGTTTCAGATTGGTTCCTGCAGTCTATTGATTTTCTCTGAATAAGAGACAGGAATATGTAAGAAGTTTAATCTTAAGAGTGCTGATAGTGCAAGAAAGATGTAAGTGAGATTCTTTTTGATTTTTTTTTTCACATGGTCTACACTCTACAAATCCAGAAATCTTGGAAAAGTGGTTTGAATTCCTGCTTTTCAGTCCCCTGGGTTTCTGCAGGTACACTCTACTCTTACCTGGGTTTAGAAGATGCAAAAATAGCTTTGCTCTGCTGCTTTTTCTTGCTAAAATCAAGAGATGACCACTGAAATGAAACAATCCAGGCATATAAAACTCTTCCACAAAATGTCTGATGCTAATTCCAACTTGGTTGAGTATTAGGAAGTCCTTTAAAATCGGAACAAATTCACACATCCACAGAGTAATCACAGAGTTTGATCCTACATTCGGTTTTAAAATGGATGTCCACATGGAATTTTTGAGTCTTGGCATGATACTTAGTCGCCTTTCTGTAGGGCTCACATAAAGCACTTTTTTTTATTTTCTACCGCCACTGTCTACTTCAAGTTGTTACTTATGAAACAAAAAAAGCTTACTCTTTTGTCCTGTAGAGGACAATACCACAGTTTATTTCCAAGTGTACTACAACTTAAAATGCACAAATCCAAGATTTTAGCTCAGCCTATTCAGCCATTTCATTAAAAAATAAAAATAAACAGCCATCGGAAGATAATTATCATTTTCCTACCTGCTTTTTGAAAAGCTCACAAGGATCTAAATTTTTAGTATTTCCTGAAAACTGTCTTTTTTCTTTCCTGTTGAGTAACTCAGATCTTAATCTCACAGTTTCATGATATCTATACTGCAAAACAATATCTGGGAATTTGCTCTCTAGATATATTGAAAAATACCACCTTGCTGAAGGAACTAATAAAAAAATCCAAACATTTGTTTGGTAAAATGAAAATAGTGAGTATGACAAGTGACAGCATTTTCAAAATGAGGA
The DNA here is from genome assembly GCA_013400315.1 of Bombycilla garrulus. NCBI lineage: Eukaryota > Metazoa > Chordata > Aves > Passeriformes > Bombycillidae > Bombycilla > Bombycilla garrulus. The sequence continues at coordinate 232,960 of VXBU01014162.1, read as the reverse complement.
TAAGTTCCATTTTATCCAGCCTCATGCACCTTAGCCTTTAAAAACTAATGAGAAAGCAGTAAAAGTATAGGCAAGAGAGTTCTAGTAAAAATCTAGGTTTTGAATAACCCAGATTGCTGCACATAAAGCACATAATGTGCCAAAAAAAAAAAAAAAAAACTAAAAAAAAATAAAAAGATGGCCTGTGTTTATGTAATCCTGTAATTCACATCTCAAAGCACAAGAGGAGTTTTTGGGAAAGTCTGGAGTAATGAATCTGCTTCCTCACTCTGTACAGTTCCTTGGGGTGCTACATCCACAGGGGAGGTGGAATCAAAGGGCCCCTGGGTCCCCTCTGTAGGAGCACATTGTGCATTGCTTTTCACATGAATAGTGTGAGCAGGTTTTCAGATGAACACCTGTTGCCTTACTTGTTCCCTCCAAATTTGCAGACAGCTCCTTCATTTGCTGGCTCACTCCGAAAACTACCCAAGAGCCAGAGTCAAGGTGCAGGACTGTAACAAGAGTTTGGAGGAATGCAGTCCTGTTCCCTCTCCTTTCCCATACAGCCCCCCCAAAAAAAGGTGACAAACCAGAGTCTTACACTGAAAAACCAGGAGAGCAGGATAAAATACTGAAGTAATAAATTATGACATTCAGCTGGGAAGAAAGTTGTGTGAAATGACTGCACAACATGCTGAGCCGTGGGGAACTTGCTGGAGGTGAACTCGTTTATACTCTTGCAGAGTAGAAGACTCCTCAGTTAGCAAATCCCAAAATAGTGTGCTGCAGTGTATAAAACAAGGTGGGGCTTGAAATAATTAGCCACAGATGACAGATGGCAACTCCTTTCTCTTTTTTTCCTTCTTTTCTTTTGCTGTAATATCAAGTTGATCAAAGAGATGCAGATCATTTGTTATTGTAGGAAAACTAAAAATATCTTGAGATATTCAGGAAAAAGTTCATTCAGATATGAGCCGGTAGCTCTCACTTGTTCCTCAGTTGTTCAGCACTTTATACACTTAGACATGAGTCTATGAGTAGTATTAGTTTTCCTCAGAATTTGAATTACATTTGTGCAGCAGGGAATTTGGGTCTCAGAATAGAAGTATTATTTAATAAACTTTTTAAATCAAATTGTTGTTTAATGTAATTGCTTGTATCAGCAAACCAATGATCTATTCTAGTGCCAAAAAGTGCCCAGAGCTCACCTCTCTGGCAGGTCACATGCACAATGTCCTACAGCCATGTACGAGGGGAGCCAAATGCTAGAGACCAGAGGCTGCAGTAGAACTGACTGCATCCATGAGCTCTGCAGGTGTCTGAAGGGGCGATGCTGCATCTCACTCCAGGCAAGAGAAGCATTTCCTCCTGGGCTCTTTAGGAGTAACATCTGGCACGCATGGGCACTTTTTTAAAGGCAAGCAGCTATGGATTCAAGTTAGAGATACAACAGGAGTTTCTATCTTGCATGACTTCTGTCACAAAAGAGGATCAGGACACATCTGGAACAGTTATAGTTAAAAGGAAAATTCAGTAATTTGCTCAGATAATGTAATATACATTGCTTATAAAGGAAAAAGCAATAGCATTTGCAGTTCCTCCCCTACCCCCAGTCCCAGTATTAATTAGGTCTGACTGGTTCATGAGCCAGAAGAGTATATTTCATTTTTTCAGCTGCTTAGCATAACCTTTCTGATGGAAGTGTCAAGCCAACCCACCTAAATGAATCCCTTGAGCAAGACAAAGATGAATTTAAAATCAGAGAAAAGAGAAGAGGATTGGGAAAGGAAGGAAACAGTTAAGGTGAGAACAGAGATTATAACCTCTTTCTGTTAACCTATGTCTGGATGTTTTATACCAAACAAAATAGGAACAAAATTCTATCCCTACCACTAAAGCACATTTCTCCAGTATTCCCCTACCACACTTTGAACCTCAGTCCTTTAATAGAAAGACTAAGATCAGTTTCAGATTGCTTCTGGGCAGTGGGCTTCACCCATTCCCATTACAATCCTATTACACATAAACTGCACAATTCAGGAGCAACCACACTTCTGTTCCAGCACAGCTTGATCCAGATGAATCGAGGAAATAAACAGATAAAAACAAAAGTGAGAGAGGTTTAATAACACAATTAAAATATAACTTTATAAGCTTGTGAGCTGATGTGGCAGGCTGCTCTCAGTAATTTCCAGAGGGAGTGCTTATCCGTGACTATGAACCAAAGCAATCTAGAAGCTGGCCACTCAAAGCTGTAAGAGAGAGCTACAGCAACTGAAGGCAGCCTGCTTAATCACCTGGAGAGCTCTCTTTAGCTTTCTAATCACAAATTGAATTCTACCTCTAATTTTGCTTCCTCAATTTTTCAATACCTTACTATTTTTTTTCCCCTTTCTTTTCACCTCTCGGTAGTCTGGATTCTCTAGTGAGATGCAATGAAGAAGAGCAGGATTCTGACAGACATTAAAAAGCAGACAACAACTACTCAACAACTTCAAATAACTTTCTGTCTGAGGCAACCTCTCCCCCCCAATGTCCTGTGTTACATTATATTTGTTGCATCAGCCTTTGCTGCTGATTTTCTTACCCTTCCAAACCCTGCAGCTTTACACAGTAACTTACCATTTCTGCTAGACAAATATTTTATGAAAACTTATCAGCCTCTGGGAAGCCTGGAAATAGCTGCTTTTATAGGGCTGAACCTTCTTCCATAGTCATGTGAACAGCAGAGTCTGGACAGAAAACAGTGAAGACCCCTTAATCCCTAGGAAGGGTTAGGGTCATTAAGATTCTGCTCTCTTGGACAAATGCTGTCTGAAGTTTGCCACACCAGAAGTTTCCTCCCTTCTCTCCCGGTTTAACCAGCTGGTTCATTTCAGATGTGTTCCAAGCACTAGGCAACATTTGAACAATGCAGAAAATATGAAGCAGGGCATGAACACGAACAGAGTCCATCATTATGGTAAGAAACTAAACATGTCCTTCCTATCTCTAGAGAATGAGCCAGAAAACATGTATTCCTCCTGGAATTACATGCCTGTTTTCTTCTCTTGAAACCGTATTTTCCAGCTCTCCATCCCTTCATTTCCTAGCAATATAGGGAAACAAATTGAACAGGCACAGTTCTTATTCAAACTTCCGTAGGATCACTTACTGAGCCAAAAGGTTTGCATTTAAGCCACTGCTACCAAGAGTCTACCTGCCAAAGCTGGAAACAATTATTTCTGAATTTAAGGAGAGCCTAACAGAGGTACTAGGAGGCAGCCTGGAAGAAGGCAAAGATCACAGTAACAGCTTCTGCTGCTTCCACTCTTTCCCTCTGCTTTAGTCACCTTTGAATTTGGGCACAAGACTCCTGTTGTTTTGCTGTGCACTGCATTCATTTCTCACATACTCAGGCATTTAGCTAAAGAAGTGTCTCGTAAGCAAAAACGGCCATCTCATTATTAGGAGACAGAAACTACTTGGAAGATTCCAGGTCCAATCAAGCTAGTAGAAGTATCAAATCAGTCCTCAGAGAGCTGGCTCAGCCCTTCAGTCTCTGCTCAGCCCTTGCACCAAGCAATGACAGTGCACATCCTGGTTTGTAAGCCCACACTCTTCCTTCTCCATGAGCTGCTCTGTACCCTTGCTTAGTGCTCTGCACATTAACACACTCCCTGGTCACAGCTCTGGATTCTCTCAGTTCATTTTCATTCACCCTTTGTATTTTGCAGTCCACTGGGGGAATCAAAATTGTCTGCTGAAGAAACTTCATTTAAAATAATCGCCTGCTGAAGCAGTTTCATTTAAAATAATCAAAACACTTTTAGTGTCTATTTCTGAAAGCTGTAATTTTGTGTTTTTTCTATTCAATCCGTTCGGAGCCTTAGGTTAGGATAGCACCTTTAAATAAAGCAAAACTTGTATATCTTTATTATGAGTACATTTTTAAAATCTTGTCACGTTTCTCTGACAATAATGGCATTCACATAAGACAACTCAGTGCTGACAGATGGTCCTCTAAGGGTTTTTTTGCATGTCAACACCTAACTGAATTTTCATATATAATCACCTCATATTACAGTTAATACTGAATGCTCTGGTTGGATAGATGCATCTATGGGCTTCTGATATTTGTTACAGAAGTCACCTTTCTGCAATGAAAGACTGTCAGGTCATTATAACCAAAACATAATTCAGTTTTGTTTTTAAAAAAGATCACTCTTTTCTACCTCTTATGAATAAGACCAGTACTGTTTAGACACATTTACCATATGATATATCTTGTCAGGTCTGAATCTTTAACTGTGTGAATTATGAAATTAAGCGTGAGGTACTCATGTCCAAAATAAAGAAAAGCTGCCTTCCAAAATCCAGTGATGTATGTGTTTTAAAGCAGCTGTATGAACTCTACGGGTGCCTCAAATAGGCTTTCATGCCACAGCACTTGGCACTTCAGCTGGTAGCTACATCTCTCTTCTTCTCCCCACCTCCCTTCCAAATGACTCCCTTTAATTTTTCTAATGAAGAATCCCTCTTCTCTGGTTTAAATTCTGCCAGAATGCCTGGAACCTAAGAAAAGGACTCTGTTACTTGTTTTATGTGTCCACCAGTCATTTGGAAACTATCTGAGCTCCAGATTTGGATCACCCACACATTTGTTCTGAAACATATGTACAGGCCTTACTTCTCATAATCCAAACCTGCTTCAGGTTGTTTATTTTAAAAACGAGTACTGCAAAGAAAATTCAAATGGTTTAATACTTGCAAAAAAACTCCTTCAAAAGCTCTCTGTCTAAATATGTTTATGTATATATAGCTAAAGGAAAGAGAGATCTGCATACAATTTGTCAGGCAAATTGCTCATACTCCAAAGTTTCAGATATAAGAAATTTCTTCAAAAGTAATGGACAAATATGGTGGATGTGTTGTAATGAAAAAAAATCCAGTCAGACCTTAGAAAATTTTTTTCTAAATGATAGGTAAGCTGAGCAAAGTCTGTGTGAGCCTGAATTTATAGGAAAGTGCCTATTGCAAAACTTGGATACACATTTGCATAAGCAAATTTCTTTAAGTGCAAATGAAGCTGCTGAAAAAAGAGAAGCAGAGTGCAAGAGAATTGGGATTTTTGCCTAGACCCTGGGTCTGAGCTGCAGCATGTAATCTTTTCCCCCAATAAAATTTTTAATTTCAAGTCTGTAGTTGGATTCTCAGACTCTGGATCTCGATTTTGTAATTTGATCCCATCCCCCTCCTAATCAGATAAAGCAAGAGCAAAGTTAGACACAAAAACTGCAAACAAGGAAGACAGTTTTGGCATTAACCTTTTTGAAACAGTGACCCTGAGCATGCAACACATAATCAAAACTTGATTAACACAGAAATCCAATTACTGCTTCATTAAAAATCTTTCATTAATCTAGAAAATACTTGTAAAATGCTTTGTCTTCATTTCCCAACAGCTACAACTTGAAAAATTGTTGTTGAGGGGTCACATTCAATGTCACAACAGTCATCTCAAAGCTATTCCTCCTAAGCTGGGGTTTGGGTGCCTTTCTTGCAGCATGTCCACCTCAGGCAGCAGGCAGACCCATTCCAGAGTCATGTCCAGCAAAAATGTGCTGGAATAAAAAATCCTGGATAATCCAGACTACCAGATGTGGATCAGCAAGAGCCAAAATTCCTTGGAATTTTCAAAATCAAGCTGGCAATGCTTGAGTCTAATGGAGTCCAGCGCCACTGAGTAGTAACAGTAGCACTGAGGACCTGCTGGCATCTCTGCCAGCCCTGAACATCTCTTGCTGCTTGCTCCCTGGGGTTTGAGCTACAGGTCAGGAAGGTGTCTCCCAGAGCCTTGCCTCTTGCCTGACTGATGATATTCATCTTTGCAATGATCAGCTGCATCCAAAAATCAGAAACAAAACCAAGGGTGTGGATGGCTGCTTTCCTTGAAACAGCCCATCTCTTTGCAGAGATCCATAGCAGACTTACAGGGTGGGAAAAGTGCTTCCAGGAAGGCAAGGACACAAAGCTGCCTCAAACCCTCTGTCTGCCTGCCATGTTCTGTCATCAGTGGCCCAAGTTGGCAAGGCATGGCTGGGTGCACAGGTTCTCCCTTGGCCTTTCCCAGAGACCCTCTCCTGATTTTGTAATCTTTCACAGAAAACACCTCTATAGGGTTGACTGTTATTGATCTTTCCCTAGACAAAACCCCACAGGGTAAAAGAAGAAAGCATTATTTTTTAAATTATGTTCAGAATACATTTTTTAAATTTTCCTCAGTGCTCCCAAACTCCTGGTTCTATGAAGTGTTTTTTTAGAATGTGACACATCGCAGACATGAAGCAGATCTGATAAACACTTTAGAAGCATTTAGTAGTTCATTTTTGTGGGCCCCCACGCCATCTAGGCAAACAAGAAAGGAAATACTATTACCTCATGTCATACACACAGAACTGAGTCAGGAAGAGAGGGAGTTATCTGATGAGATGTGATTGTCTGTGTCTGAGACACTTGACTAGATTCCCTTTGTAATTAACGGAAATGGATACTTCCAGATTTGCGTCAACTCATCTAAAAGTAGGCTTCTAAAATAGGTCAGATAAATTTCATCCTGGTAGTGCCTGCTCTTGACTAAGAACAGGAGCCAGAGCTGACCAGCAGTAGGCAAGCTCAGTCTTGCCTTTACTCTCTTAGGTGGTATAACCTTTGTCAAAGATTTTTTCAAAACTCAGAGATCCAAAATCCAGTCCAGGTTAGTTCCTCCTTACACATTCTTTCTTCCAAGACAGGCTTTTTACCCACAAAATGCAATTAGTTCTACTTGGGATTTCACAGCTGCATTAAAATGTCTGTTTCACTAACTAGAAATGAGAACCTTTGATATGAGTGTTTTTCAGTATATTTGGCATGGGCATCTATCTTGACTTTGTTTCACATTCCTTTTACTGCTAATTTCCGTTCTAATACCATTTATCAAATTTTTTCACTCATTTCAGGAGAAGTATGAAGGAATGTAATCGATGCGTTCAGAGAGAATTTCCCTAATTCAAAAAAAATGGGTTTACTCTGGTTTTAAATATCATTGCAGAACCATCTAAAGCCAGAGTCCTGGGGTGCGGGGCAGATGTGGAAAGTGCTGCTGAAGCAGTTTGAGCAGTGAGGTGGAGATGTGGGGCTGCTGGAATGCTCCACTGATGGGGCAGAACCATAGACATCAGCTCTTACCGAGTAAAGGCTCAAGGAGCACCCTATTTGTGGGCCACCTGAAGGTTGAAGGCTCTAGAAATCCTCTGGCCTCCAGGCAACTGAGCACCCCCAACTTTGCATGCCAGCACTCCTCTGTCATCAGCCCATCTGCCAGGCAGATGAGCTGGCAGAAGATCAGACAGGTACAATGAAAACCTGCTTGTTTTCCTGCACACCTTCCTCAGAATAGGCCCTCATCATCTCAGCTTTGTCTGAAACTCAGTGGGAATATGTTCACCTGGAGCTTCTCCAGCCAGCACTACAGCTTAACCCTGACCAACAACTGCAGGCTGAGATAATATTTGTAGGCACAAATTTCTGTGCAAATATATGTTTCATCCATTTTATACTTTTTATTAATATAAACAGAGCTAATCAGTGAAAATAATACTTTGGAAAGTTTAAAGACCTGTTTTTAATAACCTTTAAAGTAGCTTCCCTTGAGAGGTTTGCTTTCACAAGTCGAAATATTTAATATTGTATTTACTGCCCTTGTTGTTAAAGAAATATTTTAATGAAGCAAAGTGGGTAATGACTTGCAGGCAACTGATTGTCACAGGAGCAGAACATTAGAGATCATTAAAAGAAATAGGCAACCCCTTATGCTAAACGTGGAATAATCAACAGGACCTTTGAGCCTGGCCTGTAATTCCATACTCCTTGAAGCTGTCAGAGTTTTAGGAAGACCACGGAATATAGGATTCATGTTTTCTAAGACACAATATTATCACATTGCTAAGACATAGCACTAACAGAATATTTCTATTTGCAAATAAGTCCTGTACTTTCTCCTGGCTGTACTTCTTTCCATTTAATTTTCTTAGTTTTACATATATATAAAACTATAGAACCATGAGGATCAACTATCCATCAAATACAAATTGTTAATCAAAATATAGTGATTTAGTAGCATTAAAAAATTGTGCAATTAATTTATTCTATTTAACTGATATGTGACAAGCAGAAACAAAATGCAGCTAATTTATGGAGTTTTTTGGTTAGATTGAAGAAAAGGGAAAAGGCTAAATGGTTGACTTTGAGACTCTGGGTTTTGACTTTTTATCTTTTCTCTCTTTTCAACTCTGATTAAATTGCCACTATCAAATTTACAGCGGTACAGGACAAAATTAAGCCCTCCTCATGAAAACCACAAATTTCTAGAACAAAAAACACAACATAGCATAAGGAATGAAAATCCAAGCATGTCATTATGTGATAACACTGAAAGATAATGGTAATGGGAAGGTTTCCAGAGAAAGAACATCTGTTTCATGAGCTATGAAAAAAAAAAAAAACCGCCAAAACAAAGAAAGAAAAATCTCGTTAAATACCTTAGATTAGTACAAAATAAAAATGGAGACGCTCATCCTGTTGATACATTGCATCCTCTTATTCTATCTGTTCTTTCACTCACTTGCTTTGCCTTTTATTTGTAGATGCTTGTTCACAAAAAACCAAAATCAAGAGAAAAAAACAGGGTTTACCTCAAACCAGTAATGTATTAGATAAGGCTCAAATCATGCAGACATCAAAGCCGTCTTGGGAATCCTGGGAAATCTGCTCTCAGTGTTTAAGCTGTTAGTACCCATTGGACGGTTACACTCTAAGATTTGGGACAATTTCCCTGTTGTGCCATTCACGAGCATAAGTTTCATTGTGCCATTGTTTAAAGTTAGCTATCTTTCCAGAACTTGGTTGACTCAAGATAGATATTAAAGTAGATGGGTTAACACTTTCCCAACTGGGGTCTTTTCTCTCTTTCTTTCTTATTTCTTCTTCCATAAAAGTGACTATAAGTTTTTTTTTGCCACTCAGCATATTCATAATGTTTTTCCTTCTAAACTTCTTTCCTTTCTATCTAATAACTTGTATTTTAATAAGGACTCACCATTATGCATCTACTGTTGTATCCTAAATAATCTCAACCTAAATCAGGGATTATTTCCTATGTAAAAAATTTATGTCCTCTTAAAAACAATCAGCTGTTTTAACATGTATCAGATGACACAAAATACACAGTGAGGAGGGGTTCTCCTAGGTTTGGGAATCCTAGGTTTGAGTTTTAAAATGTCACCCCATCTTTCCAGCATGGGTGGAAATGAGCAGATTTTTCAGAATTATGGTTTGCTGGTTGAGAATAACTTTCATCTTTGAAGCTGCCTGAGTTACGCTTTAATCAGTGGAGTTTTTTTCTCTTTTTTTGAACAAAGTTACAGCTCTGGTTTACAACCCCAAACATCATGAGGAAGAGTACATGTATATAGATTGTTTCAGTAAATCTCACTAGAATAGTCTTGATTTTAATGGATTGAATAATCTCATTCTGAAAGCTAAGAATTCAAGAATACTAATACTTCAAAGTGAACTTCAAGGGAGAAGGTGAGCTGCAAGTTTATCCTTCTAGCATAGCCTTCAGCCTGCCAAACCCTACGAAAATGTCCAGATCTGAAATTTGAAAGTTCATTTTGGCATCTCAGACCAGCACTGCCTTCCACTTCAGGATCAAGCTTTACACAGAACTCAGATTTTTAACCCCAAATTTCCCCACATAGACAGGTCTAGGCACACTGTTCTGTGAAGAAGCAACTTCATTTGAGGAGTCAGGGGTTTTGCTCCTGCTCCATCTTCTCACAACTGAGACACAAAGCAAGAAGGACCTACATGAGGAAGCAGAAAACAAAGTTATTGGAGGTGATTAACTTTCCCTTTTTTCCTCTTTTATTAAGCAGTCTCCAGCTATTACTAACTTAAACATTCCTGGTATTACCATTATATTTTTACTCAAATAGGTCCTCTTCCTCACAAAGGCTCCCTGTGTCCAAAACTTCCCAGTGCAGCAGGATGCTCTAACCTTCCCTGATCTGGCTTAACTTGCATTAATGCACTTGTCCGGCAGCCTCAGTCTGGGTAATTTTATCCAAAATCCTAGCTGGAGGACCTACTGTCTATTTTCCAGACAAATCCTAGTGGTTAGATTTTTAGAACAGCAGAAAACTTGAGATCATCTCTCTTTTCACTCTAAACAGTTTTGACACTGTAACTACTGCCACTTCACAGAAGAAAATCCGAGTTTCCAGGCTACAGGAAGGAAAATTCACCACTTCTTTCCCAAGATGAACAGAGGAGTAGCAGGAACAGACCAGAAGCAGAGCAAATGAAAGCTGGTATGATGTGGTAACATCATCAATGAAGACATGTAGAAATGAGCAGCATGGGTTTTCAGTTCCCCAGATAACTGCAGTTTAATTCACCAAGTGAAATATAAAAATTAAATGGTTATATTAAGTGGAGCTGCATTAAATGTCTGAATGAGAATATATTATTTTAAGAGAATATAACCACAAGTGGTAATCTAAGTATAACTGTAACCACGCAATATGTGCAATTGAAATAGAAGGCCGTGTTGGCAAAACATGAGGCTGTTTCCTAGCTCAAAGCTGCATGGAGATCAAGCAAGCAGCAATTGTAAGGCTTTTGCATTAACTAACTGAGCTCCTATCACAGCTTGTAGAGGAGAAGCCAGTCACGCTGTAGACAGCTCAGATAAGTGATCCTTGAAGACTGACATGTTGTTCCCAACTCTCTTGTCTAATTAAAGACCCAAAACATTATTCTACTGCAGCTGATGGCAGCACTCACTTGACATCAAAGGGAATCAAGATTTGCCTTTCATTTATGAAGAGCTATTTTTACCATATGATTAAAAAAAAAAAAAAAGCAAGGCATTTCATCAATTCACAATGCATCCTGTGGTAGCATTTTGTGTCTAGGCGATGGCGACACCAGCTCCATAGGGACTCAGAGGTCCCACCTGGAGCCAAGAGATCAGCTCCATACTGGGGTTGCAGTGTATGAACCAAGTTCCAGTCATCTCCAGAGATCCCAGCTCTGGCAGGAATCCCACCCTGCTGTTCAACTGACAAACTTGTTAGAAGTCTGAAGAGCTTGCAAACTAAATAGCCAAAGATACAAAAATCTCCATTGTGCAGATAAGAATTAAGGCATATGCTGAATGGCTCACCTGAATCTTGTGCTTTTTTCCATTTTAAGGCTGTACCTGAATATAGTTTACAATCAGGACATAAATTCTTTAGTGAAAGAACCATAAAAAATTGGGGATTACACCAGAGTCTGGAAAGCCTTGGCTTCCAAATAAGTGGGGGAAAAAGGGAAAGATCTAACTTAAAATTCTGATATTATTAATAGACCTGTATTCTCCAGGTGAAGTGCTGAACAATAAGCTTTCTGACATCTCTGTGGCAATGACTGGGGTGAAAGAGGAATCAAATAAGACAAAAATTTCTTCCTCCACAGAACTGTAATTTGGATTTTCTGCAAGGAAATATTTTTGCATAATTGTTTTCCATTTATTGTTGCTGCCCTATAGAGACATGCTGCTTCAGCCATAGTATGGTAAGATAATTCTAAATGGAGGGTCCTGTGTGATACCAAACTCTAGACTGTGTTTTGTATTTTAATGAAGATTCTTTCACTATGTATTCCATTCTGGATAATGAGATAGTAGCAATAAACGCACCAGAAAGAACAGATGGAAAATAGTCAGCTGTCTGAATCAGAAGATTTTCAAAGTGCAATAAACAAAATAAGCACACTTTTCTGGCTTGAGGCCAAGCTATACTCTAGGGAACTGGTCAAAAAGTGGATCATGAAAAGCTTTTTGGGAGCAGCTAAATCCTACAGCTGTGGTCTTTGTTTTTCTAGTACTTTGCAAGAACAGAAGGGGGAATTACGAAAGCGCCTATCGTACACTACCCATAAGCTGGAAATGCTTGAAACGGAGTTTGATTCTACACGTCAGTATCTTGAAATAGAACTGAGACGTGCTCAGGAGGAACTTGAAAAAGTAACTGAAAAACTGAGGAGGTTAGTAATGAACTTTTTGAAATAAACAGAATTATTAGAATTTTAAAATCGACTGTATTAAAGATGTATGTAAGTAAAAACAAACACAGTTGCAAACATGCGTGATTTATAATTACACATTGTTTTTTTGTATTCAATATATAGATTTCATTTACCTGAATATATATTGCATGCCTCATGAAATTATTTACATGTAATATATAAAATGTCTCTGCATTAAAAGCAAATATGCAAATAGAAATACACCTACATACGTGCAAATATTATTTATGTGTAAACATAAATGTGGGGTAGTGCCCTATGGCATCACACATGCAAAGGTTATAAACCCAATACATATATATATATATGCATTATTTATACTCTATATATGACGATAATTTTTTTTTAAATTAATTTGCACATTTTCTTTGTTTAGACTTCATTGCACTGGTACAAGAGAATAGGACTTGGCTCTACATCACTCAAAGCTGAGACAATGTTCTATTGAAATAGTATTAAGGCATTTTGCATTATAGTATAGCAAATTATTTCCTTTTTTGTCTTAAGCAGAATGGAATGATGCTGAAAAGCTATTATTTAAAACTGTTGTAGCTGTGGTACAGTGCTGTGGCAAAGTGGGAACCTAGTTAATGTTAATGATAAATTATGTTAAGCATGCACTCCTGACATTCCTGGCACTGATTAAAATGGTCTGTAGACTTAGCCTAAAATTTATCATTATTCTTAATATCCATTTATTCATTTGTTTTCAAAGCTTCTGAAACTAGAATTATCCACTTATACAGGAATGTATTTGCATGTCTTGTGAGACTTTCTTAAACTGATATCTTAATGGAACTATTTGATTAATTCATTGGATGACTCAAAATGAAATCAGAATAAATCATTCCAGGGCAATACCCAAAGAAACGTTTTTCATTCCTAGTGGAAAGGAAAAGCCAAACCAAAACAATGACAGAAACCACCAATAAACTGAGCCAACCAAACCATTTTATGCAAATTTTAAACAGAATAAGTCTGTAAGATCTCAATTTAGGAAAAAGCCTGGTGTGGTCTTATAACTTAAATGCTTCTCTAACTGGAGATGCTTCTCAAATGAGACTAAAATATGCAGGTCTTGTGGTGATTTTGAAATCTACACACATCTATCAAGAGCAGTCTGGAGGTTCTCGTTATAGTTTCCTTGTCAACAATATTTTTCCTATCTTTTCACTTAGAGCAGAGCCACTGGGAACACTTTCCCCTGATGCTCTTTTCTCTTGAAGCATCAATTTGGGCAGCTGCCATAAAGCAGCAGAGGGGCTGACCATCCTACTCATGTTAAAACAGATGGGCTTCCTAGTCAGTAGAAAGCCTCTTATCAGCTGCACTGGGCACCAATGAGTTAAGCACCCTTTGAAACTCAGGCCAGGGGCTCACAGCCAAGTCTAGCACTCATACCATAACATCACATTAGCAGAACTGACTTTTCAATATTCTAATGGAACATTGTACCATATTATGAAGAAAACTTATATTAAAAATTATGTTTCAGGCAGGTGATTACTCCCCTGAAGACATATCATAATGGAAGCCAAAAATATTTTACGAGGTGAGCTTTAAAAATGTTTCTATTGAGAATAGCAAGGCATCCTTGCAAGCTGAACATCTAGATTTGTCAACCTGGAGAAAGATAATGTCTGAAAAAAAACTATTATCCAAAAGCTTGTCAGCAACATGTCACAGAGGAAAATCAATGTGAGAAAAGCAAAGAAATAGAATTAGTTTCAATTATGTGTCTCTTCCTTTATTCACTGCACAGGGAGAGAAATTCATCCCCCCATAAATGAATAGGCCCTGTGTAACAAGATCCTACTCATACACTGGAGAACATTTCTGTTATTAAATTTTCTTTGCTGTACAGTGCAATTTTTTTTCCAAGAAGCTGAATGGCTATCCTTTTGCAATCTTTCTTGAAAGTCCTTGTCTTAATTTATGCAGAATTGCCTGTGCTCTTGCTAGACCTCCCCAGTGATATGCAAGAGAGGAGGTCACTCATGTGGCTCAGTGGTCATGTTTTCAACCTCTCTGCAAACATTCAGAGATGGCCTCTTTCTTTTTTGTCAGTGGGAGAACAGCGTTAACTAGATTTGAAAATAATAATTGTAAAGCATAGATGCAGGTTTGAAAAGTGACTGAAAAGAGAGGGCATTTCATATTCCTCACAGTGGTCTCTTATCTGACATTGTCAGCACAGCTTTTATAAGCTAAAAGCTAAAAAAATTTCGAAATCCAAACTTGGAACCACATCTGGACTCCAAAGTTCTCTTTGGGTTTCTTCATTGAGATACTGCCCTGGGCAACAACTTGATGAAGTCCCCATTCTCTCTTTTAACAGAAAGTGGAGTTATTTTAAGTCATAAGGAGTCAACTCATACAAGTATATATTTAGCACTGAGATTAGCCCACACATATAATTATTTCACCAAAAGCAAAGCATTTCACAGACTGAAGGGGTGTTCTGAACAGGAATCCTGGAGAAAAAAAATATTGTTTTCATAAGGGTGTTGGTATAACTTGTGATAACAGAGAGAGCAATTTTTTTTTTTTTTTAACAAGAAGCTACTCTTTCAAGAGTCACTTTTCAAAGCTAACTATGCTCTGCAAGAAATTCTCTTCTTTAAAGAAAGTCAGCCCAAGACTAAGTTTTATTTTAGGTGTATTTCATGGCCTTAAGAGGGCTTGAGATTGAGTGGAAGCAGAGAAATAGAGGCTTTTGCAGACTCCCTCTTCAGTGGTGATCTGCAGTCTTAGGGAGCAGTGTGTTGTCTGGTGGGTCAGAGACACCTGACGTGCTCAGTATGGTCAGAATATTTTTCATTAGGCCATATTTTTCATTTAAATATTTTTCATTTATTTGGTGAAGAATCTAAACATTTGTTTAATGGATGCACATATGTGCACCTGAAGTCACATGAGTATCTCCCAACGACCTGAACAACACAAAAATACATCAGCACATGATAATAGGTTATCAATTCACATGAATTTATCCTTATAGTAGTTTTGCAGTATAGTGAAGCCTACCCTTTGCTTTATTTTCAAAGCCAGATTTCCAAGGTTAAAATATTTCATACTTCAAAATGTTCAGGCTATCTGGGTGTATTTTGTCTGCAAACAAGGCTAAGTTACCCTTTGCTTATCAGAACATTTTCAAGTTTGAATAATTTTCCCTACTCATTATTTCCCCTTCCCTTTATCTCACAGTTTTGACTAAAATTTGATCTGACTCTGTTCCTCTTTTATGCCTTTAACACTTTCTTCCATGTATTTCTGGGTCCATTTCTCCCCTTGCCACCTACATTTGCTGACACTTCTTTTGGCACAGTGAATTTCCAATTTGGGGTTTATGCATATACGTGCATGTGTATGTGCTTGTGTACATGTGTATGTGTTTGTGCTTATTTTGACTACCTTTGCATACTGTTCTCAATAGAAACACTTTTTGAAGCTCAGCTTCCTACTTACTGTAGATTTTTTTATTTTTTTTAGATTTGATTTGACTTTACTGGGAGGTGGTCATTTTCTCAGTGCAAAATGAATGTGTTAGAGAATAAAAGTTGGTCTCCTAAACATACAACAGACAAAAAGTTGATGGGCAAAGGCAAAAGAAGCTACAAAGTGAGAAGCAGATTGTGATAAACTCTTGCAAAATGCTCTACAAACATCTATGGCATGGAAGTGTTGTCATTGAAAAATAATTAATTATAATTAACATTTCAATCATCCATATCAAGAGAAAAAGTGCAAAGAGAAGCTGAGGAACAAACCCATTGTTACCATGATAAGTAATCATGCTATCCAAGCAGCAATTATGGCTGTTTTAATTCATGGTCCCAAAGTTATGGAAAGGCAACCTTTAGGGTCTCCCTTGAGCTGTCCACATCAGTAACCACTGCAGAACAGCCTGCGGTACAGGGGCACCTGGGCTAGAAAAGCTCTGAACCAAGTTTTTTCTCCCGTTTGCTTTCAGGAAGTTATGCAAGTGCTTTTGAACCCATGCAAACTTTAGAGCATTGCAGGTGCTAATGTTTAAATCAGTTTTTACACCACCTCCACTTGAACCACAAACTGCCTGGGTGCAAAGCAAGTTTAACCTGTTCTATTTTGCTTTACTAGACAAAAAATATAAACCATGACAGAGAAGATGCTGGGCCACTTCTGGGCTCAGCCAGAAGGCACTATTTTACTTCTCTAAATCCTTTCTTCCTGCATCATGGCATACATCCTTACCAGCAAAACAAAATATTTGCTCTGAGTAGCTGCAGGCAAAGCCACTTTAACCCTCCTTGTATCAAGATCATCTCTGCTTTCTTCTGTACCACAAAAAGATGGGTACAGAGTACCCTGAGATTTGTCTCTGTTGTGTTGACAGCTAAATGGCTGGGAAAATCCCAGGTAAACCTAGAGCTGCGCAAATCAATGTCAATAGAGAGGCTTAGTGGTAAAGGCTGTGAGGAGCATGGACAATGCAGAGAATTGTAAACTTCAGTCAATCCTTTAAGTCACCTGGACACAAACACAATAGCACTATGAGAATTGGTGAGTATTGACGTAGTCTTACAGTACAAGTCTCAGATTTTTCAGCCCATTTGGGTCACCACCTTAGCAAACACTATTTACCACAGATCCTCCTCACAGGAAGGAAGTCTCTGCTCAACAGCTCTGTAAAGCATAGACAGCATGGAGGCTTCCCCCAGGCTTGCAATGCATATTGGAAATGGCTGCCCTGATTGTGGGCTGACCCTTGATACCCTGAGGAGGTTCACCCATGGGGATGTCATTATTTATATCCAGATGTCCTTGGCACACACATCCCCTCTCAGGTCCATGCAGCAGATGTTATTGCAATGCTGAGAGCCCCAGCCAGAGCTCAGCAATTTTTAAGAGGGGCACTGCAAGCCACTGGCCTGCCCTGAATGGAGACTTCTGATCATTTAACTGGAAAAAAAATCTCCATGGCAACAGAAGCTGAGATAAGCATCGCATTGCCAAGAAGGGGTGGGCTGGACCCTTTGATTCGCAGCTATGGCATGTTTGGAAAATGAATCTTCATTCCAGTTTCAGCAGCCACTCCTAACCAAATGATAAACAAAGAGACTTCTTTAATCCCAGTCCCATCTGATAACCACAGAAACTACACCCAAAGCCAGACTTCTCAGAGGAAGTGTGTTTTGCTTTATAAATGTGGATTACATCTGAGTTTACTCTTACAGTGAAAATACTTAACATCACGTAAAATCTCCTGACTGCTGAAAATACTTTGACCTATTGATTATCAGTACAGTCATATATATTTATTCAGACAAACTTTTCACAGCTGAGCTTCTAACATTTGCTTTACATTTGTTATACAGTGTGCTGAGGTGATGGGTACTAATGAACAAGGAGCTATCCTCCTTAGGTTCTGTGGAGAGAAACCCACAGCTACTACCAAAATACCAAAGGTTTTCCCACAGGCTGTGCAGCTTGTTCATTACAAAATCAAGGTTACCATCTAAGTAACTTAAAGATGTGCAGGCTGAAACTTTTCTTTGGTGTGTTGCTCTGGAATAAGTAGCAAAGCCTGATTTTGTGAGTTCATTCAAACACTAAGTGCTGATAAAAATAGACACCCATCTTTTCTCAGCTCAGTTAACTAAGTACACTTCCTGGAAAAAATAGACAACTTCTTGAACTTTTGTTGAATGAAGAAATATTCTCTTCTAAGTCACATGTTGATGCCCACATGTTGCTACATTCATTAGAATTCTGCTGCAATTTCAAGATAAATCTTTTTTTCTTTTTTTCTTTTTCTTTTTTCTTTTTTTCTTTTTGTGCAGACTAAGCCTAGAGCTCAAGCTTCCTCTCTTACATACTATTCTTGAGCCTGATGTAAAACTATAATTACCTTGTGCAAGTTCCTAGGCTGTAATGTGTGTCTGCACACAAGTGCAGAACGACCAAGATATCTTCACTTCCTGCTGGAATTTGCTGCTAAATATAGTAAAAATATGACAAAGAAGCTTGGAAGTTTGCTTGGGAAGCAGGTGGTAATTGCATTTCAAAGGCAACCACTGACTGGTAATAGGAGTGATAAGCAAATAGAATTCAAGTAGTGCAAGCCAAGGTTTTGTGCTGATGTGAAAATACAGGTAAAAGCAACGTGAAAAGCAATGCATTCAGTTACATGATATCATCTTTGTTGTAGGATACAAAACAATTACCTAGCCTTACAAAGAATTAATCAGGATCTGGAGGATAAACTTTACAGAATGGTAAGTTATCATAAGTGCTTTTCTTTTTTTTAATATATATATATATATATTAAATGTGGTTTTATGGTTCTTAAGTCATAGGAAAAACATGTATGTAGCTGTCACAAAAACACCCTCAAGCTGTAAAAGCAATTATGCTTAGAAAAGACATCATGATGAAGAGCTCAAGCTGTGTACAATGACATAGCTCCACCAATTTAAATAGAGATTGCCTTGACTGATGATCTAGCTGAGTAAATTGTACCTTTAAAATAATTCTGGTTAATTTAGTTAATAACTCCATGGGCCTTAAATATTTATTTTTTCATTAAGTATCAAATTTAAATAAGGTAATCCAAGATCTTCTCATGCTTCTTACATACTTCCACTCAGCTTTTATTAAGTGATTTAATAGAGCTTGGATGGCCTGACTTTTAAATTCTTTCATAACTATCAAACTCAGTATATTAATTTCCAGTCTGCATGTGTCTGTCACCACAATGTCAATGTCACTGTCACAGACCAGTTAATAACAATTGAGGAAAACAGTGCAGCCTTTGTGGGTTCCACATTGCAAGACACAGCACCACTGACTCAAAATATCTTGAAGATGTCAAAAAGAAATGGCAAAGCCATTGGGATCCTGGCTCACTGCTGATGATGCTGGGACATTGTGCTCACTGTTAGGAGTAAAATTACAAAGGAATGTGAGGATAATGTTAAGAGAGGAAAGAATGACACCTTTGAACTTCCAAAGATCTCAGGTGGCAATTGGATAGATGAGCAGCTTGGATTGGGTGGGACAAACAATTTATTGTGGATTTTGAGTAAGTTTGGACTATAGTAACATACAGGACAGGCACCAGCCTTTACTAATAAACAATTTTTTTGAAAATGTCATTGTTCTTATCTCAGAATCCTATTTCAATAGCTAGCAATGAATAGAGGACTGAGCTTTCCCAACATGCTGACAACAGGGCAAAATTATAGCTGGGTTGTAGTGGAAGTTTTCTCATAAATATATGTTAAAACACTGTAAAAGCATAAATAATGTTTGGTCTCAGGTTATTGCTTTATTCTCCACTCTCCTTTACTAATAAACAATTTTTGCCCAAACCACTTCAGGGTTTTGTCTTCATCTGTAGTCCAACACTTATTACCTATGCAGCACAAAAGATAAATAAAGTAGAGTCATTCAGGCTGGTAAATAAAATAAAAATAATAGAAACACAGAAAGAAGGACTCCAGAAAATCTGTATGTTTTTATCAGGTATTTCAGATCAAAGCAAAGAATTTTTAAACTGCTATTTCAGCATCCAGTTAAATCCTTGAGAAATTATTTTGGTGCACAGAGCAGAAAAACTGAAAACCAGTCCTGTGGAGCACTGTGCCTTTCTTTATCCCACTAATCTGACAGTCATTGAAGAATAGCTTTAGAGGCTTGAAGAAGATCAATCAGGCTCTGTACACCACTTAACTCCAGACTGCTTTATTTTTTGAAATATTGAAGCTGAACACACAAAATAAACCAAAACAAATGAGAAATGGAAACCCTATTAAAAGGAAAAAATATGAGGAAGAAAGTACCATATCTGATTTAGATAAGTCAAACCTTTTGATTTTCAGGGCACTCCAAGAGCCCTCAATACTTCAGAGACAGTTAAATTAAATAACAGCTGGTCTGGTTGATCAGCAGCTTATGGTGGACTGGGCTCTTGGGTACCTTTCTCTCCCTTTCCTGCTTAGGAGGAACATCTGTGTGTATTTATTTGTTTTGTTTTATTTAGTTTGTCATTCTAAAATCAAACACTTTTGATTTCTCTACCCTTATACAAATTCAAATATATAAATGATGTGTTTACTTTCTCCCTCTTTCTCCTACCCCATATCTCTGTATACACACTTGTGAATACACACACACACACACGTTTTGACTATTTGGTGGGCTCAAATTCAACAGGTAGGAAAAGACAGACCCCCAGGCAGTGGTCCCTTGCTCCCCTTGCCTGCAGATAACATAGGATACTGCCAGGAGATGAGTAACTCCCTGCCCTAACAGGTGACTCACAATTCCCCCTCTCCCAGTGACTGGCTCCTAGTCATTGCAACTTATCTAGGAATTCACTCTGACCTCCCTTTTCTATCATTTTTGGGTATCCTGAACATTAAAGCCTTATCATGAAAGGATTGTTGGTAATCCTTTCATGCTTGCTATTGGTATAAGAGATGTAAAACAATAATCATTAATTCATCAGCAGTCACAGAAAAGAAGCTGATGTAGCAGTTACTGTTCTTCTAGGCTCTGCTTCCTTTTGGGAGCTAATCTATAAAATATTTAAAAACATTTGAAAGCACACTTCTCTTCACAGCAAATGGTATCCAACTGAAACCTCTGTCACATCAGAACTTAAAGTATAAATATAAAATAGGAACTGTGTTGTCTAATTTGGCTAAGCACTAAAAAATGCAATCCTGAAATCAGGGGAGAGCTTCCTGTATTAAACTGGGCAAGATTAAACACATATAACAGGAGAGGAGTGTGGCACAGGGTTAAAATTCTTGTCACTGTCACTCCTTGTAAAACTCCTGATCTTACCATGGTAAGTGTTTTCAACCGGAAAAGATTTCTTTCGTCTTGTAAGCACTGGTTAAGAAGTGGAATATACAGGCTGTCTGCCTAAATAATTAATCTTTATAACTCTTTTATCCATTAGGATGTGGGAAAAGTCTAAGCAGAGACCTCACAGTTTGCACTGCGGTTCCATCACAGCAAGGTTCAATCAAAAAACTTTTTATGATGTTTAGTTCCAGTTGTCATCAGTAGTTTTCACTTTCCTTTACACTTGTTTGAGTTTTTGGAGCGTGCTATGCCATGGTCCTGCTGCTCACAAACAGCAGTTACAAGTAGATTTTGCAAGTCGTCCCAACCACAAGAAATGCTTTATATGATCTCGATGCAGCTGTATTCTCCATATGATCCTCTCTGGAATTAAGCAACATATTTTAAAAAGCTTTTGAAGTTTTAAGGGCTTTTGCTTTCAGGTAGTTCTGTAGTTTTACCTTTAATGCCATAAGCCAGATTTTTAATGGTATTCTCTTTTGGGAAGAACTGGTGCCTAATAATAGCTGCTTAATAAACCCAAGTGCTAATGAAAATTGCACCCATTTCTCCTCCTCCATCTGCATTTTGAATGATCTTGAAAACATGATCACAGAAATCCAGCTGCAAAGAGCTCAGGAGACCTTATTATCCAGAAAAACCCTAAAATATGCCTTTTTTACAAAGTTTGACAAACAGACTGCTGGATTATATCAGCTCTGGTTCCCACCTCTGCAAAGCCAGCACCAGCCCTTTCCACACAGTGCATTATACATTTTATCATCTGTCAAGATAAAAACTCTTACATTTTTGTGATAAAAATGTACAAAATTTACAGCTAAATTTTACCATAGAACTTTTACAATGTTACACATCAAAGTCTGTTTTTTTCATTTACATTAAGGCAGGCTGAGAGTGTGACTCTGCCATAAAGCTGGAAGAAATTATTATATAAACCAGCAGTAAAGAGGGATTTGTTAAGGATGATAATGTCTGAAATGCTGCACTTTCTGAGCACTGCACTGGTTTTTATCCCATTTCTGCCTCTGCCTATGAGTTGGAGGAAGACTAAGATGTACAGCAAATGCTTTATGTTCTATGTTATTTAGAGTTATTTAGCCAGCTCCTGAGTATCTGGGGTTTTCCAGTTTGCTGGCCATAATATATACTTAATCATCTCCAGTTGGGGAAATCCAAATATGAATTAAATATGAGCTGGGCAGTTTTAAGTGGTGCTCTGAGACCTTCTGTCAGGGAAATATTATTTTAGAAGAAGCAGATTGCTGGGTATACAGGCCAGGAAGGCAAAGAATATGGCAAGTGGTGAGGAATTTGATGAAAAATTTCAGTAAGGCATTAAAAATATCTAAATACCAGCTGTTTAGCTTCGGAATTTGAAGCAGTCCCTAGAATGTACAGGAGTCTTTTATGGTACCTGCCAGTCACAACCCCAATATGGTTTAAATCATAAGGGAAAGATGAAAACAATGGAGAGAATTCCTTTTTCTCACACAAACATAAAGAAAACAGAAGCCCAGAACCCCTGGGTTCTTGAATGGAACATGATAACTTTGATAGCGACTTTTAACAGAGTCATTTCAAGCCCATCTTTTTCATTTTCTTTCCCATATGGAAGAAGTTTCTCTCCCTCCCCCATGTCCCATGAAAATCAAATAGAGATGGCCTAAATATACTTTAAAGGATTTGCATCCCAAAGACAAGAAAGTTTAGAGTCAGCTCAACCTGGCAGGCTCATTTATTCACATTCAGTGAAGACAGCTGTGAATTTCAGGAGAAATTTATACTGGTTGGTTAGTTAAGGCAGAAGCCAGAGAAGGTTTGTGCTTTGTGGACTAAACAACTGCAAAATAACATTTCTATAGAAGGAAATGACCGTAAATGGCACAGAAACAAGTAATTCATAAAAATAACAGTTGAAAAAATGCATTTCTAGGAGGACTTAAGGCTACACGGTTTTATGCTTACAGGCACTTTGTGCTAAAGATGTCAATTTCTTACTAACTCTTTTCACACTCATATTTCAAGTTAAAAATATTGCCAGACAGGCAATAGGACCTACACACATTAACACCTGTAGGAGCTACACAAGCTCAGACTGAGTAGGTTCATGAGTTTTGCAGTCAAATAAATTAATTTTCCTGGATAATTTGGGAACATGAGCATGAGTACACAGGCTTTCAGACATCCTTGGTCCTTTCACTCTCTCTGAACAGAGATTCACGTCCCACTGTTGCTCCATTGTTATGTGGTTGATGATGGTTTTCCCAGTCCTCTTCCCAAGAGACACCTAAGGCAGCCCAGCCACTTCCAAATTGCTCTACATGAATTTGACATCATGGGAGACTGTTCTAGGAACTACTTTCCATTTTTCTAAAAGGCATGTGACTGTTCTGCTCTGTCTCTCCCTCTCCGTACGACATCTTCCACAGCTATGAGCAACCTAAGGCAGCTGTAAAGTGACACTGGACACTTCTTACTTCCAACATTGTCTCTGTTGCATGATAGCAAAACTCCTTCTTAACGTGTGTCTTATCTCTTGGCCACTGATATGCATTTCTGATACCTGAGCTTTTCGGTCATTTTCTTCATCCTGATCTCCATGGTTTGGTCTCTGTCTCTCAGGACAATCCCTTGGGATACCATATTGACTAGCTGGGAACAGAAAAATCTGTTGTTTTCAAAGAAGATGAAAAAACAGAAGTATGTATGGGATGGGGGTGGTTTTGACCTATCTATTTCTTGTAAGTGTCTCGATCCTTTGTGATTATCTTGATAATTTACCATGATGGCAAGGAAAGCAAGAACAAGAATAAGCCTGAAAAGGTGTTCTGTAGCAGGTGTTTCACATCTCAAAATCCTTCACAAAAGCTGGAGTCACCTGTGAATGTGAAAAACAGGGCATAGAAGAGTGACATGTCTTGACCAAGGTTATCAAGAAGCAAATTTATGAATAACTTTTAGATCTTCTCTAACCAAATACACTGCCTACAGAAATATCAAAGGATTTCCTAGGTTTTCATAGATCAAATTTACAATGTCAGCTGCTTATCTCCCATTTCAGATAAATTGAAAATGGCAAAGACAGGGTTTCTCAGAAAGAAAGAGAAAGAGAGAAAGAGAGAGAGAAGGAAGGAAGGAAGGAAGGAAGGAAGGAAGGAAGGAAGGAAAGAAAGAAAGAAAGAAAGAAAGAAAGAAAGAAAGAAAGAAAGAAAGAAAGAAAGAAAGAAAGAAAGAAAGAAAGAAAGAAAGAAAGAAAGAAAGAAAGAAAGAAAGAAAGAGAAAGAAAGAAAGAAAAGCATATACAAGCAGAGTACTGGTAGTCAGTTAGTATATAGTATTTAGAGTATTTAGTCCAGGTCACTCTAGATCATCTATTTCATAATACTTTTTTTTTTTCCAAATAAAAAAAGTAGTTTTTGGAAATAATACTGCATCTACAGAATCCAAAACTATTTTATTTAGTCTGTATTGGAGAGAATAGAGAATTAATTGAGATAAGGCAATGACTTTTGTGAGGTGCAAATCAAGGGAGGGATGGAGAAAGATGATTTAGTACATTTTGTTTTTCTGGTTGCATATTTTGTGCTCATAGAGCAATACTAAAGATATGAAGGACTGTCAACATCATAAGACCTCCAAATAATTATCACAAGGGGCATGTACCTCCAGCAGAATCCTCTTTGCTCACTAGAGATGTGGTATTTAATCATGTAGTTCTTTCTTTTTCTGATTTTTTCTCCAGAAACAAACATTTCTTTTTTCAATCTCCTGTCACTAATTCAGCCCCAGAGATACTATTACATTGACTTCAGGGAATTAGCATCAGTCAACACTACCTCTATTGCCTCCAGCTATAATTTATTTAGCATTTTATAATCAGGAAGGACTCAACCCTGGTAAGGCATACCCTTGATGTGAAATGGGGGAGATGATAGGTACTAGGAAAGACTATAAGCACATTTTGTCAACTTCATCTATAGTGCCAGGAGAAAGCACAGGCTGTGAAGATGAGTAGCTTCCTTAGAAAGGCTTCTAATAAGCTGATAGGAAAGATACCTTTTTCAAGCACAATTGCAATGCTGTAGGAGACCAAGGAAGTCGATGGCAAGTAAAACTAGCCTCTGGCTTCCAACAAGCTTGTCCTTCTGTCATCACGGTTTGGTAATGAACTGATTATGTTCATTTATAAACAACAGATCCTCAGTGCTGCTGGTTTCCCAAAGAACTGGTCCTAAGTCAGCAAAATAAAACAGTTCTAAACTAGGAAAAACTTTTTTGTCCCAAAAGTTATCCAGTGCCTGGAGAAAATTCCTGAGAACTTGAAAAAGATGAGCAGCCATCTAATTCCTGCTTACAGGAGCAATCAGCCTGTGTAGTGACATTCTGCTCATCCATAATTTATATCAAAGAGCACATCTAAGCATAACCCAGGCCAGGAATGGCAGAACTCTTCCCCAGCATTGGCCAGGTTTTTTTGCATTCATTGAATTTAGATAAAGTATCCCTGTTTATAATTTAAATTTGCTGCTTGGATTTGCATTCAGACAAAGCTGAATTAGAGGTAACGTGCCTTTACCCTGAGCTCATATTAGACACAGGACATGCACTGAACTGAAAACCTCAGGAATATTTCAAGACGACACCATGACAAGAAGATCTTTAGCAGGAGGTGCAGGTGTAAGCAGATTTTATCATAATGTCCTTTCACACAGTGTATGTCATGAAGGTTGGCATTATTTCAAATTAGGAGCAAATGCCTACAGTTGTCAGTGCTAAACTGAAGTGCTGTATGAAGTGACATAACCTGCTCAGACAATGCAGGCGTGCCCCCTTGGAGAAACATTAAAGATCCACACTAGTACTTGTTGTACCAGCAAAAAAAAAGTAATCATCCTGCATTTCTTTTACAAATCACTTGCACAGAAAGAAAAGCATGTTTTTACTTCACAAGCAGAACCTTGACAGCACTTTGCTAAACAGAGTTCTTTCTGTGATACGTTATTAATTATACACCAGTGTCAAAGGTTTTTTTTTTTGTTGTTTTACAGATATGGAATTACATTTCATGAGGTAGTCAAGGAAACAAATCTTTATAAGACCTTCGCTAATATAAGGTTGAATGTGACATTAAGAGCAAATCATTCTTCAAGTGAAATGCCATAGAGCATGATATCAGAATCCTAAGACAAAACACTACAGTCCCATGATGTTGCCTTTAACAAAATTATAGTATTGGGAAATCAAGGACAAAAATCAGATTCTGCTGCAGGTGATACTTAATCAGAAAAATCAGAAGCAAGTGTTGCTTACTAAAAAGGATAAATTCTATAATTTGACTCTGATGAACAAATTAGACTGGGTCAGTAATTCAGACTTGAGGTAACACCTCATTTATCAGAGAATAAGATTCTGCTTATTTCCATATCGCTTCTCTGTAGAATAGGTCTTCTAAAATGTTCTGGGCACAGAAGATACATTTGTAGCACATCCATTTATTCAATTCCTCTGATCTATCATAAAAAGAAGAAAAATGTCAAGCTTGAAGATCACACTATGAATTATATTGCTGTAGTATTATCCTATCAAAAGGCCCCGGCAATCAGAAAAAGGTGTCCAATAAGCAAACCTCTATATGCCTAAACTCTATCCTCCTCCTCTTACAACTCTTTAAGCAAAGGGGCAAAGCAGATTATAAAAATTTCACCTGTCAGATACATTTCTTTCCTGAAAAATGCCTTTAGTGCTTTATCTTTCCCTTGGCATGTCTTCTTGAAATAAATCCCCAGCCCTAACTGATTTGTCCCCCTCACTGAAACCAGTTTTTTTTTATCCTTATAGTCTTAGAATACCCTTCCTAGGCTCCAGACTTGCATCTTGGAAACAGCTGACAATGTATACACAAGCACACTGAAGTGTCCAGTAAAGCATTATCTCATTCCTCTCTTTTTTGATTTTTTGGGCATGTCTTGGCTTTGCTTTCTGTGTCTTCCCTCTGATATCTTCATTCTCCATACAGCATTTGAGAGCAATCGTCTAAAGTGACTTGCTGGTCATATGGTATAGGGATTTCACTATCTGCTGTAGAAATTTGCTGGATTTTCTTACAGCTGGTTCCTTCCTAGTTGTATTTTAAGTCTTGCTACCTCTATACACTTCTTAATTATTGCAGAACATTTGTATGGAAGAATAAATCTCTTTATTCTGGAAAATGATTGATATACCAAACTTTCACATGACTACAGATTTTTTCAATGAGCTTAAATTAACTCAATTCATACTTTTGACTATTCTTCCCTAATGTGCCATAGAATAATCTGGTATGAGAAGGATTACAAAAGACTTGATTTAATTATATGCTCTGTCTGAGCAAATACAATTCAATTAAGGAAGATGTGATTATTAAATCTTAAATGCATTAGTACGCATCAATCAGCTATATGAGCTTTAAATTAATAAATAGTTCTTTCACAGTCACCCAACTACTAAACACAGAATCTGAATTAATCTAATAAAATTAGCCCAAGTCTCCCAATGCATTTTTAAATCATGATTTATTAAATGGCTCTTTATACACCAACTGTAGTAATTTCAATGAAATTTCTTCCAATATTGGGTGATGTTGAAGTAGTAATGTGTTCTGTTTTGTCCCAAAATCTAATATTTTTTTTTTTGTATGAAGAAAATAACTGAAGTGAACGCAGTACAACCTTGGCTTGTTTTTGTCTCAAATTAGTTGATAATTTAAAGTTTCTATCAACACTTCTGGTACTTCCCTGTTTAAATATTGTAGCTTTTTTCCTTTTTCCTTTCAAATTTCTAGTGTGGATACAGAAAGATATCAAAGTTTTCAGTGAATAAATAGACAAAAGATTCCTAGTAAAGTAAAATTATGATTTCTATAAAAGATCCCAGGAAATGAGAGTTTAAGTTACCAATTATTAAATCTGTCTTATTAAGATAGATTTAATTTCTTCTAATAGGGTGCAGCCATTCAATACCAACTCAAGATGCCTCAAAGAGGAAGTTAGTTTTGTTGGATTGCCAAGTGAGCCTCGTAAAAAAATACAAAGAATTCAAAATATGGCTGTGTCAACCTGCTGCACTAAAGTTTCTGATATGTAAAGCTCAAGCCATGTGACTTTATGGGGATGACATGAGGAGGAAGCTGAGCAAGCAAAACTCTCCTCTGGAGACACCCCAAGGGCAGTGGTTCCCTCCTCTCCTTGGCTGGAGTCCTGGGAACCTTGCAGCCAGGAGAGACCCCTGCCAGCAGCTGGAGAATGCAGAACTTTTCCTCCTCAGTCTGAATGTCTCTACTTTTTCACTTTTTTTTTTTTCTTTTCCAGTTACACATATTTTCCTAGAGCACACTGAGGAGGGAAGCAGTCCATAGGCAGGACAGATGCTGACAGTCCCGTGCAACATCAGGGAGAGCAGCTATCTCCTCTTCCCTTCTCAGGGTGACTGGAGAATTATCTCCCTGTCGGATGATTCCGCAGTACCTGCTCTGCTCCTCTGTGAATTTTCATGCTGTTATATTAATGTATCTTCATCTCAGTGCTCCCGGTTACAGTGACGCAAGAGCTCCGTAAATATAACATCAAGGGAAGAAATTTCATTTGAGCAGGGCTTCTTTTACTCCTTGGTGACACATGTAATTGGCTTTATCCGCTGCAATGAGATTTTTCACAAACCCTCACTACACGGTTTTGCTCAGCTTTCTATTGCTCAACTTCCAGGAATTTTTCTTTTGGCTAAATAACCAGAGATAAGGAATAAAGAGTGAGAATGTATTCTACAAGGGGGAAGAAATACAGGCCAGAAGTCCTTTTGGAAGAGAGTTCTAAAGAAGCACGAATCTGCTGGCTTCTTTCAGCATTTTAACTCCATTCGCCCTCCCTTAAGCCGATTTAACCAGTTCTAAAGGCTCAGAGATTAGAATGAGGAATTTGAATGGTTTGCTCCCCACAGGTGTTAAAGCCAGCTTGTTCTATTGTCTCTGAAACCCTTCTCAGTAGACTGCTGAAAGCCGTTCACACGTGTCCTAATCAGAGAGCGTTCCTATACTGCCTGGAAAACAGAATAGAAAGCAGGAAGAGAGCTGATAGCAAGGTGTGTGGCTTTAGGTGGAGCATTTGCAGTTCTGTGGAATCTTCATCCTTTATGTGAGAAAAGAAGATGCTTGGTTTAGTTGTATTCATCTAATACAAACAGGAAAGACTTGCCTGTGAAACTGGCAAGCTACGCCAGCCAGGCATCAACCAACGTAACAAAAAGGGGATTGAAAGGTCAAGAAGTATTCTCTTTTGCCACACAGTCAAGGTGTCAAAGATAAAGCCAACCAAGCCACCAAGATGTATGAAAAGAGACTCTTTAGCTGCCTATATGCCAGAACTAAGAATCAAGTAATTAACTAGGAGATTTAGAAGCAGTGTATATGCATCAGTTCCAGAAAATTATTCCAGCTCATGAAAAAAGACTTGTGCAACTGAAATGGTTAACATAGCTTGTTTGGGACAAAGAGGATTGCAGAGCATGGGAACAGCACACTGTAGTGTGCCTGGCAACTCTAAAATAGTAGTTCTCAATATAACTCAAATATTAATAGACAGCTGAGGTAGATGTCATGTTGGTCTCTGCCTGCTACAGACCACAGCACTGCAATGAGTTGTGCATAATCTCTATAAGGAGCTGTTTGTAACACACAGGAGGGAAAATTCTGTCATCTTTACCTTTAACGTCCTGTGCTGATGGTCACTTACAGCCAATACAGGGCTTCTTACCAATGGTTAAAAAAATTATAGTAACTATCTCCCGATTAAGAAAATGCTGCATTAAACATGATGCATCCATTATGATCAATGCAGGGACTCATCTTTGAACTAAAGTGAGTTGTAGCTTAAGAGAAAGAGGTCATGAATTTGTTACATTTGATACCGGTATACAGAATAAAGTCCAAACCAATGACGTCGGTTTTCAATGAAAAGGAGTGAATCTCGCAAATTATTTTGAGCCAAGCCATCTGGGAAAGAAGGTTTTAAACATTTATCAATCACTGTTCACATTGTTTTGCTAAAAAACATATCTTACTTCCAGGAATAAAAGACTAGAAACCTATAATTAAAAAACTTTATGAGAAGAAGTAAAAATTGTTGCATAAAATGGAAGCTGTACAAGTAGCAAGTAGGAAGAAGAACTGATAGAAGTCAATACCAGTCATAAGGTCTGAAACACAGAAAATAGGTAAAGGAAGAAAAAAGATATGGGAAAATAAGCCATAAGATACTAGGTAGGTATAATAATGCAGCTGGGGTCCATATAATTAGAAGAAATTTAAACAATAACTTTGATATTTTACCTGCTAGGCATGGAGTAGTGTGCATTGGCTTTAGCTCTCTAATGAAAGTAAAGTCAATGAGCTCTTTGGGTTTGGGAAAATTAATACAAAGAAGCAGTAGTCAGAACTTGGGACAAAATTTGTGCTTCATGTCTCCTACTTCTAGCTTATTAATCAAGTATAAGGACTCAGCTAGTCCCCAGGCTCCCCTCTATTCCAATGAGAGATAGAAACACCTTTACAGCATGACTGCCACCTTCAAACGTGTCTAAACACATAGGCAGAAGCATCCTTTGGGCACATCTCTTCCACTGACTAGAGACTACACAAGCAGCTTCATGCAGTCTTTCTTGCAGACGGTGAGATGAATTTAAGTTATGGGAGATGACCTGTGATGTCATGATACTCCATAATTCGAAAATATGAATCCCTACGTTCCCTCTGGATATCTACATTTCTTCTTTTTGTCTCACAGGAGAAATACACTTCAAAGAATCTTAAAAAAAAACAAAACCAAAACAAAACAAAACTAAAACCCAAACAAATTTAAAAAAACCAAACCAAACAAACAAAAAAAAGCAAATAAAAAAACCTAAAAAACAAAGACTTCAAAAATTTAAATCAAGTAGATAGTCCGAGACATTAAAAAGTTATATCATTAAATCCTATTTTCTTGAAAAGAGTGCATCAACCTGGGAAGAAGAACAGTAGCAAAATGACTAAAAGCAAGTCAAGAATCATTATCTAAGTATGCAGAGCTTTTCTCAAGGGTGTGAAGATACTTCCTCTTCTAAATACAGCTTTCATATTTTCTGTGCTCTAAGCACTGTAGAATTAGCAGATACCTGCCCAGCTGATAGCTGCCATTTATGAGGAGGGTTTTCTTTTTACATAGATTATCTAAACAATATAGTTATATTCCAGGTATGATTCTCCAAGTTTAAGATGACTTTGTGTTATATAGATGACAGTACAAGTAGCATCTCCAAACACATTCTATTTAGGAGAATTTTGCTCACTCCTGGTTTAGCTGTTCCTCAGTGTTCCTCAGTAGTTCCAACAGTGATTTTTTAAAAGAAAACAATTTATTTACCAAGATGGACAGTTATAAAAGCTTGGATTCACTATGACGTAGAGACCAGATTTAACCTGAAGTGAACAAAGACTTTACACATCCACAGAAGTGTGTCTCTATATTCTAAAGCCTGTGGGTTTTGAAATCAAGATCTGATGAGCTCTAAGGGCTTTGATCATCCTCTCCTAAGGTCTCAACTGCTGCAGAAAGTCTCAGAGGAAGGTCATTTCTACAGAGGTCATCTTAAAAATTTTCTGAGCCTCTTCACTTTCTCACATCTTGGCTTGCAATCCTCCTTCTACAAAATACAGTAAAGTCAGCTCAGTTTTTTAAGCAGCTTCTTGTGTTTTGAAGAGAGTTGCTGTATCCTATGGTGTGTGATGAGTTTTCAGTGTGTCCAAACATTTTTTCCCATCCTACTCAGACTCTATTACCTCCTACTGCATCAACAACAGATGCCCTAAGCAATTCTGCAGAGATCCCTAATACTGCAGGATGGGAAGCTCTTGCTCATGATGTCAAAATTTGCTTAACACAGCTAAGAGACCACAAATCCTGACACTGTCTTCTAAATGACTGCTTAGGACTTTTGACTGTGCCATCAAGTGAATTTAAAGCAATTATTTGCCCAAAGAAGAAGAGTGACACGATCAGGTTTAATTGTGTCAAGGTAGATCCTATATTATAAATTCAATAATTATTTTTAAACATATTCTATAGGATTCAATAGCAAAATTCTGGACGATGGATACAGGCACATAAGTCAACTTTCAGATGCAACTTTTTCATGTTGAAAATTACTCAGTAATCAGATTAATTCTTCTTTTTAATGAGATCCCTACTTTCTATTCAAATCACAAACTCTATCCCACATTTCTCCTTCTAGAGCATGAAATGCTTTTATCAGCATTTAGGTGTTGAAGGAAATAGTAGGTTGGATGGCTCACTATGGGGGGGTTGCTGCTTCTATCTTTTTCTTTCTTTTCTTTTGTGGCATACACTTTGTATAGTCTGAAAAAGCCTGAAAATCCTTGCTATTTTACACCACTTCTTATAGAGTAGGAAACACTGTATTTTCACATACCCCCTAGATTAGAAATGTATGCTGTACCTTTGTCCTGGTAACACAGAGAGAGTCATTTGTGAGCAAGAAAGGTGAAGGTAGAGCATGAGCTGCACAACAAAAATGGCCTCAGTAGGTGCCCAGTTTTTAAACTACAGAGGACAGTGTGGATACAAAAGTAAAGAAATCATGCTTAGAGTGGGCTGAGGTGAGAGCAGGATATCACTGACAGGGAAGAAAAAGCTCTGAGTCCAGACAGAGGGGTTGCATCCAAGGAGTCTTCAGATGATTGACAGCCTTAATGGAAGCAGCCTGGCATCTGGAAAATGATAGCTAGAAAAAAACAGGAATGGCTTCCCTATGACCACAGTCTGTCAGCAGGAGGTCTGGTCTCACACGGGAAGAGTGCACTGGATTGTGAAGTGGAAAGAAGCAACGGGAATTGATGGTAGGAATGAAAAAGGCCGAATGGTGGGATAAACCACTGTCTTTGCAGTAAAACAAGACCTTGGAAAGTAACCTGTTTACATGGATTTTTTTTCTCCTAGAACTCCTGAAATGCAATCAAACACCTGCAGCAAATGAAAGGTGCCAGAAGGAAGGGAAAAGGCTCTTTTTTATATCTTCTACTTTAATGTGTTTAATAACTGTGTAGCTGACTTCTGCACAGCTTGGCTCTGGCAGCCAGGGTTATTTAATACCATAATAGACAAGATAACTGACAATTTTGTAGAAAACATTAACATTGCAAATGTTGAGATTAGCAAGTTGGCAACTTTGATAGAGTCTGTATCAATCATTCATATTATTGTTGCACTCCAACTTCTCTGCCCTGAATTCCTGGGAACAGTATAAAGAATTAAAATTCAACAGAACAAATATTTAAGCATGAGCCAAGTTAAACAGAAGGAGATCTTAAATCAAAACCTTCTCAGCAGGACATTGTGCTACTGGGAGAGATTTTTTAACTCAAAGTAAAACTCTTAAGTGAATTTATACAAACAATTAAGGATAACCAAAGGATAAACATCAGTAGATATTAAGATGTAGTTATTACATCATACACTTCATCTGAAATTTTGAATTATATTAAATTGGGACGCCAGAAATTTTAGGGGATCACAGTTTGCTTCAAAGGAAAAAGATACAAAAATTCAGTAAAGCAAGGATGAGCGATGTGTCTTGGACATGACACTCAAAGAAACTTGAAAGTAAAATTTTATACATGATCTAGCTGTGATTCCAGTAATTCTATAAATTTAAGTATATAATAAGTCCCTGAAGTGAGCAGAATAGGAATAATATTTTAGCACCAAACGGATACACACAGTGAAGGAAGTCTAGGAACATAGCTGTTAAAATATCACAAGCATCTGTCATTGCTGTCTTGTCTGCTGTGCCCATTGACAGCAGAATTGCTTTTCCTTTCCATGCTAAGGTATCTTATAACTATCTCTAATTATATGTACTGCAGGAAGAGAGATGGTTGGATTTTTCAAAAATATATATTTCCCTTATTATATCACAGTTGTGTAATCTGCTGGTAGAAGGAAAAATTTATATGCAAAACAGTGTGAATAGGATTCATTCCTAAATAAAATCTCTCCTGACAATAGTAACTGAAAGCAGACCTTATCTTTCTGAGCTAGGAAAAACCTTGAACACATTCTGAAACTTGCCAGAGCCCTTCCCATTAAGGTCAACACATGCTAACTCTCTCCATGTTAATCAGTAGATGCTGCAACCCATTCTCATTAGACTAAATCTGTTCCCCAGGAGATATCCCAATAAACTGGTGGTCCCAATTAAAGTCATTCCAATTAATTTGCACTCCATGAGTGTTTTAGTGTTACTTCACCTAAATCCAGCTTAAGACTTCAGCAATTTTGACTTCACCAGCAATTTTCCTACAAAAAGGGTGAAAAAAGCATTCCATGGAAGGGATCTATCCTATGGAGATGCTAGTTTACAAACCACTTCCTGTTATTTTTAAGTGTGGGTGTTGAATTGCAAGCGGTTTAACTAGATTTGAAGAATCTCTGCCTTACTTTCCAGTTCCCATGTGTGGTTGTCCTATCACCACCATGGACTCCAGATTTATTTCTTCTGGACATTTCCCACCTTTCCCCATGTCCACCAAATTTCTTTCCCAGAACAGATCTCTCCAGCTGCTCTATGCTCACAAAGAAAACTACAACTTAGTGCTTTTCAGCTCAGCAGTCCTCTATTAAGCCCCTGTTAAATGTGTTATAGACAAAACCCACACCCTTTTCTTGAGCATAATAGTGATTAGTCATGAGTGATTGGCTGTTTACTGTCAGAAATCATCTAGTTTTTGGGCTGAAACTCAGACATCTGTTTTGCCATAACGAAGAATGAAAAATGTCCAAGACGGAAAAAGGACATTTTCATTTGCCAACCCCACAACTCTTATATTTGTTTTTCAAGTACATCTCCCCTAATTTTTTAAAATTTTCTTTTTAAAAAAAGAAGTGTGCAAATCAAGTAATTCAAAAGATTTAGCAATCACTTGTCTACAAGATCAATTTCTTCTTGATAATTGAAAACATGCCTTACATTTGCACTACAAATAAAAAGAGGATAATATGGATATATTTGTACAAAAGCCAAAGTAAAGGGCAAGAAAATCTTATGTTTCGCTTCTCAAGTTAACATGAACTCGTAACTGGAAAAAATACATTAAGTACAGAACTCCAAATGCTCCCAAGAAGGCCAGTAGTTACTATCCTTCATTTTCCATAGCAGCTGGCTTCTGCATCTCTTTGAAGCAATTATACAGTGATTCAGATATTACTCATGGCCTGAATGTAGAACCAGCTACCCAGTGAGGTGCTCTTGCTGGTGTTCCTTATACCTGGATCTGGTTACATGCAGCCATGCACCAGAAATATGTCTGAGATACGCATGGATTTCAGGCACATGATGCACCACTTCCCCATGAAAAGGACAAAATGCACCAGTGGGGAGATTTGGAACAATATAGATTATTGCATGTTTGGAATTGGATAGACTTGGAACAGTAGATGGAAAAGTAACTGGAACAAAATGATGGCATGACATAAAAACAATCTTAAAAATATCATTTTCACAGGGTTCAGTCATCATTCCAGGTAAATAGTACCACTGAGAGCAAAATTACCCAAACCTGAAGTCTTGCAGTCTATAAAAGTTTTGAAGTTTTCTGGCTCAGGATCTGGCTCAGGGTGCAAGCATGGGAAACAGAAGATGCTTTGCAGGGCATGCATTTATGGTGTGGTCCATGGAGGAAGCGGGACAGTAGTCAGTACACTTCTCAAGAAGCCATATGTCCCTGCTACTACCTGTAATACCAGGATCAGGAAGCCTTACACACTGGCACCCTCCACAGCTTCCTTTCTCCTCCCCTCCCTGCCCTCTTTCTTTTCTCTTTTTTTCCCTTTTTCCCATCTCACCTCCTCCACTCCAGGAATTTGGAAAGGGAGGAGGGAGACCAAGAGGGCTGTTGTAGGAAATGCTAGGGATTGTCAAATGGCAGTGAGGAGAGATGAAGTCCTGTACTCCTGAGGAGTGGCAGTAAAAGATCAGAAGCTTGAGACTCTTGTGTAAATTCCCCTGGAACACCTTCTTGCCTGATTCTATCCCATCATCTACAACTCCTTCAAAATCCCAATATTACCCACCTCAGTAAGATGCCTGGACCATTTTCAATTCTCAGATATGAGGCTGGCCTTAAATTCCCAAAGGGAGAGGGGAAATGGAAAGACTGACTTGATGATGGCTCTTCTCTCTTATTTCCCCTGCTCCCTTTTAACAGTATTTTTCTCTGTCCTCCCTGTAAATATCCTGTCTGGGACCAAAAAAATGTGTTATTTTGTCAGCCTGGGAGGAGAAGACACCAAGAGAAAAACATGTACACTAGTGAGATGTGGTAGCAAATAGAGTCAAATTTTGATGACTGACCAGGGATGATGGTGATAAATTGCCAATATTTTCAGCTGCCTCTAAGTTCTGTGTCTGAGATACGCCATGTTTTAGGGGAAAAAAAAAGAAAAAATAAAAAAAAAGGAGAAATGCACACAAGAAAGACTGGAATTCAATGGACTAATTTATAGATGAAATTACATTAGCTGATTAAACATTATCTTTGAACCCTAAAATCTATGACTCAGTCAATTTTAAAAAGCCTTCATCCAAAAATAAAGTACGCGATGTTCACATTGTTCAACTATTTGCTTATACCTAAAGCTTTTCTTAATAAATGGGCTAAAATTGCCTTTATTTTGTTGTTGGAGCTTACCAGAGAATACCAGTGTCGGTTCAATAGCCCTGTGATTTTTTTTTTGTCCTTAAAGGAAGAGCTTTGCTGCAGAAAATATTATAGAATTTTTGCCTGAAATTATCCCCTCAGGCCATCACTAATCTAAACCTAATAGATAAATAGCTAACTTTTAGGATGCACCACATGAGAAAGAAATAAG
Source organism: Bombycilla garrulus (assembly GCA_013400315.1). NCBI lineage: Eukaryota > Metazoa > Chordata > Aves > Passeriformes > Bombycillidae > Bombycilla > Bombycilla garrulus. The sequence goes on along the minus strand of VXBU01014162.1, from coordinate 196,013 downwards.
CAGTTACTGTGAATTTCAGTAACATGCATAAAGCTTTATTTTGGAAATCCTCTCAACAGCATTTTAAGTGCTCAATTTTAAAGTACTATTAGGGCAAGCAAACAAAAGTAAATTCCATTACTAGGGAAAAATAATTTTATAAGAAATATTCAATTACAGAAAATACAATCCCAGAGGTATATTGATTTCCACAAACATTTACACTTCATTAGATGTGCTGATAATTACCAAGGTAGTGTGGATGTTTTTCAGTAGCCTTTGATTCCCATCACTTTACATTTGCCACACTTATCTATTTATTGTATGTAGAATTACATAGATCAAAATTATTTTTACAGTGCTACTAAGCAGTACTATAAACTTTCAAATGACCTTGGAAACTCTACAGCTTGTCCACTCATTACTAAAGTGGGTCATTCCATCAAGGACTGAGAAGATGTTCAGAGTTATTTTGGTACCAGATATGTCTCTAGGGCTGAGGATTTCTATAGTGAAACAGAAGCACTCAAATACTCTGTCTGGGAAATACACCACACAAAAGCCTCGTGTACAACTTAAGCTCCACACTGATGATTAAAGGGCTTTGAAGGCAAGAGTAAATAGGGCTTTATGCAGGCTCTTTGCACCTGCATGAACATTACGCTAATTGCTTGGGCTTATTTACTTTTCTTCTCACAGACAGAACCTAGAGATAAGCTTCCACTGCAAATCAGCCTGGGTAAAACAGTCTGCACCAACAGCAGAAGGAAGTGAGCCTGTGAATGTGTTCATTTTACTTTGCAGGCATGAAGAGACCATTACTGCACCCAATTATCCCTACTTCTTCTCTAACCAAACACTATACAAAATAGGGAAATTAAACCCTTAAGTTGGCAGTGCACGTACTTAACCAGAACGGGATATTAAGCAGACTTCTGGATCCAAGAGCAATGTCTTCAATGGCTAAAGACAAAACTTTTCCAAAATAAAAAAGAAGGGAATAGAAACAGCATGACACAGACATGACACATGGACAGACATGACACAGTTATACATCTCAGCAAACTGGCTGACTCCAGATCCATATCTTCATACTCATTAATTGTCTGTCCCAGAAATGTGTGATGTCCCTTATAGTGCTTACTGGCAGCCAGAACAAAGGCATTGAAGCTGTTGTTTTTATAAAGTCACTATACCTGAAACAAATGTTACCTGTAGAAGAGGTGCAGAAGACATGAGTGATTACATTTAAATTATCGTTTAATTTATAATGTTTGTTATAAATCTGTATTTTTCTCTTGTTAAGAGATGTTGAAAGGCTGGAAATTAAATGTATAAGGGGTCCTTTTTGTCAGTGAAGAAAAATGAGATTTGATTTCTGGTCTGTGTGGGTTTAGAGATGACCTATAGAAATTAGTAGATCAGTGCAACGACAGCAGTGAGATAGTAAGGGCCGTGGGGCTAAAAGGTGATGGCAACAATCTACAGAAGGGTTTCCAAGCAGTGACTGACAGCATGTCAAAAACCCAACACTAACCTCACACAGGCCCTGAGAGATTCATAATCAGCTATTACCACTCATGGGCTTGAGTTATAAGAGATATTTCTGATAAAATACCCGCTTAAAATTATTCTGTCTGCTATCATAGAGTCCCAGAACAGCTTGTGTTGGAAGGGACCTTTAAAAGTCATCTGGTCCAAGCCCCCTGCAATGAGCTGGGACATCCACAACTAGATCAGGTTGCTCAGAGCCCCATCCAACCTGACCTTGACTGAAGGGTTGATTCCAGGGATGGGGCATCCGTCACATCTCTGTGCAACCTGTGACAGTGTTTCACCATCCTCATAGTAAATGTCTTCATTGTATCTAGTCTGAATCTACCCTCTTTAGTTTAAAACCATCACCCTTTGTCCTATCACACCAGGCACTACTAAAATGTCTGTCACCATGTTTCTCATTACGCTTCCTCAGTAAAAGTCATTGGTGCATCCATAAGCTGATGATTGTATGCCACTTATGTTTCTCCATCTCAAAAAACATATAAGACAAAAAATATATGGTGAAGAGCAATAGGATGAGAACACTGTGGAGTGTGTTCCATGCAAATACACAGACAGGACTCTCCAGCTTGTTGAAGAAATGGCAAAGAGAAGAGATCTCAGGAAAGACACATGAAATGCCTAGAAAAGCAAGGAACAAGTAAACTGAAATTATTTCTCATCATAACCAATAAAAGAACCAAAGAGCATCAAATGGCAAGTGATAGATTCAAAACAAGACAGGGAGGCATTTACCCACATAGCACCTAGGTAAAGATCTTTCTGACACAGGATATTATAAATACTAAAATCATACCTGGATTAAGAAAGTGATAAGAAGTTACTACTTTTTTATAAAATCACCTATAAGTAAGGAAGTAACTGAATTGAAAATTCCTAGAGTCTGGGGAATATTCTGGGAAATAATCACTCTGTGCTTGGTCTGTTCTTGTATACCTCTCTGGGCATCTCTGCTCTCAACCAGATAGTAGGGTAGATGTACCCCTGCCTTGAGTAATACAGTTCTTTTCTTGTTTAGACCTTTTATTGGTTTCATTAAAATAGCTTGGGAAACATAAGCTGATGCAACCTTTAGGCCAGAAGGATGAACCACGAAAAAACAACAAATACAAGGGATAAGCAGCTTGTATTTCATTCCTCCCTGGTTAGATACATTACCAGGACATTTTTATATTCACCTCCCACAGCTTCTCCTGACCCATCCTTTTCCACGTAGCCCATTAGCAAATTGCAATTTCATTTGTACTGAAGATCTCAGCAGCCAGTTAGGAGCTAGCCCCAGATATTCCCAAGGGGGAAATACATAAATAAAGGTATCATTAAAGTTTCATCAGAGTTAAGATATGATTTGCGAACATCCCAGACAGACAGACGCTCACCTTTTTTCTCTGCGGGAGTAACTAACTTAGTGGGAACAGAGAATAAAAGCCTTGAAGGCTTTTTATAAACCTTGTAGAAAGGCTTTGGTTAAACTACTTTTCAGTGGAAAATTACCCAGTCTGATGCTTGATCTCCAAAATGATGATGTTGAATTCTTTTTCTCAAGCAGTGTCAGATTATTAAGGGCAAACTTCAGCTTTTCATCTAGAAAGTAGTTGAAAGATTTTCAGTTTGTAACTGCAAACTCAACTGAACACTCTGTGTCAGAAACAGCACCAAAGTGTCTCAGGGATTTGCCATTTGGGTCCTTGTCTGGATGACTTCTCTGCACCATCTGCCCTGAATGAACAACAGTTCCCGTGAGTTACAACAGTGATTCAGAGCAAAAATAGACTACAGGATACATCAGCAGCCCAGGGATCCAATTTCACAAAGGAGAAACATGCAGAAGCTCTCTACACTACAGTTCTCTGGAGTGAACGCTCCTGAAAGGGCACTGTTGGCCAAAGGCAGGGAGTTCACCTCTCTCACTCTTCTTTCATTTTTGCAGCAGAAGTCCTGAATCTGTGGGAGCCTAAATGATTTGACAGGATATTCTGTAAAACTTTGGATGCAGAGATCAGAGAAAGTCAGTGCCGAGTTTAGGAAAACTTAGGAGAGTATCTATCAAGATTTCCCCACAGCGACTAAGTCATATCTTAAAACCAAAGTAGAGTAAAAGTCAGTGTTCAATGAAGTTTTAATCCTATCACATCTTCTTGTTTTAATGCAACACAAATTTGTAAAGTCAACAGATTTTAATCTGGAAACATTTAACATTTTAACATGCAGAGCCAACACGTTTGTCTAAGGTATTATTCTTCTCCCTAAAATCAGGGTTTAATATTGCAATTGCTGCTTCTAAGCGCTAGCCTTTCACTTTGCTTTATTAGTTAGCATTTAGGTGCTAAGCATTAGGAAGAATTCAGTCCACTGGGGTTTGTCACACACAGCAGTTTAGAGTAGAGGTGGCTAAGGCATCGTTCTTTAATAGTGGCATAAGTCCTTGTATGAGCAATAGAAACTGCCACTCTCTTTATGATCCAAGCTCAATGCTGTTAAAATGATGAATGAACTAGTTCCATTTTATTTGTCCAGCCTTTCCCAGTGATCTTCCTAAAACCCAGTTTAAATCACCAGCTTGTATTTTTCATAAATTCTTATGTGCTTGAAATACACATAGAATGTTAGAACAGCAGTAAAGGTTTATGTTCTTTTCCAGTGAGAAAAGAGTTAAAGAATTGAAATGGAGCTGAAATACAAATTCAAGATTAATCCCCATGTTCTGAGACAGCCCTTAAGAGACTTTTCCAGGTAGTTTACAAGACCATCCTTCTTTGCAGCCAAGTGTTGTTGGGTATCCATGGGAAGTTGAATCTCAGACTGATCAGTCCCTTCAGACTGCAAAACAATAATGTTCAAATCAAAACCATCTTGATTAAATAACCTAATTAAAAGGTACACACAAGTGGTATTGTAGCAAACGTTTTTTCCTCCTCTGAGGATGAAAAAATCTTCAAATTTACTTCATTTTCAAAATTAAGGGTAAACATTTCATTCCAATGACATGTTTATGACCTATTAATTAGTTCCTACAAGCATAGCTGAAATCCCAAACCTGCTGTAACATGGTTCAAGGAGATAAAATTACCTTCAGCCAAACATCCCAAGGCACAAACTGAGAAAGAAATCACATCTCACTGAGGTTTGACTGGAAGATCAAATACAGATCTCCTAGGCCCTACCTTTAATTTCAGTGGAGAGGAGAGGGGTAGCGAGGGAGAAGAAAAGGAGAGAGAGACAGAGAGCACACAAGAGAAAACACAAGAAATGAAACTGTCAAACAAATAAGCTGTCAAGCAACGTCCAAAGCCCATGGTTTATTTCAAATGAGCACATGTATCCTCAGTGTCACCAGGAGACACAAGTCTGTTTCAAGCCTTACCTGTACGGGATCACTTTTAGCTCAAATCTTGAGTTTTAAACATCCTCCTCTCAGTTCCTGGTCTTTTAGGAATGACACATGTGCCTAAAGAATGGGTAAGAAATTGTAAGAAAAACAGAGCTGGGATAATCACTTGCTGTGGATAGCACTGTAAACCTAAAAAATGAACGCTTAAATTTTCCAAGTCCTTCTGCTGTTATGCACCTCATAATTTCAGAGCAATTACTTCAATCTAGTTGCAAGTCATACAGTTAGATGAGTGAGTTCTGGGTAAAAAATACCTATCTTTTATTTCATTCTCTCCCCACAAGAGTTATAATTTTGTCTGAGCTGTATTTATAAACTTGGAAGGAGAACTGAGAAATTGTTCATCTCACAGTGATATGAATGGCCTGAAAGAACAGTTCCCATGGTATAGGATTTTTCTTCCACAATTCTCCCAATAAAATAGAAGAAGTAACTACAATCCAGTAAATAGAAATGTGTGATACTGGTTTAGACTGAAACTAATTCACTGATTGTCATGGGGACAGTTACAGCTTCAGTTAGAAGTATAGCAGAATGCCAGTTAATTTCTTTCTTCCTTATTTGCTACTAATTTTTATCAAAATATCTATTGGAGATATTCTCCACAGAGAGCACAGAATACAGTTAAAGAAAGTTGCTTAGTCACTACCATGGCACAGGGAAGATCCATGCAGTTGTAAAGAGGATATGATCCACCCCAAGGAAAGGTAGTTTGAGAATCCCAACCAGTACTAGCTTGTGGAAACACTCAAGTGGTCGCCATTAAGGAAATAATATATAGAAAAACACTCTTTTCTCATTTGAGATACCTCAAAAACAGTAATAGAGTAATCAGATTTGTATGTGCAGATCTGACTTTGGATTTAACAGTGAATATCAGAGGAATATTTATCTAGACTGATAACATTCAGGGGAATTAAAAGGGTTGTTTAACTGGACTAAAGAATCCGACAATCTGGAATCTGAAAGCTCTTGAAATCAAGGATACAGGATTACGCACTGCGGATTAAAAGGAAAAATTGTATAGAGCATTTATGAGATTCACTGAATGAGAAACTTCCTTGCAGGTAATATTTTGAATAAGCAGAGAATCTGAGAGGTTCGGAAGGAAACTTGTATGTCATAAATCATAGAAATAAACTTAAAATTGCCAAAACTCAAGGTATGTTAGACTACACAAGGGAAACTAAAACATAGCAAAATAAACCTTGTCTGTGTAAAGTCATACAGAAGATACAAAACAGGACATTACCACATGGCAACAGGATATGATCATGCTAAGCGAAAAGGTAGCTGAACCACTGTCCTTCTAGGGAATTGAGTTTTATTATCAGAGAAAGCAAACATAATAAGGCTTCCTACAGTCAGTCCTATATCAGTTCCATCAGTTGTGCTGCTGTGGTGGGAACTGGGAAGCACAGAAGAGAATGGGTAACCCTGGTCCACAGGAACGGTATGAAATTTTGCAGTGCACACTACAAGGGGTGTGTGTGTGTGTGTGTGTGTTTACTGCACATCTGTGGTCAGGCTCAGACCCCTTATCCAAGTCACCAAATCTGGGAACATGAAATAACCATATTGCTTCTGTAGTCAATAGGAATAGATTAGCACTTACAGCATCAGACAGAACACAAATCAATTTACTGGGGAAACTGTCACTCCACTGGCTGCAGCCACTTTACTGAGCAGCAGAAACACTTTTCTTCCCCACTTTGCTCAGACACGTGCCCACTCACAGGCAGGAGAAAACAGTGCTCTCGAACTAATGAAAAAAATATGTTATAAATTGGGGATTGCCCACTGGAGGTGCCAGAAAGCAATAAAATTCTGGCTTGATTAGTCAGTCATAGCTGGAAAAATCATTTGGTTTCAGATGTCCCTTGTGAGGCATTTTAGAGAACAAGACCATGATGAGGCCATCTGGAATACAATGTGCAGTCTCAGGCATCCAGATGCAAGGAAGATTAATTTAGTTTGTAACAGAACTACAATAATCAAGGAAATTAAGCATTTATCTTCTGAAATGAGATTAAAAGATGTTGGCTTGTGTGGCCTAAGAGAATAAAGGTTGTGGGGATTCTGACTGCTGTCTATAAACTCATCAGTCTAAGTTTCTGTAAACTTAGCAGAGGCTAAAAGCTATTTAAAAGACACTTCTGCTGCAATAAAAAATGGATACTCATTAGCCTTTAATAAATTTAGCCTGAGTATTACACAAAGGTTGCAAATCCCCAGAGGACTAGAACAACTTTTATTAGGATCGGTTCCACTGCTTAGTCACATTGATGCCAAAGTGTGATCAGTTTAGGGTCAGCATTTCCAGCCCAGCTGTCTGCAACAGCAAGGAGTGGGAGTCATTAACTCGGGGGGTCCTCTGTAGTCCAATGCACCTTTGGCCCCCACCATTTCTCTTTGGGAGCTGAGGTGTGCTGAGGGCTTAGAACAAAAATAATCTAAGCTAGAGGAATCCACAGAATATTTCACAGAAGTCATGGAGTCAGCCGAAAGCCAGCTGTCTGCAGGCTGAGCCTGGCTAAGGCAGAAGTGACAGAGGCTGATTGTTTGGAGAGAGAGCAAAGCAAGGAAAATAGGAAGGCTAAGAGGAGATACCAAGAGGAACCAACAGACTTTTGATACAGAATTATTATATCCAAAGACAGAGAAATGCCTAAAATAGAGCACAAAAAGTAATTTTTCCTCTTCTGAGCATAACCATGTAATCACACATAGATAAGCATCAGCATCTCTGAGACAGCACGGATCTCCTATGCAAGGCAGCACTCCCCATCTATCACTCTTGAACTCTCCACATACAAAAGGTAGATATGGTAGCTGACATATCAGAAACCTGACAGATTTTCCAGCAGCTGATGAGGTCAAAGAATTCTCTGTCTTTGGCAAGAGTCATATTTCAAGGAACAATTCAAAAGAATGACACAGACGTAGCAGCATGAATCCTAAAGGGCTTTCCCAACAAAGAGAGCCAGGCTCCTTTCTACTAGAACCTTGGATTTGGCTCAGGTATGCTTAGGATCATCCCCACTGACCCTGGGATCTCTTCATTTCTCTTCTCTAAATGGCATTTTGCTCTATACTGGAGTCCTGATTCATTAATAAATCTCCCAAGCACTACTGCAATACTAGGGAAAGCAGCAACATCCCATCAGTAAATTTCTATTCATTTTAGTGAACGATCATTCTTGTAGTGCCTGTGTATGCTTTAACACCATATGGCACTTGCTTTTTTTCTTCCAATATTACTGTCATAATTGACATTGTTTTCAATTTTTTCTTAAAGGGCAAACCACATTTTTCTTGTCCTAATTTCAACAGGCTTTTGAAAAGATAGGAGATTAATTAGCTCCTCTGCACTCTCATGCCATTCATTTTCCAAATATATTCAGTACTTGTTAACCCTTGGTTTTCCACAGTTAGAAATACCAGGGAAACTATATGGCTTTCAGGATCCTGCTCAGGTTAATATACAGAGTAACTTAGAGTAACTTTGAGAATGGGGCCCAGTAGTAAATATCATCAAGTTCTGTTGCATGTAGTTGGGGAGCTGAACACATTTCAGCTGTTCTGATTCTTATCCAGCACTTCTTCCCAGTAGTCAGGAGGTGGCATTGTCTGCAATCGCTATAGAAATAGCCAGTCACATTTTTTGCCACTTTCAGGAGTGCCATGAAAAGTGCCTTTAAGAATGAAATTTGAGAGAGGAGAGAAATTAACATCAGTGTTATGAAAAGGTTCAGGCTGGAGGGATTTTACTCACACACACTCTCACGGCCACAATTGATTCTTTAATTCGGAAATTCCTCATTCATCCTCAAAACAAGTGGTACGATAATAAAATGGTTCTCTCATCAACACTGTTGTGGCACCATAATTTGTCCCAATGAGATTGTTGATTTGTAATCCTCTCTTGAAATAAATGTGGTGCATCTCATTCATGCTATGAGCACAGGGTAATACCTTTCACTTTTAAGCCTGGAAAGCAAATTCTATTTTAAAATTGATTTGTTCATTGCATCTTGAAATACAGATCAGAGTTCTTATAGTATCAATTTGAAAAAAAATCTTATAGTAACAGATTAATAATGTAAAATGAGCCTTAGAGATAATCCTTGAGTATTTTAATATGTGCAACACTACAACAACAAAAAAAGAAATACACATCTGAACTAGATGATCTTTGAGGTCCCTTCCAGGCATTTCTGTGACCTTCCAGAGCTGTAGAAGTTGTCCAAGTCATATGAGATGTGTAGCATCTGTTCAGCGGTTTGCTGATTGTAGCTTGAAGATAAGCCATAACTTAAGTTTTTTTTTCCTGCACCTGCATCACATAATCATTAAAATCCTGACCTCAGACAAGGTACAGGGCTCTGTCTCAGCATATACTTTGAACTTGCAAGGTTGTGCTTCCACCTGTTCCTTCCTATTCACAGACCACTTGAGCATCTTAAACTGCTGTTCTGATGGTGCTCCACATTTTCCAGAGAATCCCTTAGCAGAATTTAGGTGTTCTTGAAATGTCTTTTCATAAACTAAAAATGCAAATATGATTCCAGCTTTCTTTCTCCAAAATTAGAAAGGAGTCACCATCGGTTCTACTGTATATTTAAAACATTGCTGGAGGCAGCTGCAAAGGTGGATGAAGATGAATGCAAACTACAGAAGTCTCTTTGTAGGACTGTTTTCATTGATTGTGATTAGAATTAGGATTTGTAAAGACACACCAGCAAGAAAGGGATGTATAGATTGCAGTTCCATAGCAGCAGACTGATATCATAGGACTCTTTAAATAATGCATCTAGAAGCTGAGTCACCTGTAGTAGGAACATTTTAGGCTCCTGCATAATTCAGGAGCTTTTGTTCCTATAAAGAATACATTAAGATTTTCAATTCCAAGCTTCTAAGTCCATGGTCACCTGACAGGGACAAACAGTGACAAATGACATGTTGTACAGTTTAAAGCTCTCGCTGTTTCACTTGCATTTTTCATTTCCATTTCTCCTACAGTCCTCACATGCCCATCCACCCTCATGACAATGACCTGACTCTGAGCCCTGTTCAAGGGCTCTGAAGCTGGCACAGGGTGAACTCTGACAAGGGCTTCCCTGGGAAGATTGGACAGACTTGTATGTCCCCTCAAAGCAAAGCACCACAGCTCAAAGATCTCAGAAGGTTCCGAGCCCAAGGACTAGACAGGCTGCTCTGGTGATGACCATTCAGCCACGTGGAGCACTGAGATGCCTCCAGGGTGGTTCTTACTGAGCCAGGATATGCAGAGGACATTCGTCAGACTCAGCCTTCTCCAGCTAGGCAACAATCTCCTCATGAAGTGTCAGCCAGCTTTCTGCAGGTTCTTTTGGCAGTTACTTACCAATAGAAAATGAAATTTGTGTTCTTCAAGAACAGGAATTGCTGACTGAAATGTTTATGGAATGAACTAGATGGATCAGATGAGTGATCACAGTGGTCTTCTTGCTGGTGTAGAAAAACTACTAAAAAAACAAGTTGTTTTGACTGAGTTGGCTAAATTTTTTATGAGTGCCTGGATCTTCACACAGACCAATCTAGGGAGCCTAAAATCTGCCATGGCATCTCCTGCCAGCTCTTAAGCTGCATCTTTGTTAGCTATCAAATAACAATTAAGACATTACTTAGAATCAACCTTCTGTATCTAATTTGCTGGAAAATATGGACTTTGAAATCCTGCCAGAGTGGTAGGAAGTGTTTCTGTACCTTCCAGTAGTGCCTAGTTTTATCACCAAAAGCAGTTAGCACAGGCTGTGATGAGGTTTAAATAGTATAGCTCTTCTATTGCCTTCAATGAAAATGGTTTTTTCCTCCTACCTATGAGGATTAAAATCTACTTCAACAAATTTAAATCGTCTATATTAATTTATGTTTTCCTACAGTGGTTTAAGATTGAGAGTGAATGAAACTGGTTTTTTGCTCATGACTTTATGCATTTACTAGAGCTAGATTCTGGAGCACACCAAGAGGTTTCCTTACCACAGCAGGTTACAGAAGGAGATTTTAAATTTTTTTTATTCAGAATGTACTAGATCTTCTTATCTCTTAGAACAACACTTATGACTTCTGATGAAACTTGAGACTAGCGCAGAGGAATCCAACATAACTTTCTAGCTGTCAGGTTGCCTGAAGTTTGGCCTCTTACTCATCCAAAATATAGTCATGGATGTGCAAAGTATTAATTCTCTTATTTTGGAGTGGCAGAACAGAAAGGATATTTGTTAAGATTCAAAGACGGAGTTAAAAATTGGGATAAAAAAACCATTTTAACAATCACAGATTTTGTCTAGAGCCTTGATAAAAATTTCGTATCACTAATGAGAATCAACATTGCTCTTCAGTGTCCATCCACATTAGCACAATTCTCTCGATAAATAAACCTCAGTAGCTGAAAAGCAAATTATATCTGCACTCTTCAAGTGTAAGATGTTATGACAGGAAGCATTAAAAAAAAGGATCAGTAAATAAGATGTCAATTCTGAAGACAACTAGTACATGCAATGTACTACATTGTGTGGAGCATAAATTCAAACAGAACAATGTGGAAATACAAGGAAAACAAAAGCCGGTAAAGCAAGTCATAAACAAAAGTCATAAACCAATGGCAGAGGACAAAAATCAGACAAACTAGAATAAAAGTTTCACTAAATTTAAAACCATGTTCCTAGAAATACTTTTGAACAACAGTGAGATGGAAGGAACCAGAAGACAATCAACAGGACCAGAAGCATATGGGCTTTTGTAGAGCAGTGCATTTGGGTCTAGCTTCTAATCTTCAATTTTGCGGGATCTATTCTCTGTCAAATATTTCTCATTTCATCCTCAACTATTATTAAAAAGAGTCTCTCTAAAGTTCCTTCCTAAGATCAAAGCCCTAATGATTAAAAACTGTGTTCACAACTGTGTTAGTCTATTCTTTTTCCTTTCTCTTCTGACAGGTTCAGGGTTCTAACATCCTGCCCAATACTTACATGTTCCATAAAGCAGTAAAGCTGTATTCTTCACGGTGAAAGAGGACTTGGTTAAGCCATTAAATCCTATTTTCTTAATGGCAGAGAGCAGTTTAACTACCAGGCTCCCAGGGCTTTTTTGTATTCTTTTGGCAGCAAGGAAATAGTTGTCAAATTATTTCAGTGTCCATGATTGAAGGACCATCTCCTAAAGAAGTAGAAAGTAAACCCAAATTACCAAAAGAGAGAAAAAATAATTAATTTCAATACTGTATGTTTACCGGGAAGTTTTGTGTTTTCATTTTGTTTTGGGGTTTGGGTTTTGCTTTTCTCTGTTTCCAGAGAGCTGTCTCTGAAAGTAAATGAATTAGTTATAAGCAGCAAATTTCAAATCATTGGCACCTGACAGACACCACAGTTAAGAAAAGAAATCAAGGATGCCAAAATTAGAGTAGGAAGTTCATTATGGACAGTTTTAATCTTTGATGTTTTCCAAAAGAAATTTCCAAAATCTCTCTATGTAGCACCCAGAGATTTACTAAATGCTTCTGCTGTTGGGGCATCTCAAAGCTCAAGGACAATTGTGCTGGGCAAAAATCCCCACATTGTCCCTCTGGCTCTGTGTAGTCCAAATGTGCAGCAGCTCCCTCCTGACAATACAGCAGCTTTAATGCATTTCTTGCACAAGCTTTGCAAGGAGATGTCTCATTCTGACCTAACTGGGCTGTTTTGTGGCACATAAGTCCTTGCCTTGCCCCATGAGCCAGGAATCAGATGAGCACCTTTCCCTCTTCCCCTGGCTGCCCTCAACAGGAGGCAGAGCCCTTGTGCCACTCTGCTTTAAGGCTGAACAGGTTTTTTACTACACATTGCAATCCAACTTCCAAATTCAGTGGAAACTAGGAACGATGTTGAGCAATGTGCCTTAGCAAATGCTTTCAAATTCCTTATAAAAAACAGGACCCTACATAAATTTCCATGTAAGATTCATAAAACAACCAGCTGAACAGATTCCCAGCTTCCTACTCCAAACTAAATTAGAAACACATTCTAATGTGTTTAAAATTATGTTCATTTTAAATAAGACTGAATGTAGAGAAAATTCTGAACCAACTGTACAAACATCCAAGAGGTCAAGCATTGAATGGGGAAAATAGAGGTTGTAGAAAACACAAAGTCACTCTTTATGTTGTTGAGATACTGGAAAATTTAGTCAGAAGAGTATAAATAATGGAAGTCTACATATTTTTATGAAAAATTATTAAGCGGACCACAATTTCTTTTGTAAAGGTAATTGAGTAGGTATGTTTGGATAGTAAGAATTGACAAGCTCTACTTCATATGACTGTGATTACTAAATAAACATGATCCAATATCAAAAGCTGTTAGCAGAAGGGTTGCAGTAAAAGTCACCTCAAAAAGTAGCAGGCACTGTGGTATTTTCACTGTTCAGAGGGCTGGATCAGGACCGCTCAGTGATTGGCACAAGTCTCAGCACAACTCAGTGTGTTCAACAGTGTCCTAAAAGTAAATACAAAATTACTGCTGATAAAATGAGATTTTAAAGATTAGCAATGTTGTTAAATGTTGATAAGCAAATCAATTCAAATGATCAGTGTCTTCCATAAGATGTTCCCATTCAGTCAAAATATGTTTTTCCACAGATATTTAAAAGCCTAAAATCTATGAAGGTGCTTCACAGACCATAATGCAAAAACTGGGAAGGATAAAAGTAAAGGGAATGGGTTGTGCTATGGAAAGGAGGGACTCAGGAAAGGTCACTGACTCTGAAAGTCAGGCTGGTTGAACAGCTCCACATGAGCACCCAGCAGCAAGCCATGACAAAAATAACAAAAGTAGTATTTGTACAACCATGAGAGAAGTTAATAGAGCAGAATGATAATTTTGCCACAGTTTCAGAGAAAAAGTCCAGTTTGAAGACAGCAGCTGAAGTTCTGATATTGAAAAATTTTTAGAGGGCCTGCAAAATCATTCAAGTTGTCCGAAAATTGGTATGACTGAGAAGAAGCTGCCTCAACAAGAGACTCAGGCAGCTCACATGTTTAGTGCAGTGAAGAAAGAAAACTGATTAATATAAATCTCTTCACAGAGATAAAATGCTAAATATCAGAAAGCTTTTTAATCAGTCAAAACAAGAACTATACTCAGGATCCAGACCTGTTGAGAGGGGGAAAGGTATTAGCACATGCAGAAGCATAGAGCTCCTGGTATCCAGGGAAATAGCACATTTTTCATTTCTTGAGGTTTTCCCATCAAACAGGTCATTACAATCAACTTACTGAAAGCCTGTCTCAGCTAGATTCACATTAGTTGCAAAACCTCTTCATGCTGCTCCTCCCTGGGGACAGTTACAGACCCAGAAAAGCAAGCCTCCTGTGAATTACTAGATTTATGTCTCGGGAGATATGGATTCAGTCCTTGCCTCTGCCAAACATGATTTGTGTGTCACTGAGCTAGTTATTCAAAGTAAGCTTCATTTTACCCACTTTTAGATATCTACATTCTAGATGTCTATTTTGCATGTGTATGTCTGAAGCATTACCATCCTCAGCATCTTTATCAGCCACTGGAGAGAAGCAGCACCACTGGAGAGCTGCTCCTCAAAAAAAAAAAAATCACCATACAGTGAGGAATTTCATGCTCTGAAGAAGTCTCTATGGTGATTGAATGAAGGCAGGAGGTGGCTGGTTTAGACCTGGAAAATAACACCCCTGACATATAAATAAGGGAAGGTTTGCTTTTAGCCTCTTCTCAAGAGGATATTAATATTCCTAAGCTGCTGTGAAAATAATACCTTAGAGATTTAATATTATTAGGAAATATATGAATAGCTATAATAAATGGAATTAAGAAATCACAGTGTTCAAATTTTTGCCAGGCTCCAGGGCAAAAGAAAACTGAATCTTGGGATGTCATTGGAAAATATTTAAACTGTGAGCCAGATCTCTGAATGTCGTGGAGAAATACTGAGGATATTGAATCCATATACACTTTTCTTAATGGAAAAAAATAGTTTAAAATATCTCTTTCCCAAACAAAGGGCTTTTTAATTTTGAAGGGTTATTTTTGGTCAGTCTGGTTTTCAGGGTGGCCAGTTGTGCCAGCACAGCTGATGGGGCCATGAGCTGTTATGTGGTAGCAAAGGCCTTTTAAACTACTTTCACTACTGAAAAAAATAAAAATAATGTATAGTTACAGTATAACTCAGGATAGTTAAGGAGGCAAATTAAATTTCAGCAAAGCTCTGAAATGGCACAGAGGAGAAGAGTGCTGATTCAGGACAGCTGATCTTATGACATGGAAGAAAGGTTGTGACATTTCTCTTGATCAAAAGGTAGTCTCTCCCATCTACACAAACTCTGGAGGCGACAGCTAAAATGACCATCCTGAATACCAACACAAGAAACACGCTGCAGTGAGTTTCCTATCTTCTTGTCCACAAAAATATATCCATCTTTAATTTTATTTGGATTTGATCCAAGCAGTCAGATGGGAGGGAAGTGCTGCACTTCCCTTATAGTAAAATTTTATCAGTTACAGCAAGCAATCCATTCTGCAGCCGTTCCTTCTGCCAGGAGGGTTTACTCCTCAAGCACTAATGAGCAGAAACAGGGTCTCCATGGTGGGGATCAAATGTGGCTCTATCCAGCAAAGCCCCACAGCCTGCACAAACACCACTCCTGCTCTCTGGCACAGTCCCCCCTGTCCCTCCCTGCATAGTTCCTCAGCAATTCCAGAGTCACAATTAAATTCATATTAAAAATAACAACAACAACCCCCACATAGCATTAAGAGACAAAGACCTGAGTAACTCACATGCAGGGTTGGAAGCAAAATTCTGTCTTTTTTCAAGGAATTTGCATAGAGGCTGTTTATTTTTCTATACTTTTTTTGGTTTTTAGTAGTTATTTAACGTAGTTATTTTACTTGGTTATGGCAGTCTGAATTGGGATGCTGCCAAAAAGACACTATTTAGCAGGGTCTGAGGGGCTTCATATTTGAGAAGAGTATTTTATTTTAATGGATCTCCCCTGCTTTGCCTTGAGAAGAGCTTATAGGGATTTTCTCAAAATGTTCTCAAGGATCTGGGGTTGATTGGGTTGGGGGGAAACACCAAATAAAACACCTTAATACACCTTAAATACCTTTACCCAACATGAGATTTTACAAAGTAAATAGCAGAGATATATTTTAATAAAAAAAAAAAAGGTGATGTTAATTCACACAGAAAAGACACAAGTACATTATGTTTATTCCCTGTACTATACTTACAATTTTTCAAAAGCTTATCAGATCTTCCCATTCAATATCCCAGTGGATATTGAATGTATATTAATGTATATTAAACAGACATAAGAGATTCAATGTATATTAAACAGATATAAGAGATTACGGGAACAGAATATAGAGACATGCACACATTGGACATGAACATATTTAGAAAGATTAACATCCGAAAGAGGAAGAGCCCAGGATGTGGAGCAGTGAGGAGAGAGAAGCCCAAGCTATAACAATAATGCAGCAATGATCCTAATAGCAGGTTTGCCATTGTGACGAGCTCTGTGGGGAGGGCAGAGCTGCTGGGCTGGCTCTGGGCTGCTCAGCATCCACCAAGCAGGACTTGGGCACAAATCCAGCTCGTCACAGGTCTGCACTGCAAGAGTGGATTCTGTGCACTCGAGTGCAAGGATGAATCCAGAGAGGAAAAGTCAGCCTTGCCACAGGACTGTGATACATCAGAGGAAAAGTTCCTGAGAGAAAAGTGCTTTAGCTCCCAAGAGAGCTTTAAGATAAATCATTCTTTTAGTCACAGGGGAAAAGAAGGGACTTCAAGTTTTCTTCTACACAACTAATTATTAAAAGAAAGTGTCAAAAGGTGACAAATTCCCAGAGCAGAAAAAATTATTAAAGAGTAAAATACTGTAAGTAATGTAACCTTTATTATTTTTATTTGGTTGGGAAATTTCCCTTGTTTAGGTAGTCAACTTTAATTACAATTCACTTCCATATTAAAATAAAATACAATTAATATGAATGAATATTCCAAAGTTCAGAATACAACATTTTTTCTTCCTGCGCCATTTTACTTCTTTACTCCTAGAAATTAATGCCAACTCCTTTTTCTAGACCATCTAAATACTTCATTTAAGTAGCATTCAGCCTCCAGCAATTTCTCCATTTCCACAGAGGAGCCTTTGTGGCTGGAAAATTTGAGTGTCAGGGAATCAGTCCTTAGAGTGACTGCTTCAAGCTACAAGGCTGAAGAGCCTGTCTTGTATGGCCTGCAGCAGTGGAACTTCTCCGTTTCTACCCTTTCACATAACTTCTTTTTCTTTTTGCAAAATATTTTGTTCCTTAAACCTAGTTCAGCTGAAGTCTCCATTCCCTTCATTTCATGGTCGTTTCACTATGACCATGTAATTATTTAAATTATTTTGCGAAGCTCCTAGGAGGAGTTAAAAAAACAAATTAAGCTATGTGCAAGGACAGACAATCCAGTCTCTTCCTGAGCCAACCTAAGGGTCATAAATCTGTCACTTCTTTTTATTACATGTGTTCATCATAAGAAAGGCCCGTCACATTGGAATAATGTTCTTCCCACTATCTTCTTTATGTGGAAGAACTCCAACATGACATATATTTTTGCAGTAGGTAAAGCCTAAGGCAAAAGACACATCAACAACATATTTTCTCTGACCTGCCCAGAAAAATGGGTATTTTCAAATCCATAGTGCCATACATTCGTCTCTGAAGAATGCAGCATTGCCTGCAACCTTGGCAGCTTGGTAACAGAAAATGACTTTAAATAAATATGTAATATTCCATAGGATAAACATAATGAATTAGTCATTGCTCCTTACCATAATGTAGCGGCATTCCTGAAAGCCAGATTCTATCAGCATTTTGAAGAGGTATTGAGACAAGGATGGGTGTCTTGGGGATTAGGGCAGTGGGAAGCAAAGATGAGACAGTGGTAGAGGATGAAGTGCAATCAGGATGCCGCCACAGCCTCCGAATACATCCCAGTACATTCCCGCAGTTTTGTTTTTAACTTGATAAAGAACTACCTCATAAATCTGCTAAACATTTGGCTCTTTTCCTCTTCTGCTTGTAAAGATGCACATTCTTAAATAGACTTGTGGGTTCAGTGAATCTGTAAATGAACAGCTCCTTTGGATACTCATTTTGCTCTTAAACCAAAATAAGACTGTTATGCAAAGAAGTAAAGCTGAGAAGTTAATGTGTATTAAATGTTGCTTTCATGCCACAATTATCAGCACCAAATCCTGCACCCCAAGGGTCATGTTGTGAACTGGTATGAGTTGCTACAGTCTCATTATTCACTGACAAGTCTTTCAACATTATTTGCTCTTCTGATCTTGCCAGTTCACACTTTTTATTACAGTTTCTGCCCATGGGTGCAAGTGAGTTTGAGTAGGGGATATCCACTGCTCTTCACTGGCAGACAAACTCACACAGCACATCCATAAAGAGGCACAAACATGTCATCTGCCATAAAAACATGAAGATCTGCAGAGCAGAAACTAATATGTATAAAGCCAGGAATTACTGCAGAGAATATCCAGTAATTCCTGCAAATCTAAACCATCTTTTTCTTCTTTATGAGCCAATTGATAAAACAAGTTATGCATATGGTCTGCAGGGAAGCACTGCAAATAGAGCAGCTGTTTACTTTCAGAGAATTAAAGGAGGAAAAGAGGTTTTATTTCCACCACATTTCTCATTCTTGTTTTCTTTACCTTGTCAGCTGTAACCCTGGTCTAGCCAGGCCCACCACCACATATGTTTCTATTTAACACTCTGCTTACAAGATAAGAGGTCCCTTGGTTTGAGCACCACCTTGCTCAGCTGAGACCATGACACACCTGCATGGGAAGAAGAGTGCACCTACACTTGAAATAATCCACGTTAGTACCTTCTGCAATAGTGAAAAGTTTCCACACCTGGTGGGAGAGACCACTGCATCATCTCCCAGTCTTCTATTCCACAAAGAATGGCCGTTTTTATTAATTTCTCACCAGAATATCAGATATGTACTGACAGATGCTATAAAACATCCTCACTCATCATGGAAGTCTGTCATTGAACTATCACTGAGAATGCACAGGTCATCTGGGGGCCCTTTCTTCACTATAGATAACACACTCACGTCCTCCATGATTACTGTAATTATCAGTAATAACTAGATTTTGCATCACTGACTCCAGAAGATGTGCATTCACATGCACCAAGTCAAATCTGGGGTCTGTTTGAGGTCTTGATGGAGAACTAGGGAAAAACATAAGTGAACTTGCACCATATTCCATGCATATTTGTTTTCACTTTTATTTGGACCTAGAGATGTATTTATTATTTATCAAATCATCTCTCCATAACAATAAGAGCATTTACTAATAACAGAAATTTGATCTATCATATCATAATCACCTCAGTTATCACAGCAGTCCAGTGAGATGTGGTAGCCATACATTACAGAACTCCCAGAAGGTCAATGTGGTTGAGGTTTGAAGGGACATCTGGGCATCATCTGCTTCAAACTCCCTGCTCAAACACCTACAGCAGGTCATCAAGGACCATGTCCAGACAGTTTTTTAATATCTCCAGGAGATATTAAAATATCCACAATATCTCTGGACAGCCTTTTTCAGTGCTCAGTCACCCTCAACAGTTAAAGAGTTTTCTGTTCAGATGGCACTGCTTAAGTTTTATGTGTTGTGCTACTGCTTAAGTTTTGTGTGTTGTGCCACTGGTATTGTGTCCATTGCTTCTTGTCCTGTCACTGGGCACCTCTGAAGAGAGCCTGGTTCTCTGCGCCCTCCCTTTGGATATTTACCCACATTTGCTGAGATCCTCAAGCTGTGTTTTCTCTAGGCTAAACAGTCCCAGCTCTCTCATTCTTTCCTCAGAACAGAGCTGCTCCAATCCCTTAATCTTCCACAAAGGTGGGGAATTTCTCCTGTAAGTGTTGTGTTCCTCCTGGACAAGTAGAGTAGTAGAGAAAAAAAACAATAAAATTCTGCTTGTATTCCTCATCCAAAAACACTGTAGCAAACCTCTGTCAAGGCATTCAGGATGGGATACCAGTATCACTCTGGTGGTATTTGTAAATAGAAAAAGTCTCTCCCTCTCTTTCTGTATGTCATTTGGGCATTACTTATTAAGAAGTACTTCCAAAGAAATACTGCTGGCCACTAATACTTTACTGGTCAGTACTGCCATTACATCATTGCCACTGCAGCATTGAAATTGTATCCACAGAAATGTTCCTTATAGGAACATCAAGATTTACTTTGCCATGTTTGAGAAGTCTGACATTTCCACAGACCAGCACTTCCCATTTGCAAATCTGAGGCTGCTTTCCAAAGGTCTCTACACATCAGAGCTCCCGCAGGACAGCAGAGACGGCAGGAAGCAGCCAAGCCTTGACTAATAGGCTGACACTGCTTTATGGTAGGACACCCTCCAGCTGCTGGAAAGCAATGAAGGGAGACTGAAACATTACCAGAGAGAGAGAGAGAGAACTTTTAGCCTGCCCACTTCTGCTGAAGGACTAGAGTAGGAACATTTATGGATCTAGTAATATGCAAGATAAGCAAATCTTTTCATCCAGATCTTTTTGTTACTTTTAAAAATACACTTATCTATTCATTATTTCATGGTGAATGAACCTACCAAAATTCTTTTCACCCTGTTTATATCACAGATTTCAGATGTAGGGACTAGATGGCACCAAGCACTTTTGAAAGTATCAACTTATATTTTATGGATCTATAAATATATGAGGGACATTTTCGCTGTGATAGATACAAATTATAAAAAAGGCCACAAGGTTCCAGACAGAGATTGTATATTTTATTATATTTATTATTATTTGGCTTCTTTGTGAAGAACAGATATTCAATCCCTTCCTCAGATCTGATAAGGACGGAATGAGGGTCATGCTAAATGCACGAGACGAGCAAGGTGCCCTCAGCCTAGGTGCTGTCATTGCTGGAGTCACCCAGCAGAACAAATTTGATCTGATGTGGGCACATGACTGTACTTCTCTTGTGTTAGTCAGACACTACAGAGCTGTATTCTCGTGTGCTGGCTCTTTGTCAAGGGATGAGGGGGGCAGAAGATGCATAGAGCTGACTCAACAAAGATTTCTGAACAAGGATCCACCAGCCGCTCAGCCCACTGCAGTCTGTAGTGCTGGCATTTTGGAGTGGACTTCAGGAACCCTCAGCCCAGCTGCAAGCTATTGGCATATCAATAACACCACTGATTTAATTCACTACTGAGTTTTGAGAGATAGGGTATTAGCACCTGCAGAGCAGAAAGCAGTGCCAAAAGGAGGGAGGAGGGGTCACCAGCCTTATGGAAGAGTAGGAGGACCAAGCTTCTATAAGCTACCAGAAATAGAGGGATGTGCCAAAAGTGGTTACAAGTAAAATAAGCATTTATATTTGTAACTCGTGATCATAACATTGATGATTCCCATCCTCTTTTCATGCCTCTCTGAGAATCTGATGCTGAAAGTATGATTGCTTGACTGCAACTGGAGAGCTCAAAGTTGCAGCCCCCAGTGACCAGCAATCCCTCCAATGCAGTGATCCAACATTCCCATACTGTCTCTTCCAGCTGCGCTGTTCTCCCATAGGTGGTATCAGGATTAAGCCTTTGTCCTCATTGCCACCACTGCACCACAACAACATCTGGCAGAAACCCTGAACTTCCAAAGATGGACACACAGTGTGTGGCCAATATGCCAAAGAATTTCAGTATCCTGCCCACCTTTAGGCTACCTCATTTTGCCACATTGAAACATGCTGTTTGCTCATGTTAACAACACTGATTTCAAGAGAAATATGTGAACTAATAATAGTAGAGAAGATCGAGACTGGCCTTTCCTTCTTATTCCCACTTCTCCACAGCACTACAGAGGTGTTTATTACTTTGGTGCCCGCCTGCTGACCTGAATAGTATGAATTTGAACTGAGGCGAGTTTTACAGTTCAACAAATATAGAATATATTTTAAAGTCACACTTGAGCAGATACAAAGTGTTGGAAACATCATCCAAATGTTACCATAAATGAAATAAAATGAAATCATAATTCAGCCAGATTGAGCATTACTCAAATGCAGAGGATAGTAGTGCTTCCAATGCCTGAATTTGCTGCCTTTTATTAATTTCTCTCCTGAAAACTATAAATCTTTGATCAGATATTCTCTCCTGAACTGCAAATTAGAATGGGTAAAGTTGAATTTGGCTAGGCAAGAACAACACTTGCCGAGATCAGAGAGATTTAGAGCAACAGAGTTCTACAAATCAGCTGTCCTGGCATGACAACTTGTCATTCAAGGACTGATAAAATCTTCCACACAAATGGTTATTTGGAAGATTATGTCTGCACTCAGTGAACCTGGATCCTTCAAAAGCATGAAATGACTTAGAAAATTGAGGGGACATATTTTTTGTGGGTACTTAGGTAGTCACTTGACTACCTCATTACACAGCTAAATACCTCTGAAAATGTAATCTTCAGTCATAGTCTCAAAGGAGACAGATTTTTAGAGGTGCACAGATGGCCAGGAGGTTTGCAAAGTGCCTGGTTGTTTAGCTCACTATAAAATCAATCAGAGTTAAGGGTCTCATATAAAACCATGTTGATCTGCCTAATTAAAAAACACAGCCCTCTGTCTGGTTAAAATCAGTAAAGTTGGAACCTTGCAAGCTCTCAAAGCTGCACTTTGGCCTTCCATGAGGCAGTCCCCAGGCAGGAATGCCTGATCAGTGGGAAGAAGGAGGGGAGAGGTGTCAAGCCTGAACTAGGCTCCAGCCACAGCTGGATTGTCAGGACAGAGGGCTGGCAACAGCAGGGAACAGACGGTCCATAGAAAGCTGACACTAAAATAAGCCAGTCCAGACCTTCACAAAGGCACTTCAATTGTATCTGCACAGTTTAAAGGAAGCTGTGGGTTTGCTTAGAACATTTGAGAAGGTGTTTTTCTTTAAATAGCAGCTTAGGATGAGAGCTGCCACTTCCAATTTAATCATCCTCCTTTAATACAGGCTGGTGCTTTGCAGCTGGATAATTAACCTTGATATTCATTTGGACTTCAAAACACCCAATTCCCATTGCTGTCAATTAGCTGACGATGTCAAGTGTGTGTTGATAGAAGATTTTTGTGTGACCCTAGCAATCTGGCATTTGGGAAATTTCAGTCCTTCACAACTAAAAATGGGAATTGACATTCACAGAATCACAAAATGGTTGAGGTTGGAAGAGACCATTTCACTTCTAGTGAAGTGGATCCACTAGATCCACTTGGAGATCTGGTCCAATCTCCCTGCTCAAGTAGGGTACTCTGGAGCATTTTACTCAGAATTGTGTGTAGGAAGATTTTTAATATCTCCTCAGCCTCTGTGGGCACCCTGCTCCGCTGCTCAGCCACCCTTACAATACAGAATTCCTTTCTCATATTCACATGAAGTTCCCATGTTCCAGTTTCCACCTGTTGCCTCTTGTCCTCTTGTTCAGCAGCACCGAGACTGTGAATTTGTCACTGGATTGAGTTCACTGAACAAAACAGATGTATATTAGGGTTTGCCCTACTTTCTGCTCTTATGGCAATGCACCTTTTAAAAAGACCCTCAAGATAATTTTCAAACCTTCTTGTTGCAGCTCTGAGTGCACAGAAGATGCCTTGATCTCAGAGCACTCAGAAGCTCCCATACTTTTTAACACCAACGTAAGGCAGGAGGCAGGGTTTTAAATGATACACAGTGATTTTTTTGTATGAGAAGCAGTACAATAAACACTGCATAGCAAAATGAGACAAAATGTGGGAGGGGCCAGGGGCATTTGATTCTTTCCACTGATTTATTTGCATTTATAATAAAGAGTTACATCCTACTGGTAACAAGATTAAATTAGTGGGCAGAAATAAATTTGAATCAGACTGTTTTTCTGATATTCCACAGTGGACTGTGTTCTGCTAATGAGTGTTAACACTGCAATCAGGTAAACATTCACCTTGAGAAATGAACAACCTTAATCAGAGCTTTTAAATCAACCAGAAGAGTCAACAGCTAAAATGAAATTGGCTCAAACACAACTGCTTTTCTTTTTAAATATTGTTCTTCCTCCCTTATGAGGATGGGAAATAATAGCATAAGTGAAGCACTCTCATAGTAAGAGAGCAGCTCCAGTCCCATCCGTGTTAGACACCCTGCCCTGTGACTAAGAAGGGCTGCTTTCATTGATGCCCAATACAGTGCTTTTGCACAGGCTAACTAGAGCTCTTTGTGAAGGTTCCTCATGTGAGCTCAATCTGACCTTCATATTTCTAAAGGACTTTATCTCATCTCCTAAGTACAAATAGCAAAATAATGGAGAAAACAAATGGGGGGGGGGTCGGGAAGAAAGAAAAAAGAAATGTTGGTCTGTTGTGCTTTTCTCTGGATTTGAGAATGACATCAACCTGTGGGCCTTTATCTGAAATATTCTGACAGTAGAAAAAAACACTGACTACTCCATTTTCTACGCAGGGTCAACATTACGAAGAGGAAAAACGGGCTTTAAGCCATGAAATAATTGCACTCAATAATCACTTAATAGAAGCCAAGGTGACAATAGATAAGTTGTCAGAAGACAATGTAAGTATTTAATTTCACAACTGCATTCATTTTGGGATTATATTCAGAAACAAATTAAGTCTTGCACTCCCCATGAAATTACAGAATATTTTATGTTTGTATAAAATGTAACTTGACACCTCAAGAGCTAAAACTTATGTTTGTTTGTTTCCATCATTTTGTAAGTCCAGCTCTTCTTATGCTGTGAGGTTGTGGTGAGCTCTTTATTGATATTTTTTCCCTTAGGTCTAGCCTGAAACTGATGAAAAAATATTCTAAGGAATACTCCCACATTGATTTTGCGAACAGTACAGCAAACTGATGCAAGCACATGGTCAGAGCAGTTGCAGGGACAAGCGACACAAGTACATCATCAGGAGGATTTTAGGCACAGTGTAGAGCCCTACACTTCCTGCAGTTCTTTGATCTTTTGGTCTCTGCTCACCAAAAAACCCAGCATAAGCAAGTTCTGCTCAGAAGGCAGGACTGACCCAGCCTGGTCACTCAAATCACTCCTGCAGGGAGCCAGGCTTTCCCCAGTAGTTGTTCATGTATAAAAATGTACCTGTCTCTGTGTGGGACAAAACAGGGAATATCTCTGGCAATTGTCACCCTAGATCTCATTAAACACTGCTGAAAAATGGCATGAGTAGTGCAGCTGGCAACAAGCTCATTAAATCCTTCCTTGGACAAACCTACAAAGACAGCAAAGAGGAATATTGCGGGCATTTAGTTCATTATTGTGCCATTCCTTCCACATTTAATAAAAAATTAATCCACAGAAGATATGTTTCTGTTAGTACTTATTTTCCAGCATCTTATGTTCCATCTTCCCAAATTTCACGTGAACTTTAAATCATGGCTGGGAGCATTTAATCTCATTAAATGCCTGTTGATGTGAACTCTGCCTGTGCAATTAATAGCCTTCCAACTGAAACAAAAAGTTCCCAATTTGACCCTTTACTTTTATAGAAGGTGAGTTGAAAGAAGAGTTACTACATAACTCTAACAGATATAAGTAATTTAGTGTGGTAAAAGTAATGGGCTACATCCAGGTCTTGGAAGCACAGGTATACCTCCAAACTAATTCAGCTGAAATCAGTGGAGTTATATCTGGTTTAAAATACAGGTGGAAAAAAATTGCAGAACTCTCCCCCCTTAAGTATGCATGCATTTATACCTTATACTACTTTGTGGAGTCACGTTTGAACCCACATTTGAAGTGTTTTCAGTATTCACAGTTTTACTCTGAGCACTAGAATATGGTCCCGAGGCCTCAAAAAACAATACCATTTCTTCAGGCTTAAAGTTGGTTCACAGACAAAATTCTCCCCTTGCAGGACTTGAGAAAATTGCATGAAATTAAGTCAGGGGAATTTTAGGTCAGATATCAGGAAAAGGTTCTTCCCCCAGAGGGTGGTTGGGCACTGAACAGGCTCCCCAGGGCAGTGGTCACAGCCCCAAGCCTGAGAGAGTTCAAGAAACACTTGGACAATGCTCTCAGGCACTGGTGTGACTCTTGGGGATGGTGCTATGCAGGGCCAGGAGTTGGACTTGATGATCCTTGTGGGTCCCTTCCAACTCAGGATAATCTATGATTATGTGTAATATCACTAACAAGAGTAAAGGTTACATTCCAAATTTTAAAATAAAGGACTACAAAACAAGCCACAAATATATACAAATATAATTATATTATTATTAAATATATAAGTACAGAAGCGGTAAACTGAAGAATCCTACACAGGGAGAATGTTTTTGTCTCAGCAATATTTCTTTCTTCAATTATATTTCCCTTCTCTCTTCTGACAGAAATGTGAATAGAAGCTTTCGATACAAAAACATATTTTAAACTGTAGGAAACACTTCTGGCATTAATTGCCCGTTATTGTTCTAGTTGCCACAGACATGGCTGGTTTCCATTCAGGCAAACATTAAAGGAGAGAAAGTCACTCCAGTCACATGGCTTGGCCCAGCAGGTTGAGAACAAAGTACACGTGGCACACGTAGCTCACATGTAATTTTTCTGTAGTAATTTTTAAAGCTGCTAAAAATAAAGTGTCAGCAATGCTTTTCATACTCTCCATGACAACCACTGTGCAGAAAGAGAGGCACACAGCTTTTGAAGAAAGGATTAGATTCTGGAGAGATATCATTTTTGTGCGCCTGGAAATGCCATATGGGACTTGAGGTAGCGATCTGTGCTATACATTGTGCAGCAATATATATTAGGTTTAACGTGCATGCAACATATCAAAATCACATGCACATGCAACAGATTTTACTTCTAAATTGAATTCTTGGGTTCTTTTTCAGGAATGAAAATAGTGTGTCCCAATATAAAATTTAAGACCTACATAAATGAATGTCTCCCCTGTAGATTTGAGTCAGAAGGGGCATGTATAAAATCTCACAAAGACAGAGGAAAAAAAAAACCACAAAACAAGTGTCTAAAGGTCCTTGAATATGAAGGTATATGAACTAATGTTTACTGGGAAACTATCCCCATCCCTCAAAGGGTCACAAGAACATCTTGTTGCATGTCTTATTACAGAATACCTTAAAATGGTATTTTAAACAGAGGAAATATCTTTTTCACAGAAAACTTATCAGTTTTTAAGAGAATTAATGAAGCCATAAAAATTGGTAAGCAATAAAATTATAACATTAACATCAGAGAAAAATCCAAATTATATCAGTATTCCACACCTTTGGTGTAGAAGCCCATACCAATTTTTACAGATTAACACAGGCCAGTGCCCATAGCACTTCTGTGCTTTTTATGTCTCATCTCTGTCCACCTATAAAGTCAACTTGTGAAGCCAACCTTGATTTTAATGCAATTAAATCAAGATAAAGCAAAGGGAAAACAAAAGACAACTCTTACCTTTAGGGAACCAGAGATACTGGTTGAAAGATACAGTTACACAGTCATGTGTGCTAAATTAAATCCAGGCGAAGGGCAAATCTGTGTTCTGAATTTTCCCATTAAGTAGGCTGTGGGAGCCATTTAATACAAAGATAGTATAAGAAGCTTGCTTAAATTCTCTCTTTCCTTGTGAGGAATTCTCATGGTAATTTCTTGCCCAGAGAAAATATTCTGTTCTGCAGCATCAAATATTTGCAGTGAGATTTAATATATTTCTATAGCTGCATTCTGCAAGGTATTAAAGGAGCCAGGAACCACCAAGAAATAGCAAAAGGAGAGAGTCTCCCATTTTAAAAAACCAACACAATGTATATTTCTGTAATTAATTTCTCCCACAGTCTCATAAGATTATTTTAGCACTTTCTAAAGTAGTATTTTAGTGCTGGTCTGGATAATACCCAGTAAAAATTTTCTTTTTTGCTTAAAAGATCATAGTTTCTTAGCCTTCACAGTACCATGCATTTTAACAGTATGAAATTCAGTTCTTAATGGTAAGTATCCATTTTCTGAAGTGCAGATTACTGTTTTGTTGAAACAGGTCTCAAAAGTTTATTCTTAGTAATTTTATCAGCCCTCACAGAGCAAAGTGGGAAATATCTCTGATTGTTCAAGAAACAACAAAGCATCTTAATTTGTTTAGAAATTAAAGTATGCTCCATATTTCCCCAAAGTGAATTTTGGGAAGATTGATCAGGCATGAGAGAAAGGCTGAAAGCCACAAGCACTTTGCAAACTTTAAAGAGGTTATATTTTTGTTGGTTTTTTGGATTTTTTTTTCCAGGAGCTCTACAGGAAGGACTGCAATTTAGCTGCTCAGCTTCTCCAGTGCAGCAAGAACTATGACAGGGCACATAAACTTTCAGAGGTAATGTGACCAAACTTGTTCAATGATATAAATATGCATGGAAAGCAGGTTATTTTGCATGTATCAGTTCCAGAATCTATCTACCTTTAAGGCTTTTATTCCTCCACGCACCCTCCTTTAAGCCTCAGGAGGCCCCGTGCACCTGCTGGTGTTTGTGCAGTCGAGGGAGGTGCTGACAAAATCACAGCCCATAATGGAACTTGAAGGTATTCTCTTTCCCCAAATCTCTCCTATCCAGTAGAATGGGCCTGCACTGCCTGTAAAACAAAGGTTTTAGCAACACTGAAGTGCTGTGAGCTCCAGAATGCAAAATGCTGTGCAGGAGCAGTGGGGTGAGAGTGGGGAAATGACAAGTTACAGGCGTCAGAGATTCTGATATAATCAATTTTCCTCCTGAAGCTATTTTCCAGTCCAGCTAGTTTCCAAACCCGAATTTTAAAATGGACTTCCAGAACAAATATCTTTTTCCAAAGAAATCAGAGCACCAAACGATTGATTTCCAAGGTGTAAACTTTAACTAATAGTCCTTGCTTCCAAGGAAACGAGGCTTGGGAAATAGGCTGCTTAGAAGGGGAGGTAAATGTTAGCAAATGAGACAGTTCTTTAGGGATCCAGGCCCTGTACAAAGCAATAGCACCTTCCTCACATATATTGCTTCAGTGAAGGTTACAGTATGGCCTTTCAGTCCCAGCAGGTCACCATCCCCACAAAAGGCCTCTCTTGTGCAGTTCTGCAATGGAATATTGCAAAATTAAATTTGGAATGTAAAAACCATCTCTAAGTCAGTAGATGGCTTCAGAGCACTGAACAACCCTGGTAAATAAAGATGGAGCAAGATTCCTCTTTCCAACAGGCAATGATTTTATGGAACAGAGACAGAACTTCCAAATTAACCATTATGTTGGTCCTGTTATTTTTTATTAACCGACTCCCCTTAGCAAATTGTGTCAAGGAATTATCATGACATTACTCACACCCGAAAGCACCCTACCTGTTCTAATTAGGACCTTAAGAGCATTTAATTGGTTATTTGCAGAGACTTATCACAAATGTGAGATCTTCCCACAATTTCCCAGACTGTCATATACTCAGTTAAACAGGCAGTCTCCACTCAAGTTGAAGCATTTATTAATTTAGCAAGTGGGAATGTGCTGTCACAGCCAATAAATTCTTTACAAATGCAAATATTGCCTGATAAACTATTGTATGTTATCCAGAAACCTAAACAGTAGTATAATATAGTAATGTGATAGTGGTATCATTTTAGTAATTCCAGTTTCCAGTGCAATGCCCACAAAATAATGTTCTTTTTAACACATTTCATAATCTTAATAATGTATATAAAATAGATCAAACAGTGGTGCTACACGATACTAAAATAAGAGCTGCCCTATACAGCATTTTCACATTAAATTAGCTGTATTTCTTTTCCTCATTTCTATGGCAATTTACACAAGGCCTATTTTACTACCTGCTTATTCAATCTTTGTTGCATCTGTACTTAATATGACTAATGTTGCTGTCTGCCAGCAGACTGGCAATATAATTTATTTCCAATGGAAGACATATGAGTTAATTAGCAACATAATGATTAATCCAAAATATCCTGGAAGGTCTGTTGGTTGAAAAAACACTCATCCCAAATAACAAGAATGCCATTTCACTACACACCATATTTTGAACACAGTGAGGCTTGGGGATTAAATCAGCTTTAAAAACTTTGCAATGAAGCTAAAAGAGGTTTGCCATATCTTACAAAATGTGAGGCCATGACAAGGAGCAGGCACCTTAAACTTCTGTTGCCAAAAATAAAGGGGAGTAGAACAACTACAGGTACTTGTAGTGTTCTCTCCTCTAGAGGAACAAATTTAAGGAGAAAGCGAAATTGCTATAGTCATAAGGTTAATGACTGATTATTTTGTAAAGAGGAACTTGATTTCTAGTTATAAAAATGAAGTGCTGAATAAGTCAAGAGTTCAGCCCAGCACTGAAGGGTTAAATACCCAAGTGGCATAAACCAACACAAATATCAAAGAAGCTATCACAATCACAAACTCAAAACTTATTCCAAACATGAATTCTGATTTCCAGCAAGAAATACTGAGAGACAACCTCTCTCATCTTGCTGTCTGATCATTGATAGAGATCTGAAGTGAGCAAGGCAGATAAAATTTGACAGGAAAGTATGCTTGGTGGTACCTGAGTAGGTTTCACCAAGGAATGTAATCTCTCCCTCTCTTCTAGTCCACATGACAAAATGGCAGGTGAAACCACCATCCACAGCCCTGATCCTGACTTTCTAAAAAAAAACTTTATATGATTTCTGATACATAACAGACTTATTGATTAATTCTGTCACAGGAATCAGGTCTTAGTGCTTATTTCTGTCAGGGTGTTAGGACAGATGGTTGGTCTGACAAGCAGTATTTGACTGAAGGGGCAAGGAAGCCAGCTCTGCTTCTTCCCAGCACAGGAATAATCCTGTCACAGCAGCCAGCACCACTTCTATAAGTGTCAGTCAGCTTTTCTGCATCTTCAAACAGCATTGTTTATCAAAGGTGATGCTGAAGAGCAGGAGCCAATTTGGCATGGGGTTGTAGAAAAGATGAGCTCAAGGAAAGGCAAAAGAACATAATAGATCTGATCTCTTCCTCCTTCCTCACCGCTGCAGAGACCTCTGCACACCCACACTCCAACTGCAAATCACACCTAAGCACACAACCTGAAAGTGTTGCTGTAGGCTGTAATTCCCTACCTGCCTTTTTAAGATTGTTGTTTACTACATACCTTATTTGCATCAGTAAAATAAACCTGGACGTGCTGGGTTAATGGCTGGACTTGAGAGTAGAGGCCTCTTCTGACCTGAGCAATTCTATGAACATTCCTATCCAACCTGAATTAATTAGGAAGGAAACATTTCAGTTTCACAGAGTTATCCATGAGCAAAAGCAGGTGAAAATGTACAAATGTTACATAAACAAACAAAAGTCATTTGATTATGTTTGTTTCCAGAAATGCACAAATATTGTGGCCATCACATTAGCCAAAGAACCAGGTATGGTGAGCTATGTAATGTCATAAACAGCACTCATCTGACACTGCTTCTGACAGGTACCCTTTTCTCCTTTCCCCCTGCCATCTCTTTATGTTGCAGTTGCCAACTGACTTTCAGGAAAGAGTCAGCATCCACCTGGAGAAACACGGGTGCAGCCTCTCTGTCCCCTTGTGCCACACTTCTTACGCTGATACCATACCCACTTGTGTCATTGCCAAAGTGCTGGAAAAACCAGACCCAAACAGCTTGTCCTCACACTTGTCAAGCCCGTCTACGAGGGATCTCAATTTTCAGGACTCTGCTGGAAAAGTCGGACAAAGAGCCCAGTACAAGTCTGACATCTACTGCAGTGACACGGCCCTTTACTGCCCCGAGGAGAGGAGGAGGGAGAGGCGGCAGAGCGTGGACACACAAGTGAAGGACGTGGGGTTCCTGCGCTCCCAAAACTCCACGGACAGCACTGTGGAAGAAGACGGTTTCCATTCCAGCTTCTCCCACGAAGCCTTCCCAGAGTACATTACCTCTCTGCCAACCTCCAGCTCCTACTCCAGCTTCAGCGTCACGTCTGAGGAGAAGGAGAACGCCCAAGCCAACACTCTGACAGCCTCCCAGCAAGCGATCTACATGAGCAACCGAGAGGAGCTGTTTGAAAGGAAGTCACCCGTGGGTTACGAGCACCAGGGAAGCCCCAGGTTTGCCAAGCCCAAGCCCGCGCAGCACATGGAGCTTGCTGACGACAACGAGAACTCACCCACTTTTACCAGGACTCTGCCTCCATATGCAAACGAACCTTTTCATTTCTCAGCAATAACACCACAGCAGGCTTTAGCGAACCAGAAAATGAGGAATGAGTGCAGGAGCACCCACCTTTCAGAAGAAGACTTGCCAGGGCGATGGAGGCAGCTGAGCGTGGAGGACATTGGAGCGTACTCCTACAGGAACGCTGGCAGGCTGTCGCCCTGCAGTTTCTCAGAGCAGTACTACAGCAGCCCCATCAAGAAGGGGGACAGTCGAACAAGCCCCATCTATGCTAGTTACAAAGCAGACAGCTGCTCAGAGGGAGATGACATCTGCCAAAGCAGACTTGTGGATTCTTGCTTCCTGAGAACAGACAGTGGCCTGAACATTGACATCAGCACAAGCTGTAAACAGGACAAATTGCCCACTTACAAAACAAAAGAATCAAGAGACCAAAAAAATGAAAGGATCACTGTCCAGTTATGCAGTAGCAAAAACATTGAAAATAGCCCAGTATTGAAAAGAGAATATGTGGACGTGAGCCCCAACAGCTCAGCAGAGTCCCTCAATCAGAGTTCAGTGGAGGCTTCAGAAATCCACCAGTCTTCCATGGATCAAGGGAGCCATTCGGGCGTTCACAGCAAACAGCCGCAGTTTCAGCGGACTGGGAGCACTGGTCTGAGTCGGAAGGACAGCCTTACAAAAGCACAGTTATACGGGACCCTTCTGAACTAGGCATCTCCCCAAACGGCAATAAGACAGCAAACAAAAGGAAGAAAAGAGCATTTGACACTTCTAGAGAACAAAAAAGTTCTAAGAAATGGGATTATTATAAAATATATATTCATAATGGTACTATATGTTTAAAACAAAATCTCTTCAAAAACGTTATTCAGCACTTTTCACTTGACATCCTTTCCACATGGGAGACTGTCCCCTCCCCTCTTTTATAAACCTGAAATATTTTTATAAAAAAATGTATTTATTAGACTATCCTAAGCTATTTGAGCAGAATTCTTTTCCCTTCAAGCAGGTTTCTTATTTATTTTTGTGCATGAGGCCATCTGTGCCTAAATTCTTGGAGGAAAAGGGTAAAATCATGATGGCAGTGACAAAAGAAATAAACCCACCTGATAAAATACCATAAAATGTCATGTGAAATCAAAACAAACAAGAATGGTGAATTTGAAGAAGTATATTTTTAACAAGAATGGAATTGTATCTTAAGTTATTTCATACAAATATATTTATGAGTGACTAATGTATGCACAAAGTGATACTAATATTTTGTTCTTTTAATCCACTGTGTTTCTGCTTTCCTATTTTTCCTTGTATACTACCTCAAAAGTAATTGAGGGTTTCTTTGTCACATTTTCTGTAGGCTTGCATTTATATTGTCAAAAATGCATGCAGTGTCATAATTAATACTGTATTTTGCATAACTTAATAAAAGACACCAGTGGATATATTTTGGGGTTGGTTTTTCCATTCATTCAATAGAACATGGAATTGCTCTGAGGGGCATCAGTCCAGCGAAAGTTAATGACTAAAGCTCCTGAACTGGATTGCTTTCTAAAGGAGTCTTTCTCTCTCTCTATAAGCTCCAGAGAAAACTGGTTCACAGCCCATGGCCTCTGGGTGTGGGAGGATGACTTCTCATCAGCCTGTTGAAAGTAAGCAAGGAAAAAAAATGTTTGTCAAACAACATGTTTATGTTGTTTGAGTTCAGTAGATAGGGTTCTGCATACTGAATGAAAACAGAAAATCAGTCAAAAAAACAGTGATGTAAGCTCCTCCTCTATTACTCACATATTTGACACAATTTTTTATGCCTTTAGGACTGTCACATTCCACACCTGCCCTTTATTCATATGTAGCTTGGTATTTCTAACCAAGGGATTTTTCTAAAGCCTAAGAAAAGTCTGGCTGTCTGTAGCCTTTACTCCTGAGTCTCAGAAGATGTATTTTTACCTCTACTTTTGGCATTTCCTCCTGCAATTTTTCTGTTTCTCACCATTTCACCATTATGGAGTGTACAACTGAGACAGGAGGAAAAGGGAGAGAGCAAAACGAGAGGAGGAGAAAAACAAAAAGGAGAGAAAGGGAAATCCTGTGGATTTTCTTCCCAGCTTCAATATTCCTGCTTGGTAAGAAGTAGAATACAGCCATAAATATTTAATACTTATTTTAAGTCATATTCACATACCCTATACTTAAAATACTGACTCTTGACAGCTCGTGTATGGGGGAAGACCTTGCTTAGTGCAGTATGGTAGTAATCAGTGGGATCACTGTGGAAATATAAACTAGCTCCTTATAAAGCTAAAATAATGATCTACTCAATAGGTATTAAGAAAATATACTTTTTCTGCCGATTCCCTGAAAGCAGTTACCTGGCAACTAACTATGAACCAGGACTACAGAACTGTTCGTTTCCCCCATAAGTACCTTCAATCATGGAGCCACAGATTGAATGCACTTGGCATAACTCCCATTGCTCTCCATTTCCTTCATGTATAATATAAAAATTTGGCCATTATTGATGTGTGCAAGTACTTGCTGTGCTCTTTGAAAGATCAGGCATCAAGTCCCTGCAGTTCCTCCAGGGTCTGTTGCAGCACCGTGGAGAATAATGGTAGCAAATAATATCACACAGGTAAGGTACAAGATAGCTCCAAAGTGGTGCTCATTTCAGTACAAAACTGTCTCATGCCTTGTGATTTTATGCTCCCAAACTTGCTCACAGTGAGTGTGAGAGGTAGGGCAGGCTGCAAATAATTCTATGAAATCGATAATAAACACATACAATGAGGTTTCCAAAGGCCAAGAGCTACTTATGGCAGGATGTGACCCGCAGTAAATTGACTTGGAGATCCAGAAGAGCTGTTATTTCCCTTCTGAAACACCAAGATAGAAAACAGATGTGAAAAAATACTCACTGTTGACTCATTCAGGTATATAAAAATTAGACAAAAAGACATTAATTTCTCTGGTCAATGAATATAAGGATTTGTACGGAAGAGGTGAAAATTAACTGTTATCTCACCTAAGAAAAATATGTAAGCTATGGAACAGTAAATTGTGTCATTTATGAACTGGAACACAGTGTCAGACTAATCCTTTTATAATATTGTTCATTATTTGACCTAAAGTGCTACTTTGGCAATTACACAAAATTACATTTCTTCTAGATACTATATCTCTGATTATTTAATATCCTGTTCTATTATATTCTTTCATACTCCTGCAGTTTCAAAGTCTGCTTCTATGCTTCACTTAACTCTTTTTCTCAGTTTATGTGCACTAATACATAGATTAAACCCAGCCTTTTCAGCCAATTAGTACAGGGTTTTTTTTCTGTAAAATAGCCTATAACCTTGTAAAAGTTTTCTGTAATGAATTCTGTTACACAATATATTACCCTGTAATGAATTTCAACTCAATCAATCAAAATGGCTATAAAAATTCTTCAGTTTTGATGTGTTGATTTAAATTTCTCCTTAATTAGGAAAATTGACGGTAAGTCGGTAAGTTTGCTAATTTCCTATGAACATGAGAAAAAGTTTCAATAATTCACAAAAATTTTCTCAGATTTACAGATATACTATGGTTTAGTTCAATTAAAAAAAACTTTGAAAGATTATAATAAAAGATGTATTCCTGGGATTTTGGGGTTAATTTTGTGGCAAAAAGTTTAGATTTATTAAGACAACAGAGAAAGATTTGAAGCATAAGGACAGAACAATGATAGGTGTTTTCACAAGAGATTCAAATTTTTCTTTGTGGTAGTGTCTTAATTCTTTGCTTGCCTTCAGTTTTAACAGCAAGAGGAAGTAATCCAGAAAAATCATGATGAGTTTTAGAGTATGTAATTGGAGCTATTGAAAACAATAACAGAGTTCTGCTGTGCCATCAGACAACCTGTTTGTACAGACTTAGAGTCACTGAGATTTTAGGAGATTGAACCTTGTTTAAAAAGACACAAAGGCAGAGAATAAGCCTGAACCCAGACAAAATGGGCAGTAGATCTGTCTGCCACCACACTCCTCAGAGCACTTACCTTCTTAGGACATTTCTGAGAGAGAACAGCACCTGAAAGATCCTTCTCAGAAGAGCTGACTTCCCTTTTCATTCAAGTAGATGTGGTTTGATAAACTCTACTCTTATGCTCATTTAATGACAAGTGCCTCCAGAAAGCAAAACAACAGGTCGTCAGCCAAAGTGGCACACACCCCTCCACGGCAGCGGCTGAGGATTTGCCATGAAATACCTTTTCCCAAGGATATAAATGTTCCATTTTCTCTTAAGCACTGTGAGAATGTCATGGTGTCTCCATGCTGCCACAAAACCTCACTTTTCCAAATCAAATTTCATACGCAGGATTTGCAGGTACTATGGCAGGAAATTTGATTTGATTAATTATTTCATTTGCCATGAGTAAGAACAGAAAGGGCAAGTAAAAGAAGTGGCAAGTCCCCAACTGTGCAGTGAAGCAGAAGATGAAAATTGTCATTTTAATGATGAAAAACAAAACCAGAATGAATATAACACAGAACACTGATCAGAGGGAAAACAAAGGGGGCTGAAAGAGATCAAAATCAGGCACATTGAATCACATATCAAAACAGACAAGAACGCAAAAATGTTACTGGGGATATGGGTTATAATTCACCAGGAATAACAGTGCAAAACTGTTATGAAATCATGGAAAGAAAATGCATTGTTGAGATGTTTTCTCACTCCAAATTAATCTTAACAAAAGGTGCAAAATCTCAATAAATAAATAATGCAGCTCACTTTTGTTAAACTTTTTAGAAGTCTAGAAATAGCTAAAATTTTTAAGTTGAAATCATGGCAAGCCATAACACAGGTCATTTTCAACTCAACAGTTTCTAACTTCTTCACTCAAACTAGAAAATTAATGAAGCTAGGTCTTCCCCTTCTAGCACTTTTAATTAAAAAAAGAATTTTCACTCCATAATCTATCACAGAGCATGATTATGTGGCTACTTAGATTAATTTCCCCTTGTTTAATTTTAAAGTAGTGATTGACATCCTTTGGACTTTCATATAAAATTCTCATCCTCCATTCATGTTTGCAGCCTATAATCTTTACAGACTATTGTTATATGTCTCCTTAAACATTGCTTAAATTGTGTAGATGCAGTCCCCCAGATTTTTCTCTGGGAAGACACTCCTTTCAGGACATTAACTGCTTCTCATTCTCTTCAAGGAACACTCTCTTCATCTTTCTACTGCTGAACACTGTAGCATTTTAATATGAACAGAGAGCTGTTCCAACCCCAGGACAAAAGTGCAGTTCAATGAAAGGAGAGGACTACACAGATTGGAGCAGCTTCTAATGACCACACATGCTGATCTGCATGCATCAAACCATGGCACGTTGTCTGCATGGTCTTAATATCAACATTACCAGAAGTTGTTCATTGTTTTCCCAACCTTTCCTTCTTGTCTTTGAAAACAAATTTCATTGCTAAAAATAACTCTGGCAATTCAGTCGTTCTTGAACAACCTATCATTCATTCCCGTGTCTCTCACATTATTTTCTTTTTGGTGTTTTCTTTTAACTGTATTTTAGTAATTGAGAGGTTTTGTTTAGCTGCAGTTAAAAAGAATAATTTGAATATTCATGCAATGAAAGATTTTGCTCCTTTTGTACCCTACAAGGTCTTAAACACCAGCTTAATGTCCAAAGCACCAAGGTTTTGGAAGGCTGCTGTTCCAAGCCCCTGAGTTCTCTCTTCCCCAGGCTCCTGCAGCCCCTGGGCTACAGAGAAGGGTATTCTGCTTTCTGCCAGATGGAATGTTGTCAGCCCCACATCCCACACCTGTGGGGAGTGGTAAAGCCCCTCCTGCCCCTCTTTGCTGAGGCAAGGATCATCCCTGAAGACAGGTAGGGAGATCATCCCAGAGTAGGGAGTACACCCTCATCTGCAAGGGCCAAAACAAGATGCAGCAATACAAGATACAATTGTTGGAAAAATATCCCTGATGGGAGTTAGGTGCCCCCTCAACAACACACCCATCATGATAAATATAAATTCTGTGATTATTCAGAAAAATTCTAATTTTTGAAGTCAGCTCTAATGAATGTTTAAATATATTCACCCGTTTCAAATTTTCCTTTGCAATTTATGAGTCACAGCAGACATGCATGAGCTGCAGAGCCAGAGCACTATTTACTACACCCAACTGAGCAATGACAGCTCTATGATTTAGAAGAAGAGAAACAACAGCAAGTCCCAGAATAATTAAATTTGTAATGTCAATGTCAGCCAGCCTCCTTTCCTATTCCAGGTTTTCACATATGACATTGAAAAACAAATCACAAGGAGTAAAAGTATCCTCAGCATATAAGGGTTATAAATTCCAGCAGGCTCCCACTCAAGAGGATTTTTTGTCAAAGTAGAGATTTCATTGTTACAGTAGAAATCTTCTTAATCTGGAGCCCAGTTGTGTAGGGTGACAAGGGGAGGAAGACCTACACTGACTGTCCAGACCACACAGAACATCTCACCTCAAGAAACCACTGTGTCACCAACCTGAGGAAATGGGGACAACAGCAGCACTTCTAA
Organism: Bombycilla garrulus; assembly: GCA_013400315.1. Lineage (NCBI taxonomy): Eukaryota > Metazoa > Chordata > Aves > Passeriformes > Bombycillidae > Bombycilla > Bombycilla garrulus. Next base: position 157,242 of record VXBU01014162.1, on the reverse strand, counting down.
CTGATAAATTATGAGTATTGACTACTGTGGGATTATTTTTTGCAAGGAGATAAATCCGGATTTATGTTCACTTGACTTAAATTTGTCAATTCACTTCAATGGACCTTCAGCACTTCACAGTCTTTATCCTCCACGAATGAGGGAAATGCTCTTTTCCCCAAAGCCCTGGGAGTTACACTAAGATGACATGGCTAATCCCAGAGAGATAGTAAGGAGTTAGCTATTTTAATTTTAGCAGATTTTAAGGCTCTTGGCCTTTTGCTTATAACTTGAGAAATAGATCAAGAATGAAAGCTCAAGTTTTCAAGCTCAGCCTTAGCACAGGAACTGAATCACTGCTTTCTGATTCATCCCCACTTACCTGTGCTTTCCTACTCCACAATAGCCTGAAGGTGAGGAATGAAAGACCTGACACTGGAAGAAAGAAAATTCAAAAATTAATCTGTGCATCCAAACTATTAAAAGGCCAAATTATTTCTAAGACAGTCCTGCTTGTCTATAATATAACTGTTTTTTCCTGTATTTTGACCAGAGAATATAGACACTGCCAGAGAAAATATGTAACTGAGCTGAGAACTTGCATCTTGCTGTTTTGAACCAACTTGGATTTTCCTGACAAGCTGCAAGGATAGATAAGGGAATGAAGGCAGAGCAAAGATGATTGCTCTGTCAGCACAAAACGCACTAAAACATTCTAGTCACAACATTTACTGTATTCCCCTGATTTTTAGGGTACATTATGAAAAAGTCCCAGTAAAAAGCTTTTAGAAACAGACTATATTCTTTCATTCTAATTTTGACTTTTTCCCCTGTCTCTTTTTAAAGAGAAAATAAAAAAATCATGTTTTGCAAGCTGCAGTAATATGGGAGTTTTTGCTAGAACTATCAGTCCTGCCTATAAAGCCCTGACTTGTGTCAGTAGGGGAAAACAATCCTGAAACTAAATCAGTTTAACATTTTCTACTCAAGGAGAAATGGTCTAATTGAAGGGAATGTCAGTAAACAGCTCATTACTGAGATTTCAGAGTCCAGAAAGCCGAGGTGCGGGAACACAACAAATCCAGTGAAGTCACACTTTGCAAAGACCCCAGACAAGTATTTTATTTAAAATAGGTTTGGACTGCCTTTTACTTTTCTTTCATTCTCTATTGATGATGAAGATGAAATGCACTTTTTGGCACTCTAGATGACACCAATTAAACTTGATTTCTTGCTTCAGCTCATGACTCCACTTGTCTCTGACTTCTAAGACTACTTTATTTTGAGCTTTAAATTTCTGCTTTGTTTAGAGAGAAAGTGTTGCTCCCACTCAAGCAACCTAACTTTCAACTCATGAAAATGCACACACAGCTCCCAAGCCCTACCAAATAGGTAATTTGTCCAACATTTGTATTTTATCCTTAAAAAAAGTTAGGATAATTCTATCTTTTTATCCTTTAGTCTTATGAAGGATGGATTGTCTCTTATTACTTGATTATACGGTACTTGACAGAATAGTCTCTTGATTATAATTGCACAGGCCATGCATATTGCATTATCTGCCTACCATTACCAAATACCATGTTTTCTTATCCTTAGTATTTTTTCCCCTTTAGATGTGAAATTAACATTTCCTCTTCACAGGTCAGTCCTTGGACTATAATACCTCACCTCACACCTATGTATACCTCATACAGAGAAATGAAGGGGACTATTTGAATTTTAAGAAGGTCCATTACCCTGGGCTCTCCTCCTGCCTTGATAGGCCTTTCTCCTTGCAAAGCTTCTTAAGCTGAAAGAGCAAATGCCTCAGCATACATTATTTGGAAATTAATACAGAACCGCTAGGCTTCACCCCACTTTTCCACAGACACTGACACTACATGTATCATATTTCTCAACACTCTGCAGTTTATATTTATACTCACTTACAAGGCAAAGTTATTTATAAATTCACACAAAAAAGATCTATTCAAAAAAAGGCACCACCCTGGCCACAAGGTTCCTTGGCACATCTGCACCTTCTTTCATTAGTGGCATCCACACTAGCTAGACACTGATACTTAGGAATTGCTCTGGACAGTCTCCTGCTGAGTGGATAAAGATTCACACAGCTGTTGGAAGAAATAGCTCTTACTGGAGAAAAATAACCCAAGCAAACAACAAAACAGGGAAGACTTCAAAGAAGCAGAACTGTTTAGAGAACCCATTGGACTGGACTGGTGCAGCTGCTAAGGAGATGATGAGGAAGTACCCCCCACCTGAGAAAGGCTTTTCACTTCATTGCAGAGCACACCCACTCTCTGCAGGAGCTGCACAACTGGCAAGAGCGTGGGAGAAGCCTCATGACTGCAACATTGCCGGCAGACAGCAACTAGCAAAGTCTTTCTCAGCTACTCTTTCAGAGGCTGGTGACAGTGAGACTTTGATCCCATTTGAACCAGCACAAGTCTCAGATGATGCCTTTAAGGTTCTCAGTTGCTATACAGATGCTGTAGTAATACATGCAGCCACACAGCAACGCTTTCATTACTTCAGTGATGGAGATTCCATAGGCTGGCTGGGCTGGTTTTGAAATTTGTGGTATGCACAAAACAAGTGACAGCTGTGAATACTTGGTGGGGGTGGGAGGAGGTAAAAAGTAAGGCAAGAGCACAAGAGAGAGAGAGAGAAGCTTGTCTCCATTTCATGTCTTGGGGTACACAACCCTAGCCTGGCACTGCATAGCGACAAACAACAGACAACAGAACAAAATCAGACCCATCAGAAAACAAGGGAGTAACAGCAGCCAAGCCTGGCAACCTCCCAGACCCTCAGGATCAAGGCTACAGTTATCCTGCCATTATTAGTGCTGAGTCTGCTTCCGGTTGTCCAAGAAATAGAGACTGGAAATCGGGAGAGGATTATGTTTACCTGTGGGCTCACAGGGCAGACCTGAGAAAATCATGGTGTCTCTGATGTTGCAGAACCACATCTGCAGACCAGGCACCAGGGCAGCAGCTCCTCAGAAATGTATAACAGTGATGAAAAAAAACATACAGCATAACTTAACTTATCTGTCAAAACTTTTCCTATTTAATGGTGGTGTCAGTGTCAGGCTTTTCCCTCATTGTGCTGGCTGAATTAGTCAATTTTTCGGTGCTCCAGCCCTATGTGTGTCAGGCAGGAGCTACCCACTGCATTCAAATGTTATCGTTTCAACATACATCAGCATTTTCTCTCCTCCCTGAGCACTAGTGAAAGTTTTCATGCCACAATTTATTTACAGTACATTCAATTCATGCCTCTAGCCATTCTAGAGACTTCCCACACACCAAGTCTTATAAAGGCTTTAGGACTCATTTTAAACCTACTGAAGATACACAGACTGTGTTCTCTGGCTATGGAACATCACATTTAATTGCCTTACACATTTGAATCACACTAAAATTATTCAAGAATTTAGACAAATTAGAATACAAACTGTAGATAAACTACTGATCTTGATCCTTGTCAGCATAACCTTCCCAGCAGCTACAGCAACCTGTTCTGAATTCTGTTTAACAAATTATTTTCCATTGGACTGCTGTGTTGAGATTGTTTTCCTAGGAAAACAGCTGATTTTTGCTGGGCCAGTCATTTATCTTTGCATGTGTGCCCACATCTTTAATAGGAGGAAGGTATTTTCCACCATATAGCTCACAAATGTATATGTATTATTCCCAATACTTATAATATACACTTTTATTATTATATAATAACATTGTGACAATTTCATTTTGATTGAAATTATTTTATTAGTAATTTAGATGAGTTCCAATCCAATGCAGCAAGAGCATTTGGTCTGAAACCTGAGAGGTGAACTGGCTGTATTATAAAAGCAAGGTATATACTTCTTACCCCAGGCACAGAAGAGACATTAAATTCAGACTGCTAACACACAAATAAAAGCCCAATTTAAAGACAAAAAATAATCAGTACAGAAAATTGTACAATAACATTACACTGGGAAGCAAGTGTCTGTTAAGTAGTGTAATTCCTTGAAAGATGAAGAACTGGTTCCCCTGGATGCTGCTGTCTTTGTAGGAGGGACTCCTGCCTCAGACACCTGCACCCCACAGTAGAGATGTCATTGTGTCAGGCTGACATCTGATGTGTCTAGAAAATATCTGAATATTGATATTTTTCTATAATTTAGTCAAATTGCTGCCAAAATTTTCCTCTGACAAGTTCTCTCATAAAACTATTTTTTATTTGCTCATTCAGTTTCCACCTTCTTTCAAGAAGATCTCAGGTTCAGGAATAATTAATGCAACACTAAATGCAGGTTTATTAAACTAGAGGAGTTTGGTGAAAAGCTATGTACAGCTAGGCTTCCTAATTCAAATTAAAATCAGATCTCAGAGCAGATTATGAAGAATACAATTTCTCTGAAATTACTCCCTTGGCAGACACCTAAGTAAAAGGCAGTTTAAAACACAATGAAAAGGTCATTATCCTCATTTTTTAGGACTGCAGTTCCCAAGGGAATGTTTAAGCATCCTTTAAAATATATGGAAAATGGGAGGGTAGAGAACAGGGGGAGGAAAGGAGGCTCAGGGCTTCCCTTTACATGTTCCTGCAGCAACATAAAATGAAGAGCAAAACAATCTCTGTGGTGCCAAGGCCAAACAGACTCATTGCAGCAGGAAAGTAGGAGTTTTCATTTGGTGGACCATCAAGTCCAGGAGCCATTTTGCCCGTCAAGTATTACACAGAATCATAGAGCCATAGAATATTCTGTGTTGGAAGAGACCCATCACAATCACCAAGCCCAGCTCCTGGCAGGACACCCCAAGAGTCACACCATGGGCCTGAGAGCATTGTCCAGACACTCCTGGAACTCTGCCAGGCTTGGTGCTGTGACCTCTTCCCTGGGGAGACTGTTCCAATGCTTGACCACCCTCTGGGTGAAAAACCTTTTCCCAATGTCTATACTAAGCCTCCCCTGACTCATTTCTATGAGCACAACCAAATTTGAATGTAGGATTTTGTATGAAAGTGTTGACCCATAAGTGCTGACCAAAACGCAAGCATTTAAGCCCAGGTCCAGGTAACATTTTTCTTTTTGTAAAAAAAAGGACACATTTTCTGTTACTCCAGTGGATTTAGTTCAACTGCACCAAAGACAGCATTCAACTTACTATAAGCAACTGGAAAAGTAAGAGGAGAAATTTCTTATTCCCTTAGAGAAACCTTGCAAACCTCAGACTTGCAAACCTCCCTCTCTCTGCAGGCCATTCAAAATGCACCAAATAACAAAAATCCCCAAAGATGCATAATTAATGTGGTAGTTCAGCTATTATTTTGAAAAACAAGGAAAACACTGTATACATCATTACTAAAACGATTATTTAAAATTGCACTTCTGAAGTAGAGACCAGAGGTCCAAATGTAAATTAAACCAGATTCTGGAGTCCCAAAAAATTGTTTTTATTTTAATAATGATATGTTGTCTCCACTCCCTACTCTGAAAAGCTCTCAAAATGCCAATTATCCAAGGAAGTACAGAGCTTCTCAGGTAAATTTTGCAATTCACCTGTCACTGAAGCGGCCGTGACCGGTCCTGCAAGCACAGCCACAATTTACAGCAAATTTATGTTGGTTTTTATAAATAAGTGCAATACAGGCCAAGGAAAAGCTCTTGGCTGTGGCTAGAATGGCAATGCAGCCTGAGCAAGTTACACAGGTGAGAGGCAGGTTTTTCTGCTAGAGGCTGTCCCAGTCCCCTCCTGCAGCTTCACAGCTCTGGCAAGGCCACAGCATGAGTGCAGCAAGGTTTCCCCATGTGAAATGGGCCATGAAGTCACCCCCAGAAGGTAACAGGAGACTCTAAAAAGGGGAAGCTCTCCTCAGGTCACCCCACAGCCCAGCCAGGCTGCTGCCCAGAGAAGAGTAAAGATGAAGTTTTGGATATGACTTCATGGCTTTTGCCCAGATTCTGAAGTTATGTATCTGGCCAAAACACTACCTGTTTGAGGTTGCAACAAAGAAAAATTAGTCCATGACATGCCCACAGTTCACAGATTGCATCTTTCATATTAATGGCAAAATAAATATTTTAATTTTAGTACTAAATGTCATATGTGATTTGAACTGATGTCTGCATTTCAAGTAGTTGCATGCATTAAAACAAATAGCAAAGATGTGCAAACTGACCATCCAGACTGGCTGAGGGTAATAGATCTTTTTTCTTGATTTATAAGAAACTCTTTTTAAAAACAAGAACTTGCCTTAACAAGGAATTAAAAAAGCAAGGAAAAGGACTTAATTAAAATATTAATCAAAATATTTCATTTGCTCTATTATATATATATAAATTACAACATGCGTAAGCTATGATATTCTTTAGCTCATATTCAACTTAAATAATTTCCTATGGACCATGAGGTGGAAGAGCTCTAGAATTTACTTACAACTCTTAGTGGCAAGCCGACAAAGGAGGTGATTATGCAATAAAACATAAAAATAACAGTTCATGGTGAAGACCTATCTAAGTGATATTCAGAGGCAATTCTTTACTACTTGCTTATAAACAAGCGGTACTAATCTGAACATAAGGAAATGGCTTTCTCAATGTAAGCAGCTTGTACCAGAGAAGGTACACTTAACCCAAGCTGTTACATAAGCCTCTCTTCTAAGTGTGCACTTCAAACAATTTCTCAGCAGAAACCTTCCTCATAATGATACCTGAGTTTTGCTGCCCTGCTGATGGAAATTGGAGACAAATGGATCTAGCTGAAACTGTCTGAACGATAACTTCAGGCACTTTCAACCTTGGTGAACTTCAACCTTCTCCAAAGTCTTCCTGAAAAAGTTTTTAGATTGATTTTAAGAGGCACTTATGCAAAATCATGAAAATGTAGTGAGAATTACCTTTGGATGAAACTTTATCATTTCTGTGCAGTACCTAGGTACTTTCTGGTAGCCTTCTAAATAAGCTTGTGTAAGATATCAAGAGACTGGAAAGGGAGGTGAATAAGCTGAGTTTCATTAAACCTCCACCTAAATCCAGTACAGGGAGTCCTACCCCCTTCCAGAGACCCATCATTCCCATCCTATGCTAGGCTGCTCTGTCCCAGCTAGGAGTCACTCTGCACACGTGGCAGGATTCATCAAGCTCTGGGGCAGGGCCAGCTCATCTTACTGCCACTGGAGATCAAACACTTCTAAAATTGCCCCTTTTCTATTATTTTTTCCTCCCCTCATAAACTAACTCCCTGCATTTCAATTCTTTGAAATGTGAAAATATCAGATTATGGCCACTCTGCCCAGATAGGCAAGTTATGAAGAGTGCAGTGAGAAATTCATCAAAGAAAGGCAAAAACACCACAGACTCTTTGAAGCTCCTGAGGCTACATTCATGTTTACAAGTAGTAATGCCCAACAGGAGTAAACGTGTAGTTTGTCTCACCTCTGAAATCACAGTATCTAACCTACAAGCATTTGGGGGAGCAGGGGATAATCTGAACTATCCCCAGTCTAGTCCCCCCAGCTGGGACATATTAAATACGGGCTTAGAGCACATCTCCTCATTTAAATTCATTTGAGGGCAGCGCACTTTGCACACTCTGTGACCTAAAGCACTGCAAGTGGCAATAACTCTGAGGGTTGATGGGTGAGGTTTCTTTGTTATTTTTTTTCCACAAAAGTGCACTCCTTGGCAAGTGACAAGGTAAACCTTATAGAAACTGATATAATAAAAAGGTTTTGCAAGACAGTAAAACAGTAATCAAAGGTAGAAAGAAAAGCAGACAGAGGAGAGGCTAAGAAAAGGGGAGACTCTCCAAAAGTAATAAGCCTCATTAAAACTGGAAAACAGGCAAGAATGGAGTGCAGAGTGCTCTGGGATTTCTGCCTGCCTTTCTAATGACAGCTGGAATGAAAGCCTGAAAGTTTCAAGTCAGAGCACAGTAAAAGAAAAAAGAAAAGATGAATGTAGTGTAAGCACATAGACTGCCATACCTTTAAATGCAGATGACAAGGTGCTGAGACAAGGACAGAAAAAATGAAAATTAAATGGTGAGGATTTAAGCAGTGACTAGGAGGATCTGGGATTATGAGACCAAGATCAAGGCTAGCTGAAGAAAGCAGAGCAAATATTTTCAATTGAATGCAAGCCAAACTCTTATGTAAGAATAACGGGTAATTTGAGATATCACAATTTTTTGATCTGCCTGTTTTGTTCTGTTCTGCCATAGTGTTGTATCTTTACTTTTACCTGTCCCCTACAGAAAGGGTAATCCCATTGTAATGCCATACCTTATTTTTATGAGGAAGCCAATAACTGAAATATAGTGACTCACCAACAGTATTTCAGCTGAGTGAACACAATGATTCTAATAACTGTCTGCTAATTAGCAGGTTTTTGAGATAAACACAGTTGAATAGCTTGCATCCTCTGACACCCCAAATTAATAATGCTCCAGTAGCAAATAATAAAGTGGTAGAGACTGGCATTATTACTTTTTGGTACAGTGCAAAATAGATTAAAATTAATCTGCCTTGTTTATCTACACAGTCTAGACCATTTCAAAATGCTGGAAAACTCTGCCTTGGCTCTAACATATGATGCCCTAGAGACCTCTATATAAAACTAAAAGAATTTCTCCTAAAGCAAGACGCACAAATTTATACATTACAATTTTATGAATAAAATTAATTAACCAACAATCCATTCCATTCTAAAAGCTTCATCTGACTATAACAGTCCTTGTTTGCAGCCCAAACAGTATTTGGTAATTGCAGAGTGATGGAATAACATGGATATTTTTTACTACAGTTCATTATATAAGATTACAAGGCAGAATTTGTGTTTGAATCATAATGAAAACTTAATTGACACCACTTTTCTAAAATATTTTCAATGACAAAATTTCAGTCTGTGTATTAATCAGTTATATATTAGAAAGAGATTTTAACAAGATAATGCTGTGAGAATAATTCCAATGCATTATAAAACCTTTGACTGGATCTTCTAAGTAATTAAACTCCAGCCATCTTGGAAATCTAACAAAAATGCAATTCTAACTTCAATATTCTTTAAGATTATACAGTTTCAAGTTTCTTTTATTTTCTCTACTACCTTTAATCAAATTTAAGCTTTTCCCTCCCTCTCCACCCCACAAATAGTCTACAATTTATATTTGCAAGATAATTTCAGGAGGGATAAATTCTAGACACCAGAATCCCACCTCAGCACACAAGTTAAACTTACACAACAACACAGGTAATTGTACAAAATGCAGTTACTGCTCTCAGCAATGATTCCCTAGACTGCTCTCCCAGGACCTTCCCTCTATCCAGACGTGCTCTCGCTGAGGCTGAGTGTGCTGAGAGCTCACTCAGATAGAGGGAAGTTAAAGTCACATAAGCTGAGGCCACATCTAAAAAGCCATTTCTACCATGAGCTCACATTTATTTGAGGCCTTTCTCAAGACTGTACTTAACAAAATAACAGATAATCTCCTGTGGAGATTGATACCTGGTTGTAATAGGAACAATTACAGGGCTGCCCATCCTTCATATAAAACACACCTGGCTGCTCAAAGTTTTAAAGCGGTAACAGTAAATTTTGAATTAAACCACCAGGAGGGAAGAACACAGAGCCACCCCCTAGGAAAATGCTGTGCAGCTGGGATTCAGCCTGCCTAGCAACAGGCCAGGGCTAGTTCTCTTCAAGCTGACCTCCTTCTGACTTTTATAAGGATCCCACAGCTTGAATTAGGAGTAACTCCAAACCACTGAACAAGTTCCTCTTTAAAGGTACAGCTGGCTTGTATATTAGAGGCACAGTGAAGAAAAGTGCAAACCTCAGGCTCCTGTTGAACAGCTCAGTGCTGAACAAGGAAGCAAGAAATAAAGGGCAGTCTGGGAAACAAAGAAGAAGTTGCTTTTTCATTGCAAGACTCACTTAAATTTAATGCCCTATGTTAAAACCTCTCATAGCTGTTGATAAAGTGATTAAAATCCTGCAGCCACAATATTTTGGTCCAGACTTCAAACAACATAACTGGACTCACAGTCTCGCTATAGGCTTATTTCTTACTACTGGCAATATGAAACATAAACTACAAACCAATGGAGTACATTATGCTCACTGATTAATTAAAATCTGCTGTTTGCAAGAGTGTTCTGAAAATTTTTCTCTGAAAAAGCTTTTTTTATTGAGCATGCAAAAAAGTGGACAGAAACCCCTTGCATTTGTGCCACTATGAAAAATCAGAAGAATAAAAAGATGCTACACAGGAAAAGTTGCTACTATACATGGTTTCTAGATCTATGACAGAGACAATTTACTCAGCACAATTATCCTGTGTATGTTAAAACACCTTTAAAGACTAACCAGACCAAAGACAAGGCAAGCTTACAGCACTCACTACAAGATAATACGTGTTTATATGGTATCATGATTAGGAATACATATAGTTTATGTGATGCACAGACATATTATTTTTCATACATATACACACACGTACAAAAAATATTTTCTGGAACCAAGAAAAACAATTGAAGGGAATACAAATTTAAAGCACACTTGCAAACAACCTCTATATATGTAAATACATAGTAATGGCCTAATGAACTTTATATTTGCTGAAGAATAGCCCAGCCCTTGTTTGAGTGCTGAAGAACCTCCCCTACACTGAATAGCATAATTTTCTGATAATTTTCTGTGTCCAAGCAATATCAAGAACTATGGAGAAATGCACATATGTTTGCAATAAATTAGAGTAACACGTTAATTGTTTTCACCCCCAAGCATTGATTCCATTATAGGCTTGTGTACTAACTTGTCAAAAATATTAGGAGTAAAGTTGTAAACAGAGATAGCATGTATTTAAAAAATGTTTATTTTTTACTTAAAAATATTTATACATAGTTTCATTTTGTTTTTACACAGTCATAAAAGCAAGTTTAAAACTCAAGTTTAAACATCAGAATTTCAAAAACACAAATCTATTGACTTGAAAATTAGGTTCAAGCTATCTGTCACACCCTTCCCTGGAAGTCTCAGAAGGCATTTTACAGTAAGTTGAACTGATAACAGACTATCCATTATGAGAAGAAGCAGTCTCACCTGTCCTGTGACCTTCCCCCTTCTTGTGCACAGAAGCTGTTTTGCCTTGAACTACAGTATTGCTTCTCTGACCCTCAGGTCAGGGAGATAAACTAGTTCAAGAAAGTGGGAAAAAACATCTCAGGAAGATGGAATAGACATTAACTGATCTGAACATCATCCTCTGTTAAGTAGTATGTTCTCAATTTTTGGTGAGGACAAGATGAAACAGTCTCATATCATGACAGAGGAGGTTTAGATTGGATAATAGAAAAAACTTCTTCAGGCAAAGGGTTGTCAGGCATTGGAACAGGCTGCCCAGAGAAGTGGTGGAGGCAGCATCCCTGGAGGTATTTAAAAGATTTGCAGATGTGGCACTATGGGATATGGTTTAGTGGTGGACTTGGCTGTACTGGGTTAAAGCTTGGACTCAATGATTTTAAAGGTCTTTTCCAACCTAAATGATTTTATGATAAACCCTGGTCTAAGAAAGCTGCATTGAAAAAATGCATATAAAGGGCAATAATTTTCTCAAATTTAGGTGCTTGCTCAAAGCAGAAAGAGACTGGATGAGCACCAGAAGATTGACACAAAAGGGTTAAAAATTTGTCTCCAGGGTTGAGGGAGAGAGTAGGATCTTTGCTCAACAGCTAACCACAAAACCATCTTAACTGCATTATGAAAGCATAAATATAGAGGTTATAGAAGAGAAGACAACAGTCTCTCTCCTGCTTACAACACATCCCAACAGAATTTCACATTCCATACTCTGGCTTATTTCCTAAGCCTTTGACAGACTAACAGGAGAGAGACATCCTAAAAGGTAACTCTGCTTGTTATTGCCAGATCTTGATTTCTCCAGCCCAGTCACATGTTGCAAGGAGCGATGGCAAGACTGGGTGAAATATTGCATTCACACAAGCTTCTTTATGTGCAGACAAAGTGCGAATAATCCTTGAAGTATGATAGTTGTAGAAAAACACTTTGCCATCTGAACTTCCTGTCACCAAAAGTGTTCCATCTGGAGAAAATTCACAGCCCACTGCAAATCCTTCCACCTGTGAAAAAGAATAACAGAGCAACTTTTTATGCTGATTAGAAAAGTTCATTGTGATATACTGAAAATTAATATAGCACAGAACCTGTATATCTTTAAATAAATATATGCTAAAGATTTCTCCAGGTCTTAATAAAGACACAGCTATATCAAAAACTTATTTAATCAAGCCATTAAGCATTCAAAAAGTCTTCCAATAACTATTTTCTTCAGAGTGCATATGATTCAAAATAGACTAGCACATGGGAAAGCAAATAAAGGCAATGAATATCTAGCACTGATTTATAATAAAACACTATTAGCAGATATATTAGAAAGTAGAGGTGCTTTGCTATCTTCCTTTTAAACTTGGATACTGAGTTCCTGGTGGGGAAGGATACCTTGTGTCCTTCATATCTCTTCTTTTTGTTGATCCGGTAGGGTCGCTGGGCAGCAAACAAAGCCATGTAGTTCCCGTTGGTCTGAGCAACAAACACAGACTCCTTTGGGTGCAGGGTCAGACTGGGGCAAGTGTAACGCTCCTGAAAATGATTTTAAAGGAAATTTTGTTGTATCAAACAGAAGACTAGTTCAAATGATTCGAGTTATCTCTTGACATATTTGAAAATCCATGAAGGACAAGGAAAGCACAAGTCATCTCCATATATACATTATATGAAGATACTTAACTCATTACATACCACTGGAAGTCTTACATCAGGACAAATGCTAAATCAAACCTCTATCCTGTTTTCCTAGATATTGACCAAAATCCCCTGTCTCTCTGAGCTATAGTTATACTGCAAAACAGCTGCAGAAAGGTAACTCCAACCCAATTGTTCTCCATCATCCTCTTCCTGTCACAAGAAACCCAAAGTTTGAATGTGAAACAGAATCTTCTTCTCCTCTTCCTCCACAGCCATGCTGTGCTTTCCATGCTACTTTGTACAGCTCTCAAATCCTCCATCCTTCCAGTTCTTGCCAGACTGACAGGAACAGAAAACATCTAATTGAAACAGACACCTTTCCCCATCCCACTCTTATAAAAAGGAAAAAAATAATAAAGGATCATTATTAGTCTCCTTATGACAGTGATGTGGGCTGCTGCTTGCTGCAAGCTCATAAATACCTGCAGTAATTAGCAAGACTTAGCTTTACTGTACAGCTCCTATTTAAGACTGAATTTAGATTACTTTCAAAACTCTGCATGGTGACTCCCTCAGAAATCAACTGCTCTCACAAGGCTTCTATCAGGTCCAAACCTCTTCTAGTTTCAGCCTAACCTAAAGACAGAGTGCTGAGTTTTGATGCCATGAGAGCTTTGGCTGTAGGATCCACGTGCATGTGAAAGACACCAGGATGACAGTGAACACTGGACACCATGGGCTGTGTGGTAAAGCAGGAAGAATATCTGATTGGTTTTGTTGTGTGATTTGGAAGTGACGGGCTAGGAAGGAAGTTCTGGGTACTGTAAAATATTTGGCATAGTGCAACTGTGTGTTTCTGCAGAGAAACTGGGTGTGGAAGTACGGGACCAGAAAGCACAACACGATCTGCAGGAGCACAGTGCTGTCATGCTGGGTATGTTGTAGTAGTGGGTTGTTTTACAGCTGGTAACTATTCATTTGTTGACAAGCAATAGACCAAGTCCTGTTGGGATCTAATCTGTTTGGAGAGCTGAGGGGTTCACTTCATCCTCAAAGGTTTCAAAGGTGAAATTCAGAAAAGTGAAGTAGAGTATGTAAAGTCAGCACCATATTTTGTTTATTCACAGTGCAGAAAAGGCAGGGGGAAAGTCCATTTCAGAGATGCTGTAGTCATGTTTGTTTGTTTCTTACTCCTTGATGCTGAGCCTTTCTGGTCTGAAAATTTGTATATTTACAGTTATTTTTTTCCTTTCCTATTGTCCATCCAAGGTATTGATAGATCCAATATTGTACAAAGACACAATTCTGGAAATTAAACACTAAACAATCCCATTAAATCATCAACTGTGTGTTCTTGTCAGCAGAGTTATGTTCATTTCAGCCAAAAAGCATCTATATCCAATCCAATCATATTATATTACACAGGATATTAGACTTGGGTTTTCAAAAAAGACCCAGAGAGCTGATATTTTCTATTAACTGCCTTGGTAATCTCCTTTGAAGCTCTCAGCCTTTCTACACAATTTAGTCCATTAAATGTCTTGCTTGGCTAGATGACTGAGAAATACCATACCTGCACAGATAAATACAAATTTTGCCTCTGTGATTATTCTGTATTAGGTATCTATATGCACATATCAGGTTGCTATTATTATGTGAATATTAAACTCAATTTGTCAATATCCCTCATTGCAGCTGATTAAAAATGTATGAAAAAGTGTGGGAAAAGAAACACTGCACTATAGCAGCTACTGCCAGGCACCACTGGCAAACCACAATGACACTGCAGAGTCTTTGCCTAAATATAGCTTAGATGTCAATGAATTAGCACTGAAATGTAAATATTTTAAACACAAGAAGACCTCTCAGTCTTCAAGGTATAACAATTGAGTGTTAAGTATAAAAACAAAGAAAGTCATCAACTGACATGAAAGGCATCTTATACATCACAAGACCTTATTGAAAATCAAGTGCTTTTTTTTACTGCACTGACAAGTATGAAATATTAAATTATGACCCAAACAGTAATTGTTAATCTTACATGAAAAATCTGATTGGAGATTTTTGCAGCACTTTGGAAGTCCCACGCAACAATGGTGCGATCAGCAGAGTCTCGGCTTACTGCATCTGTGCTTGTAAGAAATTCTCTTCCTTCAGGCAGGAAGAGTATATCCAAAGTCTGTTGTACTGCAGCTTTGTACACTCTCAGCACCTAGTGGAGAAAAGAGTTTGTTATTTTTTGACATTATAACCTATGTTTTCTCTCTTTGTATTAATAATTATCTCCATCAAATAATGTAGTATTTTTAAACATCAAAAGGTAACTCAATTTAAAATTTTTACATACTAGTGTTTTAAATAGCTTGGTCAATGAATACAAAGAATCAATATACCATAAAATTAAATTATATTTTAAAAATCATCAGTTTGTACAATATATATATTATATTTATATTTACATATGGTTCAGTTGTAAATTACCAAGGAATTAGTGTAAGATCCAGAAAGAGCTTCAGACAACACAATGTGAAGCTGGGTCTACACAAGCTCCCTTCAATATCCTCTAGATTCCCTAAAAGAGACAAAAGAATCCTTGGCAGCAAGCTGTCCCACTCGGTGAGCTGGGCTTTAAAATGAAGGAGGGAGTTTGGGGCATCCAAAGTGGCAACACTGAACACATCATTGCAAGCTGCTGGGGACAAGCCACGCCAATCAGAGCAGCAACAAATGCTCCTTAGCTGCCTCCCAAGATGAAAACCAGCAGTTTGGTATTTCAGTCTGCATACCAACACACACAGCCTGGGAACAACCAGGAGCTAGAGCTGCGTGCCCAGCCAGAAAGTGAAAGAACCTGACGATCCTCATGGACAGCAAGCTCAACACGAGTGAGCAGCGTGCAGCTGCAGCAAAGAAAGCCAGCTGGGTGCTGGGGGACATCAACAGGGGCATCACTAGCAGAGATTGTCATTGTCCCACTCTCATCAGCTCTTTTGAAGTCACACCTGAAACACTGTTCCCTTTTGCCCACGCTACACAAAAGACATGGGGACAGGCTGAAGAGGGACCAGAGAAGGGCAGCAAAGATGCTCAAAAGACTGGGAAGCTGCTACATACAGAAAGGCAGAGAACTGGGCTTGCTCAGCCTAGAGAAAGAAAGGTTTAAGGGAGACCAAGCTCCAATATTTAAAGGGTGGCTACAAAGATGATGGAAACTCCCTTCTTACAGAGTTACGTGGAAAAGAGGAGGGGTAATGGGGAGATTCTGATTGTACATAAAAAGTGGGTTAGATCCATGCAGAAATGGTATCAGCCACAGGACTCGGAATATTTTAACAGCGTGCAATCTGGATCTTAAAAAGTAAGAGATATTCTTAATTATTCTAAGGAACACATGAACAACTTGAATTTCCTTTCTTTCCATCTTTCTTCATGAAATTCTGTATCTGTGTTGTCTAATTTGAATTTTGCAAATCAATACTTTTGCTTTCTTTTTTCTCTGATTTGCCTCCAGTGAAGAGAAACTTCAAGGCAAGTGGCCAGATCAAAGCAAACCATCTCTCTTAATATGGTGATCCTTGAAACTAGGACATGAGAAGACTCTAGTTATTCACATCTGAATCTCTCTCTCTCCAAGATAGCTAAAAACATAGCTGGCTGTGCTTCCAGTGGGTATTCAGAGGTTAGTCCTTCTAAAGTCACTAGAAAACCAATAGAGTGCAGAAAGTGGTTGAAGCATTATCCTGAAATGACTCCCAACTTTGTGAGGCATTTCAGTGCCTACCTGATACCCCTTATATACCTAGTGACTACTGATTTCAGGGCCCAGACCCTTTGCAGGTACATTTTTTTTTAAATAACCACCAAACAAACGATTTTCAGGTGTCACAGTGAAATATCCTAAATTATACCCCTGTTTTACACTTTCACCAATAAAAGAAAAAACATTTCAATTACCAAACACAGCATGAGAACCTCTTGATTTCTTGCGTCAAACTCAAAAATCTATGACTGTTGGGAAAATGTTCAGAAAGCTGATCCTGCTTCAGGGTAACAATCTACTTGTGGATGTCCTGAGGTCCCTTCCAGCTCGGCTTCCTGTGATCTCAGCACATAGAAGGATGGCACCAGCAGCTGCTCGAGTGGCTTTTCACAGGTTTTTTGACATACACAGTTTAGACACATCATGTTTGCATTCAGTGAAGAACCTTAGCCATGCAAGCACCCTACACATCCTATAATAACAGCAACAAAATGTAAACCTGCACACTCAAAACTTGCATATTTCTCAGCAATCTGCCTGCTTTTTTAAGACAGTGAATATACAAATGTGTTACTTGCTCTCATCAGATTTTACAGCCTCAGAATCTGCATAATATACAAAGCAAGTAAACTTTGTAAAGCCAAAAGGGATATTTCCATATTTATAGCCTCCACTTTCTCTATGGAGAAATCACCATGCGCATTTCTTCATAGAGTTATAAAAGGAAGTCTATAGTCCATTAGTAAAGTAGAATATGAAGCTACTTTGTAGGAGCAAAAATAAAAAATAAAACCCCAAACTGAAAAAAAACCCCACAAAATACAATAGCTGCCTGGTATGAGATATGGAAAACCATACAGAAACCTGACAGCTGTAGGAACTGCAGGAGAAGAATGACACTAAATTTAGGGGAGTGGACACAAAAGGCAGAGACTGAGGAGGCAGCTACTTAGCAGCAGGAACCTTCTCAGAAGTGACAAGTCCCAACCAGAGAGTCAGCAGGAGCAAGAGCATTGAGCAGCACAAGTGTAGGATAAGAACAAAGAGCCAGAAACAAAGGCCAGTTAGTGCTGGGAAGTGAAGAACAACAAAACAGAGCAATAAATGACAACAAACTTCCAAATGGATATTCATGGTAGTGATTATTAATATTTTCTTATTTTAAAGATGAAAATCACAGACATACTGTTTACATCTTTATCATCTAAAAAATCCCAGACTTGTGAAATGTGGATACATATCCATCCATACTTTGTGTCCAGCACTGTAAAGGGTTTAGGTTTTGGACTTGCTTTTAACAGTTTTTGGAGCAACAGATATCTCTTGGTAAGGAAAAAGAAGATACTGTCAAGCTGGTAATGTGCAAATACTTTTAATGTTTGTTGAAAACCTGTTGGGTTCTTACAAAAACTGCCACTATCAATTTAAACATTTTCACCAGTAATCATTAAATAATATTTGTTTGTCTGTTATTTAATAGGATATTTAACCAAATTACCTGTGTACCTTACCTTTGCAAGAGGGAACTGTCTATCAAAATTAGTACAAAAACCTTCTTTTTCTATATGTTTGATATATACCTCAGAAAAACTATGTTGTTTTATCTTCAAACCACACAGTAGGAACTGACTTAGAGAACAGTAAATTAACACTTTGAATAGCAGCTGGGAACTTGATATACAAAGTATTTCAATTGCCCCATAAAGACAGCTTTCAAAAATAACTAATTGCAACATCGCTGCTCAGGAAAGTACTCATAATTAGACCTGCTTTCTTCTACCTTAGGCAATTAATTCATGACATGCCTGAGGAACTTGTCTGGGGAAAGCATCAGTTCAGTTTGCCTACCCTGCTGGCTTTAGTTTGTTAATAACAGCTTCTGCTCTTCTCCTACTTGCAGATTTATTACCCATCAGCACTGGAAAACTACAGTTCACTCCTTCAATCTAAGAATTTTATGGACATAAAAGAATTAATTTCAAAGGAAGGCCTAATCGTTTCTGGTGCCAACACAATCCAACATAATAACAAAGCTTCTTCAATAAGGCAGGAGTTCATGGCTGCAGGAGTTCAAAAAGAAAGGTAATTTAGGCAAATTAAATCAGTTTCAGACAGATTCTTATGGTTCTGGGGATTTGAAAAGCAAGCTGTGGTGCTGAATTCAAGGCATATATTTCAGACGTGTGTTCTATAATACTTCACTGCATTAACCACATTTTATGCACATACTGGCATCCTGTTTGTCAAGAAATCTCAAAGCCTCCACATGAACAATTCAGAAGTAGCTATTTGCCCCAACTCTGTGCTGGTCACTGGTATGCTGCATGCAATACATTTTACAAAAAGCACCTCAATTTTATGCTAGTGATGAGAAAGAAAAGTGCTTTCATAGTCATTGTCCTGGGCAATCAGGAGAGGAGGTCTCAAAACAAACAGGACTACTCTAATAGAACTACAGGCAATATGGCTGGTAATCAAAAAAAACCCTTTATCAGTCAGATCCATGGCTTCCATCCTGTAAAATTTGGTGTATTTTTTCTTTCATTTCTTGTTCTACCTTTTTAGATTGTGTGATTTGGCATGGACCTCTCTTCCTACTGACATGGTGAGTAATTAGTTCAATGGGAGACTGATTAAATTTCCTCTGTGATACAGTACTACATTAACAGTAACAAAAAGTACATTTTAATTTAAAGAAAGGAATATTTTTTTCAAAAATAGAAGGGGGTTTTATCTATTGTAGTGCAAACTACTTATGTCAATCTATTGTACTTCTCTTCACGCCGTTTTAAAAACCTATTTTTCTTTACTATTTTTTCCCCATTTGTAACTGCTCTGTTTTCAGAGATACAGCTCAGGATTATCAAGGATTATCTTAAGAATAATAAAAAGGAAAGACAGACTTTTTAAGATGAAGAAGTGGTTAACCTTATTCTGGTATTGACCTCGAAGACTTCAGATATGAACAATGTACACTGTCTTTTTTTAAAGTCAATTTTAGATCACTCGAAAAGGCACAAGAATCTTGTGATGGAAATCCACAACCACTTCTAAGAAAAACAATTATTTTCCTATCAGATTTTTTATTTAAAATTATCTCTCCATCTCAAATAGGATAAGAAGGGAAATCCACGTATAGGAAAAATACAGGGAAGATACAGAATGGCTTTTCTGTGAGGAACTCACAGAAAGTTTTTTTTGTGCACAAACAAGGAATTCTTACTACCAAAATGAGAGGACTGAGGGGAATCTGAAAGAATTTGAAATAAAGTCTGAACAGCATGGAAGTGAGTGGTTTCCTCCATTATAAGACTTCAGACAGCAAATGAGCAGAAGGCAGCTTCAAAACACACAGAACGAGATGCTTCTTCAAACACTACATATTTAAACTGAATTTCCTGCTAAAGGAATTTGCAGATGTAAAAAGATCAAGAACAATCAATTCCACAGTGGGAAAACTCAAAGTGATCCAAGAAAGACAAAGAGGCAGGGAGCCCCCAAAACTAGAGAGGCCTGCGTAACCATTGCTGGAAATTGTGATAAAGATGTTTGCTGTGCTTTTCTATTCTTGCTCTTCAAAAGTGTATTGGTCACTGCTGGGGGTGTAAAATGTGTTTAGAAATGGGTTGAAACTGGAACAGCCATTCCCTGACAGCTTCTCACTTGAGCACTCCCACTCCAAAAAAA
Organism: Bombycilla garrulus; assembly: GCA_013400315.1. Classification (NCBI taxonomy): domain Eukaryota; kingdom Metazoa; phylum Chordata; class Aves; order Passeriformes; family Bombycillidae; genus Bombycilla; species Bombycilla garrulus. The sequence continues at coordinate 137,056 of VXBU01014162.1, read as the reverse complement.
GGAATGTTTTGTTCCTGGCTCGTTTCAGTCCCTCTGGGAGCACAGGAGTGATTGTTCACAGACAGGTGAGGGATTTTCATCTGCAATGCCACCATATGAGGCTCCCAAATAAACGCAGCAGACTGCTCACCTCTGTGCCACAGACACACAACACGTGCCTTCACACTCAGAAAGGAGCCCTGAATGTTAACATTTAAAATCAAATGCCATTATGCAAGTGCAAATATACCCCCACCATATTTCTTTGAACTTTTGTCCATGGATTCAGGAAGGATTTCTCTGAGAAGAATAAGCTGAGTTTTCTAATGCACTGCATAAATCATCCGATTTTAATTACCTTGTTCTTCCTAATATCACTAGTACATGACAATGTATTGGCTGTTTCTATAGAAACCAGAAGTGCAAGCAGCTCCACCACTTTCTACAGCCTTTTTTCGTATTTATATGCTATCCAGAGACAAATTCATTAGAGTCTCCTAAATACATGCTACTTAAAATGACTGCATCTCATCTGAAAGAAATTGCAAAAGAATGTTTCCAAGGAAACAAATGCTATGCATTTGCATCTATTAATTTCTTTAACTGTGCTTTAACAGCTTGGGCTTATTTCTTTATAAACTCAAGTATGGAGAAATATCTCACCAACACAAAAAGCATCTCTTTAATATTTTTCTTTTTAAGCATAAAGTTGTAGATGATAGTTCCAATTTTGTAGCTAAGTAATGTTCAAAGTAATAAGCAAAGATAGGAGAAGGAAAAAACCCTGTTGTTACTCTGCCTTGAACTCTGTTGTTAATAAAAATTTTACAGTTCAAGATTTATCTTAAAAGCTTGAAATAGGAGATTCCACCTTTTTTTTCTAGTTAATTTGCTCTACATCTTATAAGATCTCAATTTTAAAAATGGGAAATTCTGTGTAAATTTTCAAGTCTATATTTCCCTTAAATTTGCCTTAACTTTATATTAATCTTTTTTCAAACTTTCCATGACAAAGTTTTGTTATTAATCCCAAATGGCTGAACCTTTCTATTTCTTTGTACTCTTTCAATTTCTAGTAAGCTGTTGTTATTTTTCCTGCATAATATTCTATTGCTTTTTTTATCGATTGTGCTAGGACAAGACTTTCTGTAAGAAACATTTTCCAAAAATAAAATAACAAATTTTGTCTTCATTTAGTGTCATGCCTGAAGCATTTAATAAAATTCCTTCCAGCCAGTTTCTTTTCTTGAGACATCCCTTTTAGCCAGTTTTCTCCTTATACAGTACCTAGGTTAATTTCTTCCTTCCCCAGCTTCTCTTCTTGCTCCATCAAGGTCCAACATCATAAAGTGACATCAAGTAAACTTCACACAATCAAACCTCCCTTAAATAATATAATATTTTAAATGTCTTTTATTTCTATATCTCTAACTAATCTTTTCTTCAAAGTCTGTTCTCTGGCTGTCCAGTCCCATTTTACCAGGTCTCCTCTACCTGATGCCCTTCCTCTCTTTCCCTCCTTGTTTAACATAATCGGTGGATTTGCATTTGTGGAGGTCTAAGAGCTTCAAATAATGCTTTAGGATCAGAGCCACAGCCCTGACACCTTCCACTTATTCCCTCTCCAGATTACTGTGTGGTGCTTCATCAGGACTTGCTGTTCTGAGAGTGATCACAAATAGCTCTTGCCAAAGCTACAACAAACCTCATTAGCTTGTGACACTGGACATGTGAACATCAACAGACGAGAGATCAAAAAGAGATTATACACAACAGCTGAGTAAATTATTCCTCTATTTTTAATAGAGTCCAAAAAAATGTTGTTAGCAATCTCCACTTTTAAAGTCCCTTGCATTTCTTTACGGACACAATAAAGAAACAGTTCCTGAATGCCTACAAAACATTGTTTCATCAAAGCAGAATATAAATTAAAGGTAAAATATGCAAATCTGAAAAAAATAATTAAATGAATACATTTAGAACCTTTAAATGAGTACATTCAGATGGAAGCTTTGACTCCTGTACATCCTTTCACCACAGCTACCAGCATCCCTTTGTGCAGTACACAAACCTTGGAGACACAGGTAAATACATTGTTTCAATGCAGTTTGACCATTCACCATATAATGAACTACAGCTCCTTTAAAAGTATTATCAATTTTAGACCACTGCTGTTGTAGTCTTTTTCTGATAGTACACCTGCGTAAGCTTAGAAACATAAATTAAAAAGCAAAAAAACCATCTGTGGTCATATTTACTTTAATGAATACAATAAGGTCCTTATTGCTGGGTTAAATGATACAAGTCTCAACCTTTTGTTCTCTCTGGCAATTCAAGGAATACTAAAATTTCAGGTAGAATAAGTGGTTGCCATATATTCTCTGTCCTCTCTGAGAAGCTAATGTAGATCAGACAAAATGAAGGGTGACTGCGCTGCCTTGTGCTGAACATCTTAAGAAATTCTTCCATGGCTCAGAGAAAGGAAATACTTCTAAAATACATAACTACTTTAAGGTCTCTGGGTTGCTGCACATTTCTTTTTACAGGGTTTTACAGGGCTTATCTAGGTTCAGCTCCGAGGTCCCAAGATCCCATGGGGGCCGTTCAATATGATGCTCCCTCCTTGGCTGACACTGCAGATTGTTGGGGTTTGTTTTTAAACACAGTACCTCACTTCCAGGTTTTCTGGTCTTTTCATAAAATCTCTATAAACATTCTCCAAATTTTTTGTAAATTCAATCAATCTGTTATGCAGTAATATAAAATCTCCTGAATAATCTCTTTACCAGAGAGACAAAACTGGGTTTAACACATACAGAAAGAAATAACACTAAAATAAATCTCCACAGGCTATTCAGCCGCCTCTTATTTTTTTTTTCAGGCTTTGATTACTTTTGTCTGTGATTTTGAGATGCCTGTATACTTTACATTTCACTGAGCAGTTAACAAGCTGTCCCATCCATTTATTTCTCTGAAGTATATTCCTTAGCTTCACCTTAAAAAATTAAACTCCCTTATTGTTCTTTCATTCCTTGTCTTGCTTAATACCCAATGCTACATTTGGAACTATTGTGCCTATTTGCTCAGCAGAACAGGGATAGCAATAAGTATCTTTCAACATTCCCTTTTTTTTTTGTTGTTGCTTTTTTTTTATAACTGCCTCTCTGATTAATGGCCTACTGCACATTTCTGTTGAGGTTTAAACCCAGCCGGCAACTAAGTACCACGCAACCCCTGGCTCACTTCCCTTGTACCATGAGTGAACTGTCATACTGAATTGAAAAGATTCATTTATACATGTCAGCAGGCTTGCATTACGTCAAGCAGGGATGCTCTTAGCTCCCCTAAAACTTTTTTGTGTTCTAGTAGCAGAGAGGCTGCCTCAACAACTTGATACATTTTCTATGGGACTTGCAAATCCAATTTTTGTACCACATTCGAATCACAAATAAATATTAGTAATTAATGCTCATAAATTCATGGTCCTGGTCAGAAGCACTAATTTTTAAAAATACCACTAAGAGCTATTCTATGTCATTTTCCATCAGCAAAAAGCATCAATGTGGCACACTGCCATAAAGCAACTCATTTAAACCACTGCATGTACATGTAATTGGACAACATTTTTGCAATTTCTCATCCTCTCTGTTATGCTTAATGTTTTGTTCTGAATTTCCATGAAAAATCCCCTTATTTCCTCATAAAATCATCACTTTGCCTCACAGTTAATTTTAAGTTGTGCAAGAGGATAGCTCGTTAAAACACAGGAGTACAAGCTAAAGAATGACCCCTGAAATTGAATTACCAAGAAATGCTGAAATTGAATTTTCAATGTGCAATGAATAACAAGATTTAGGATGTTCCTTCTATTGACAAAATATGCTGCAAAGCCTGAAAAGGCTATCAGGAGTATGATGATAGGAACAAAAGGATTATTAGTTCACCCACACATCACTCCAAGCCGAATGACAGGTTAACACACTTGAAAGAACAGTCACAACAGGAAAATCTTGTAATGAATGAGGATGAAAGAACTTGAAAGATAGAAATGTTGTTTGTGTCAAAATTGAAACAAAAGTGGCATGAGGCCTCAGACACCTATTTCTGTTCTATTTCAGTTAAGAGAAAATAGCACTTATTAGAACAGGATAAATTTCACAATATTGGCAAGGAGACTATCCAGTTTTAACTATGGCTATAACGGTGTAAGATGGACATTACAACATAAACTGAAAGCAAGAATATCTGAAGAATCCATTGAAATACCCCAAACTAGGAAGTAGCAGACATGACATACTGATGACACTGATAATTCTTGTCTAACCAACATTTCCTTCTATGCCTGAGAGTTTGAAATGTAACTACAGTATTTTTCAGTAATGATGTACAGGTGAGACCAACTTCCACCTTAGGAACGTTTGTCAGCTCCTCATTCCTGCCTCATGTAAACTGTGTGCTACACCTCTCCATTTGCCTCGTCCCTGTTGTAGCTACACTGTTCATTGGTGAAGGACGTGTTCTCTCCCGCCAGTTTTTGGGAACAGTTTCACTGAGAAGACTTTCCAAGCCAGCCAAACAGCAAACTCCAGACCACAGAGACGCACTTATTTCTGTAGGAGGCACCTTCTGCAGAACATCAGGCTGAGGTGGTTGGCAATACCTGGCAAATACAGCCTAGGACGCTTGTGCTGCTTTGCAGCCTCTGTTCCAGGTTAAGCGTCATGAGCTGTTCCATGCCTGCTCCTCCTCACAAGGAACTGCTTTCTGAATCTACGTTTATGCAGGTCTGAACTACAGTCATGTTTGCCAGAAATATCAATTGACAGTTTAGCTGTGCTTAAACTAAGGCACCATCAGAATTTAAAACCTAAAAGGATGGAGCTGCTTTAGAGAGAAATACATTTATTGTCGTCATTGTTTGGAACAAAATACTGTTTGATACCTTGTCTGGTGCCAAGGCAAAGCATTGTTGAAACTCCGGCAATTCACAGGGGGTAAAAAGGGGCCAAGAACAGCATTTTTCAAGCTGTTTGTCTTGGTGACACTAAAACACGGTTCAAAGACAAGGCAAAAATACTGTGGATTTGTAGAGATACTGGCAACAGGAGAGTAGCAGACTCAGGAGAAAACTCAGAACTAATTTATCTAGCACAAGCACTAACATCTGTTCTCCAGCCCCTTAGCTCTACTTGAGTGAATGCCAATTTTGCAGTCTTCAGATCTTGTCATCAAAATCACTGGTATCAGAATTGCTGAAAAAAAAATTATTCAAGCATAAGTCTTGGATTGTAAATATCCATTGTAAATTAATCTTCTATTTCCTTGAAACTGAAGCAACTTCTCCATTATCACTACTTGAGATTGTGTCCTACCACGTATGAAAAATTCCTAACATATTCCCACACAACCATACACAACATAAGCACCATCCAGACAGGCCCATTTTTGCAACATGTGACTTCAGCCATTTGTTACTGTAGAACAGAATCAGTTATCGTTTTCCATCTGGAAAGACAGGGTACTCTAGACACACACAAGCTGGAGGCATTGCCAGTTTTGCATGACCGTGCTCATCAATCACAATTGATTTAAAATCTATAGAAAAATCATCTTCACAGATTCTCAGAGATAGTCGCTCAAAGATATGCACAGGCATAAAATAGATCCTAAAGAAATGATGTGGGGTGAAAGAATGTCTCTGGCTTTGTACAGCCAGACTATCACTTGACTTTGTGTATAACTACAGTATCATTTCCATAAGAGATTATTGCACTAAGTCAGAAAACCTCTGAAAGAATGTTTTGTCACCTATATCTGCCATCTTTTCCTGGACTACAATCAAAGACCACAAATTTGACATAACAGTCAACAGTCCTGAAAAAGATGACACCCATTTAGTTCCTGAAGCATCTTTTAAAGGGAGTTCAGCATACCATGTCAAACAATTTGTTCTCTATGTTAAAAAGGACACCGAAGTATTCAATTACAGACTGAAGCTCCTCCCCACAATTAAGTTCTACTGTTATGACAATCTCAAGAAAGATTCTCTATGTTATTTCCATGCTATGAAACCACTGATCCTGCTCTTCAGGAGAAAAGGCATCTATTAGTCTTTCTTCTTCAGTTCCCTGATAGAGGAACAGTTAAAACAGAAAATTTAATTTCCTGTTTAAAAAGTTAGATAGGTATTTTTTATTAAATGCACTTATATTTTGCAATTTAAAACTAGAACCATCTTCCTTCACAGACACGTGGTTTGAGAATTTCTTCACATCCCAATGAAGGAAAACTAGCCATCAAACAAGTATGCTGGATGCAATAAATCCCATCCACTTTTACAAAGGTTTTCATACTAACACTTAACTCTGAAACTCACAATAATTTTATTTTCAGAGTAGCCTCAGATGTGGCAGTCTCAATATGTATTTACTGATGTTTTTCTTTTAAGAACTTATTCATGCGGTAGAAATCCTACATAATTACATTCTTTTCTCAAACATCAGTGACAAATGCAACTGCAGCAGGAGAACTTGATTGTTAATTGTACAAGGATACTGTGTTTCCTCAACAGAGCAACTCCCACAATGATTTCAGAGCTCTCTTGTTAGAGCCCTCATACCTCAAATGCATCTCCCTACATCTCTCACCTATCACTCTGTGCATCTCAGTCAGAGAGACAAGGTGTGGCTCTGCTCTTATCTTTTTCAGGTCCCTTCTGCCATCTTCAAGAGCAGACAGATGGCAAGCTATGATGAATAGGATCTACCCACAGAGAGATAAAAAGGAAAACAAGGAACTACGCTTCTCTTTGAGCTGTTCTGTACATGAGGATGTTGCTTACCTTACACTTCCACTGGCAGTGTACAGCTCTGGTCTTACCTGAGTTCTGAATGGTAGCTGGGAGCACATTGCCCTTTGTGGTTCATGATAAAGTAAAAACAGAGGCATTTCACACTTCTGTGGCCCTTCATGAATGTAAAAATTGCTCCAGGCTTCTATACAAAAGTAGGCACACACATCCTGACCCGCAAATAAGAGCTTGAAGAGCAAATCAGCTGTACTGCTTCCTTGCTCCTTAAGCAAGCTATTGGCTTTGTTTAATTCAACTAGACATTACTCCGATCTACAGAAAAAAAAATGTATTTTTCTGTACAGTGTTTCTCATAGCAGTTAAAACACATTACAGAGGTTCATAGGAACACAGTGACAAATGTAAAAGACTTCAGAATAACATTTCAATGAAAGACCAGTAAGTACATCTAGCACCCTGGTAATACACAGCACACACAATCTGGGAAACTCTCTGAAAGAGAAAAAATATTTCCTTTACCTTAGAAGTCCTTAAATCCCATGCTTTAACTTCTGGGCTGAACCCTCCACAAACGCAAACATTTGACTCTGTAGGGTGGAACTTCAGTGCACTGATCCTAAATTCTGTTTTGCTGCTAAATATCTGCTTCCCTAAAATCAAGTGACAAGAAGAGATTAAAATTTGAGCAAAAAATTAAATATGTTATTCATTTCAACTTAGCTTCAAAAATATCAAGGTTGCTGAAAACGAACATGCTTATAATAACACATTTCAAATATCTGACGATAGTCTAATTTAATGAGTATAAAAGACAACTCACTCATTTCTATCCACTTGAAACTGCTCCTGCTCGTGGGCCTCTGCACCACTGACTGCTCCTTCTGAAAGGAGACAACAAGTGGCTCCCACACTGAGGAGAGGAGCTCCACCAAGGTCACAGTCCAAACAACACACAGGAAGAAAACTTAAAATCTAATGGTTGAATGTTTCCCTACATTCAACATTCAACCATTTTTTTTTCAGTGAGACAAAAATAACAAGAACAAAACATTGTCTGTACAGAAATACCACGTCCCAATCTATATTACTACTCTTGAGTTGTTTACTTAACTTTCTGTGAAGGTAGGAGTAAAACTTCATCTTGAAATTAGGAAATAATTTGCAAACCACCATAGGAAGGCAATAGCTGTTCCCATGGATACACTGTTGCCAACAGTTAATTGCGAACACTAATCTCCACAGGATCCTGTGGTTAGTATCAACTGGATTGCCTGCACTTTTGAACACAACAGAATTCAGCTAGGTTAATTTATAGGACTTTTCCACAGTTCGCTGCTTCCTTTCATCCTAACAAATTCATTATATTGCTGTACATTCACTGAAAAAAAATTTTGGAACAGCAGTATGGACCAAGATAAATATATCTGTTCCCTTTCACAATAACAACTGTGATTTATATTCCACATATCCCATATAAAGATCTACATTAAATAAAGTTACTGCTGTAAGCAACCGTGAAGGAGGCACTGCAGAAGTAAAACAAAAAAATTCTTCTAAAATACTATGATAAAAGCTTCTTAAAATATTCTTTAATTTGCATTTTATGCAAGTGAGGGTTATCTTAAAACAGCCTTTTTTAAACTACTGAAAATACTTTCAGCTAAAAATATTCCTGACAGATGTAAACTCTTGCAGTTAGGTGTACAATACTGAAAATCATTCACACAGATTTTTTATGCTTTTTTCATTCTCTGAGGCCGATTTATTTGATTTCGCCATAAGTTCCATTTTCCTCATCTGCTGAACTCCACTTACACAGTGAATAAGCTAAGACTTGTAAAATTACTTATTTATTCCATTTAAAGAAGAGAAAGATTTTACTTCATCACAAATGCTCATCAAGGGAAAATACAAAGAAGAAGACAACAGAGAGCCTAAAGGAGGGATGAGTCTTGTTCTATGTGAATTCTGGTATTTGAAGGGGATTTTTGTCCTTTTTTCAAATGACTCTCCACTGATTGCCAGTGCAAGATATAAAGGGCCTCTCTGTCACCACTAAGTGAAACACTTAATTTTGTCCATGAGTTCCTTCCCCAAAGGGACAAAAAAGTCATAAGGGCAGCAGAGATTCTCTCCACAAGTCATATCTGTGACCAACCCTCGCCGTGGGAGCTTTCAGAACCCCAACAGCTACAGGGAAAAAAAAAAAAGACTCCACAGGGAAGGAAGAAAGTATTAAAATCATCAGTTAGAGGAGAAACAAGATATTGCTGTCATGTACTACCAGGCATCATTTGGGGGGGGCTTTACAAAAGCTATGTACAAAGTCATCTTAGTCTCACCCACAGCACTTGAGAAAATACTAAATTACCCCACGGAGGCTCACTACTCAGTTTAATAGCACTTTGCTCCCAGAGGAATTTGCTTCTTACTAGTTCCCAGCTTAATAAAAACTCTTGAAGTATAATCAACAAGTTTTCAATGGACTACAGCCAGAAATTAGCAAAAATGCAGCCTACCTGTACTAATCTTGTCACACAGCTTTGTAAAGGATTCAAGTGATCACTGTTCTCCACAAAGTGTGTTGTCCAAATGGTATTAGACATATCTATAACTGATTCAGTGGAACTCCTCATTTAAGCTTTTGGTAACACTGGCTTTGCTATGTGTTTACCTCCACAAGACTTCTCAAAACTGCTTTTTTTACAATAAATACTTGTGTTTTAAGACACGAGAAAGTCAGGTAAAACACAGACAAAAAAGATGCACATTTAGTTCAAGATGCATTTCATCTACTAACTAAAATACTTGTTGTTACCTGTTGCACAGAAAGATTGATTTAACATAATTTGTTATTAATTAGTCAATTTTTCAATCTCATTCCCAACTGCTTCCAAGTAATTTAATCAGTTGCCTGGTATTTTCTTCAGAAACTTAAATGCTTTCATTCCCTACTTTGTCTCCCCCTGTTTGAAAGAGAAGTGGGTGCTGAATTTGCACTTTTCTTGTCTTCTAGAGGCTGCAATTTATCCAAAAGCTCTCAGTGACAGTCACAAACATAATTAAACCACAATAATCTCAGTTATGAATTCCACATTACAGTGTAATAACAAATAAAATTAATGCAAACAAGCTGAGCATCTTATTCACCACTATATTCTTTTACCTCATTCTTTTTCCTGTTTTAAGCTGCTACATTACAATTTGATGCATATATTAATAATTTTTTTTTTACTTAAGTCAGAAACAATCACAATAAACTAATCCTAAAAGCTCAGGCTCTCCAGTTAACACTTTGAAAGACAACTCTCCCTCTCTCGTTGTCTGCCTGAAGTGAAATTCCATCAAATATCTCTTTTTGGAAATTGAGTAAACAGGGTTCTGAAGAGTTTGGTGTTATTAGATGTAATACAAGAATTCCATTCTACCGCCATGTCACAGAAAATGAGCTCGACTGGAATGCAGACAGGCTGAACAGCAGCGGTTAACAAACACAAAAGGTGTTAGAGAAAGGAAACATTCTTACTGTCAGAACTAAAATTTATTCATGATTCACTCTGTGAGATGGAACAGGTCAATGCAAAAGATGACATGGGCCATATTAGCTCATGCAATTCAGTAATTTGAAACAATGAACTCAACTCTTGGCCTTTTTCTGTAGAAACTTTGCCTAGTGTATTATACTACTATGAGCAGAATTTACTCTTTCCAGGCTGTAATCCTACTATGATGGAACCTACCCCATAGCTTGGGAAACTCAGGTTCAGCATGTGCTATAGATCCTCCTCCACCTTTCTAGAAATAATTTTTTTTTAATTACATATCTTTTTCTCTACAATTACTCAGTTTATTAAAATTAAATATTCACCCTTGGGGGGGGCCTTATTTTATATAATGCGAAAGATGGCCTTTGAGAAGAAGACCCCCTTATCCATAACAGGTATAACTCAGCAAGTTTGTATACACCTTTACTGTGTATATATTTATTGCATTTTAGTTCCTAAAGGCAGCATAATCAACTCATAGACTAGAAAATTAGGTCTTTTGAAAATATCTTTGGCTATTTGAGGGAAAATCCATACCACACATCAGTCTTGTTTAAAAGGGCTTGTTATTCCAAAGCAGAAATCAAATGTTTCTCTAAATGCCTAATTTTCACAATTTCAGTAACAGTATCTACTCTATCTTTTGCAGGGTGCTTTATGTTCTTTAAAGGCTCTAATTCAATTCTCCGAGCATTAAAGGCTTGCCAGTAACATAATAGTAACAAGCACAATATGGAAAAAAAGTCTTTAAAATATCTTGAATATGTTTCTGCTCTGTGCATCGGCCTACTGTGAAACTGCTCAGCTATGAAATCAGATATTTAACATTCTGAAATTTTCACAGAACAGTCAGTCAGCACGGGATGCTTCTCTAACTGTGCTTAGTGGTCCTCATGTTCACACACCTACCTGCATAACTCAAAAAACACTTACTTCCCTACTCTAATCTGTAAAGTCAAGCCTGAGACTTACAAGGACACAAGAGAAATCTTGCTTAGCAAAATGGATTTCCCTCTGTGTTTAGAAAAAGACATAAGACAATATATACAAAAATATTTCATTACAGTCACAGTCACTTCTCATGCACAATAGTGAGAAAAAATATTAGATTGATTAGACATCATTTGTTCTAAACAAATCAATGCTGTCTATTACTTCTCCATTCTTGGTGTGCTTATAAATGGCCTTCCTATTTTTTCAAGAACAAAAGTTTTATTGATTACATGTTTTTTCCTAATTTTTGTCCCTACATGTTCACAAATTCACAGCACGTGAAGATGTTTGAAATATCAAAAAATTTTCTCTTTCAACTTTTGAAACATCCCCAAAATAAATACCTTTCAGCAAGGCTTTGTACCAGTGAGCATAAAAACTAAAATGCTGTTACCTCCTAGCTGGAGAGTGACCTCTAAATTATGTTCAACATATTTCATAAAACTGCTCAATCTTGGGGGAAACCTTTGACCTCACATCTAAGGTGCCAGCATACACTCAAAAGAAAAATAAATAAACAAGCAAAGAAAAACAATATCAATCACCTGGGCTTTTTTATGAGGTATCATATAAAAGCTTTCTGCATATTAAAACATACTCTCTAAATAGTACTGAGAGAGAAAATGAGGAACAGAGGAATGCCACAGCTTTCCTGTGGTGATGTTTAGGTAAGAGAATTAAAACTCCTATGTGAACAAATACAAGTATATTAAAAATAGTGATGTTATATCTATAGGACTATCAAATTAGAACAGCAAAAAATACATAGAAAAGAAAATTTGAACCATTCTCTTGGTAGGTACAAAATGTTCCATTAAGAAACTCTCTTTCTCATTATAACCCTGAGGAAATTGTATTTGAAAGCAAGCTCAGTCCATGAACTAAAATACAACCGCAGCATTTGGCAACTTAGGACATGTGCCAAAATTTCTTGGAACATTCCCTCTGTCATAATATTAAAGAAATGAAAAGTATCTACAATATGCAAATAGTAAAAAACCCAGCCAATGTTCTGCCTGTGCTATTATACCAATTCATTTGTGACTAATGAAAAATCTACTGATTAATAAAACATGCATTCCAAAAATAAAACAGTTATAAATAAATTCTAAAAGTAGAAATGCCCTTCCAAAGTTGGTAGAGCATCTCCATTGCATCTGGACGTAAGAGAAGTTAAATGTCAAATGTATTTGACCTAGAACTGTTTTAAAAGCATTTTTTTCAGTGCTCTCTGAATGTAGCACTGTTTAATACTCTGTAAATAATGACGCGTCTGAACTACCAATAATGGAAAATGACTGTGTGTTATTAGAGAAAAACAAAACCAGGGAGTCTCAGACTTGCATTATTATCACATTTGTGAAACCATTGAAAAGGCTTTATTTTTGTAAAAAACTAATGAATATAAAATAGAACAGTAATTAGGTAAAGTAAATTAGGTCCAGCTGCAGTGGATTACCCTAAGGGTCTGTCCAGTGTTCTGGGTATCCTCAGGTATGGACTCCACAGCTTCTCTGAATAGCTTGGTTTAAGTATTTGATGAACCTTGAGTTGAGCCAAGTTTCTATGCTCCTACACTGCTCCTTTGCCTCTTACCCTGTCACTGTACATCTCTGAGAAGAGCCTAGTATAATTTTCTCTACATACTAGGTAAATACTTCCTCATCTGGCTTGGAATGACACTGACCTTCTTTGCTGTGAGAGAACACTGCTGATTCATATTCAGCACTAGGACTCCCAGGTACTTTTCTGCAAAGTTTCTTTCTAACCAGTTTAGCATCAGCCTGGTCTGTTCCAGACACGTTCTTGTTGAACTTCCCGAGATTCCTATCAGCTCATTTCTACTGCTTACAGTATCTTAGATCTTTTTATATATAAGAACTTTCATTAAATACATGTGACAAGGGCAAGAAGTTTGATGGTGTAAAACTGCAGGATAAGATTCCGTGGATGTGTCTTCTAGTCTTACATCAGGATTTCTCTGCCAACAACAAAAATTCTGTTTCATGATTAATGAGATTTCAGTGTTTACTTCTATTCTGATGTTGTTCAGATCATAAAGATTAAAAAAAAACACTCCAGAAGATGCAACATATTAGGACATTGGATATCCAAACTGAAGTCCAATCTTAGAAAGAAAATTTCCTGAAGAATTTATTCTACTGCTGCTTGTTAAAAAATTGTTGACACATTCCTTTGAGATATATCATAACTAGCCCTCATCAGACCCAGAACAATTAGCCACAATACAATTTCAATTTAATAGGGCAGAAACTGTTCCCAACAGAAAATAAGAAGAAACTCCCCACAACTCAGTAACTCAATACCATGCATATACTAAGCTGTATTTGCAACCTTTTTTAAACTTTTTAAGTCATTCTATATAGATCATTATGTTTCTTTTAGTGAAGGACATATAGCAATTTTTATAACACACATGTAATATATAAAGAGTACACTGAAAGCAAAGACAAGAAAGATTAGATTTTAGGAAATGACTAGAAAAATGTTGAACCAGAACAAAATATACAAGACCATAGAGCCTGAAAGAGAGCATTATTATTTATAAAATCTCACTGGCATGCATTTACTACATTTAAACACACTGGTAGTTAGCTCACACTAGCAATGAAAAGTAATTAAGGCTGAAGTCCAATAAAGTATATGAAAGTCCTCTGTGAAGGAACAGTTCTGACATCTATCTGAAGTTAATCAAAGAAGAAATCATCTCAGCACTGATGAAGAGTGAGGAGGAATGAATGATTCAGTGAACTAATGTAAATCAAAATCTTATAGATGCCTTAGTGTTTTTCAAATGGAAATGAGGCTTTTTATATCAAATTGATTTGGATTCCAGAGGCAAACTGCTTGCCCTGTCTCTCTGAACAGAACTTACGGAAATGTACGGCAAGAAGAGTAACTTTACAACAGGGAAGGAACTCAGAAACTGGCTTGCATACATAGGAAATCAGACTAAAATTCTAATCACTCATACTATGATTTTCAAATGAGGTGTGGAAGTCAGGTCCAATCACAACTTCAGAGGAACTACAAGGAATTCTGTGTTCTTTAAATAAGACAGTAATGAATATCTGGTATTTCCAAGTATATAAGCATTCATTTCACACAAACAATTTATTTAAGTAGCTAGAAACACTATACAACTCATGAGTATGTAAGGAAAGAACCACTGACTGATCTGCTTTGAAACTCAGTAAATACATTTTGCTATTGTTGTCATTTCCTAGAGAAGTATAAATGAATCACTATAATCAACTTAATCCAGACCTCTGCCCCATTACTGGATAGTTAAGCTGAAGAGCTGCTGAAAATTAAAGTATATTATTTAAATTATGTATCTTTGAAATTTTGCCTAGGATTTTATGAGATTTTTCCCAGAGTAGGGAAAAATGACAGACACACAAAGTCTATTCAGCTGCCATAAGTCCCATTACAAAGATAGCCATTCCATTTAGAATTTGTAAGTATTACAGACAAAAGGAAATCCACTTGGATTAGTAAGATTCAGCTATATGTGAGACTAGGAGGTTGCTGTAGAAGTCTAACAAATTAATGACTTGGAATATTAACCTCACATACTACTAGACCAAGTATATAAAGCGGCTTTCCTCATTAAAAAGGCATAAAAATATTAATAAAGAATATTCTCAAAACATCAGTATTCTGTTACATATTTTACATTCCTACACTGCAACAGCTCCCTTCCAGCCATCACTGAATTCAAATACTTCTGGTACAACTATTGTTGAGAAAAATAAATTCTTGGAGCATGAAAAAGAACCTTTTTCTCATGTGAACAATATTTAAGAATTTTCTTGGCTGCTTTCCTAGTTCATTTGAATAGGACTTCTGCTTTCCAGATATTCACATACAAGGTAGTCTTTGCTTTTACGCAAGAGAAAATCCTCCTAGACAAAAACTGCTTGTAATTTTTGAAAGGATTTCTACTGTAGTCTTACAAAAAATACTTCACCTTTGCAGGAGTTAAACACTTAAACTAAGTGGGAAATGTAAAATTGCATCTCTTCCCTTGACAAGGTCCCATTTTGGATCTAATTCATACACGCACACAGAGGTGTCCTATTATGCATAGCCCCAGTGAATGCTGCTGGATGTTGGTAATATACATTAAGGAGAGAAGGAATACAGCTGACAGAAGCACTTTAGTTTGTGAAGGAGACATGAGGAGACACGGCACCCAGGAAATTAGTTGTTAAGGTTACAACAATCAAATCCCAAATCAAATTCAAAAATGCATCAAAGTCTCATGGCTTCATACCAGAATTAAAGTTTCTACACTCCTAATTAAGGTCCTATTCATAAAAAAGAAAAAAATCACCTAATAAATTTCAAGCACAAACTTCAACCCAACAGAGAATGAGATACAAGCCTATGTTTAAATTAAATGAATGTATAAATGTTACTGAAGTCAGCCTTGAGAGGCTGTTCAAGCACTTTAATAAATGACCATGACAGATCATAAAAACACACATTACATTCCATTCATCTGTGTAGTATCTGACAACAAAAATTAGATCATGAACTGTAAGGTATCTCAGTTTTCTCAGACTTCTCCAACTACACTTAATTGCCAAAATACATTTTTAAAGTAAGGAGACATTTCAAGAATTTTAACTTTCATCTACAGATCTGCCTACATTTTAGAAGAAAGAATAAGGCTAGCAAAATCCCACGTTATCTGTACACAAAAAATAAATGGCTATAATGCACTCTTCATGGCCTTTACCTGTTTCTACATCTGTTAAATGCAGCATGGAATCAAAGCCCCCACTGAGGATCCTTCTTCCACAGGATGACCACCGGGCAGCTCGAACAGCACAGGAGTGACAGGAGTAGGTTTTCAAACAACAGCCTGTATCTACAGCATCCCATACCTAAAAAAGAACGATAAGGACGCCTTTACAAAGAATCACAGTATTTTTTTCAATAATAATTCACTACAGCAAGTAGCATTCTGAAGTTGTATCAGCTAAGCTGTAAAAAATGGTTTGAAATAATTGCATGGATGATTAGAATTAGGGCATTTTATTAAAAAGCCACAAATCAGTAATACATTTTTATTACTTTTGTTATTTCTTGAAATGTCTACACTGATTTCAATTCATGTTATACCTTCCCATTCATAATGCTATGAATTAATGTCCTAATCTATGCAGGGATGTATCCAAATACACTTTACCTTTAAATAATTTTTCTTCCAAATTTTTACCTCTATCATATCTTGCTTTCCATCAGGTAAGAAGAATCCTTGCAGATTACAGCTTTCACATCTGCCCATACATGGGCTTTTATTATATTTCTCAATTTGTAATTTTAAGTAGAATTTTACCTTAATTTCACTGAGGAAGCAGATAAGAATATTGTCACGCAGCCACATAGAGATTCTAATGGACTGGTCTAAGTCTTCTCATATTTTCTTCTGGACAGAACTAAGTTGATGCTGAGAATTTCTGAAAATCCTGCTAGTTATCCAATGTTTTTTTTAGTATACAACAAGTAGCATTTTCAGAACATAAACAGTCCTGCTCATATTTTAGAAGCAATTTTTAAAGAGACAGGTACTTGTTTCCAAGTAATATAATTTACAAAATACAACTATTTTGACTTTTGTTACCAAGTACAGTTGAAAAAATTAAAAGCATATCCTTTTCATAGTTCTCCTTTTGTCATAGTTTTAAGAAAAAAATAGAAGTATAGCAACAAATGACCATATAAAAATCCAGTATGATCAGTTCTGTGACAGAAGGCTAAACATCACAACTATTTTCTTATAAATGTTCTTCAGTAAAAAGTGGATTACAAAATATCCTGTGGTTGTACAATATAATGCCTATTGAGCTTAGAATGTGAAGAGGAGAAAAATGTGAGACTTTGGGTAATTTATTCTTATCTTCAAGTATATTTTCTTCTTACTTGACAAAAAGGACTTGCTGACAATATCATTACATAATGCATACTCAGAAGACAACATTCCGTTATAGAAAATTATTTTATCTAAAGATCTTGTATCACAAAGCACAGTTCTCCAATGCAAAGCAACCAATTATCATTAATTACTTGACTAGCCAGTAGAGACTTAAACCATAAGGGCCATACCCCTAGTCACAACCCTAATCACAAGTTAAAAAAAATCAGGGAAATTTTAATATTAAACTGCTTTTGAAAGTAAGTTTCTCTCTTTTAATGAGTATTAATGATTGTTTCAAATTTCACAGTATCAAAAAAGGGTTAATTATGTCTTGGAGGGCTTTTAATATGAGGAAGCTAATGAATTAATCAAGATGAAAGGAAAAACAGGTGGTACACGCTTCCGATATTTTCTGTCATGTTTTAGAGATTAAGTACAAAAACTCAATTTTCACAAGAAAGGTAAAGTACAGCAAGTCTGACAGCACTTTTGAGTTCATGCCTCATTAAAAAAAAAAAGCTACACAATTGGAAATAGCACATCCTTAAAGCTGCACATTTCCCTCCACTATGTGATTTGGAACAAATGATCCACTCTGGTGGATGAGACCACTGACCACGCCCAAGGGATAATTTACCAAGTAACACATTTCTCTCCACTGTTTAAATTTCCATCACCTCTTTTTTGCCCAGATAATGGTGGTGTTGCAATGCTTTCTGGAATTAGAGTTGCATGGGCAGGGCCAGGGCAGACTGAGGAAATTCACTTAGTTTACTGCCAAGTACCATAATCTGTTAATTACCGAACCAGGTTTTGAGGAAAAAAGACCAAGAGTTAAACAAGCACTTAGGGGAGCACCTTCCCCCTCAGATCCCACTTCAGTCCAGTGCTTCTCCCCCCTGCTCCTACCCAGCTTCATCAGTTTTCACTGGGCATTATGGTGAAATGCTCAGCTGAGCAGTGAATACTCAGCTGTAACAGAGTCCCAGGTTACAAGTACCAGTCTGTGCCCTCCAAGTGACAGAGATGTTAACCATGTTATATGCACAAATGGAGAATCTTCTGTATTTCATTACAAGGGAAATTGCTTCAGATCCTATCAGAGGATCACTGCAAAGCCACCATAATGTCAGCATTTCCTTAGAGAGCCTCTTAGCGCTTCCCCATTCCTGTCCATTTCCAGCGTTTAACCAGTGGTAAGAGAAAAAAATGTGGCTCATGGGAGAATTGCACTGTATTCTGTCCAAAGCTGGAGAGGAATGTCTTCTCAGCTGCTGCTGCTGGCTCCATACAGGCAGCCACCATCACTGAAAAAAGGAGAGGTTGCAAATGGATGAGTCCTCTGCATTTGAGTTTGCATCTCTCTCTGCCCAAGACTCGGATGTCAGATAGCAGATTCTCCAGGGTGATGGGCATTTCAGGGTTTTAATTTCAACTGAGGGAGTCAAGTGTGCCAAGAAAAACTTGTGTGAAAATAAAGGCCTTTCGAGTCTTTTTTTCTTCACTTCTTCCAAATTCTAGGAAGTAGGGCCATTAAAGCTTCCTATTTCAAGTGAGTGATATCTATGCATAAACTCAAAAAAAGGATTTGTTTTCAAAACCAGTTTAAGGCTGAAGACAAAGGCCACAAAACCATTATCTAATAAGTCATGGTTTTAAGAATTTCAAAGTAATTTTTTTTAATAAATGAAGTGTCTTAGAACTATTTAGAAAATTTCACTTTAAATACCAAAAGCTGCTAAACTTTAACCTGGTAATAAATACCTTTACAACTAACATTTGTAGAATAAACTCCCAGATTTACATGGAATAAAGATCTTATTTAGTACAGAATAAATTACTTGGGCAGGGGAAACAGTTCACTAAAAAATACAGAGGCAGATATATATATAAATCTTATTGACAGGCATTGAAACACATGTATCAAGTATTATAAGACTAGGCATTATTATGTATCTGCCAAAGCAAGACACATTTATATGAAATTATTTTTCCAAGAGATCAACTGCTTTAAGTGTTGTAGCTTGACTTCAAAACTCAGCTCTCACAGAAACTCAGTATTATTTCTAGATGAAATTTTGAATCCTCATTAAATCTGAGGTTTCTCTTTTATCTTGTGATTACCATTGTGATTTTAATTGCTGAGCTAAAAAGTTAAAATCACACATTTCATCCTGCTACTCTGAAAATACTTCTTTTTTTGTCACACACTCAAGCAATGTTATACATTATAAACAATAGCCAGTCCATCCCTTCCCTTTATAAGAATCACAAAAACAATGAAATATGCAACTCTTATTAGAAAAACAATACATATTTTCCTATTACCTCCTCTAAATCTACAATTATTAGCTAACTAATTATACAGGATTTGAAAGAAATAACAGCCAATACTCATTTCTGGCATAAAGGTATCATGAAAACTTAATTTTACTTTTTCCAAATTTATTAAAATTTGTTTTCATTTATCAAACTGGTTCATCTTTCACTACTGTTTCTTACTTTTCTGTGCTTCACTATTTATAACACTGCATTTCCATTTCTTATCCATAAATTGTTTTAATTTACTTTCCTCTCCCATTATAGAAAGTATGGTGATTACATAGTTATCTGCTAGGATTAATATATGGGGCCAAAATGGCAGGCACGAACAGTAAAGTGACAAAATAATACTACTTATTTCTTTACAAAAGCAATTTTCCTTTTACTTTCTCTGAGGCACACTGTAATTCAATTTCTCTTTCGCATTCTTCATAGCATTTGGAAGTAAAGGCTTCAGAAGTTGTTTGCTTTCCTGTACAGCCTAGAAATGCTGTGAAAATGCTGTAACATGTATTTTAGGTAACACAACCAGACCTCCTTGCTCTTGAGATTAGAAGCTCACAAAGCACATAAGCAACTACACAATATAAGAGATGAGATTTATCATAGATATGTTTCCAGATCCTATTTTCTGCTTTCAGGAAAACATCCTTGTAAAATAAAGTAGTTTGGGTTGAAAATAAAAACTCTCTTGGTAAGTCATAGCAGGAAGCAGGAGAGGGTAAACACTTGATACTCAAGTAAAGAGCAGTCACAGACAAATGCTGTGGGGTGTGCTGCACTATCAACCAACTCATAAGGCACAAAACAAAGGCTTTTATCTTACTGATCATACGAACTAGGTATTCATTCCCAGAAAAAAGGGACACAGTAACCAAAATAATATGAGAACTCATCAAGCACACCAAGACTAATAAATTAGGAATTGAGCACATCTCCTTCATTGCCATGCTATGATTATCTATGATGCACTTGCCTCCAATTTAGATTGCAGAAAAGAAAATCCAACAGCCTGACTTTTAGAAAGGTGCATCTATTCAAGCAGGCAGTCAGTAATTGCACAGTGAACCTGAGAACAATGATTTAGTTATGATAAATTAGAGGCTGGAAGCAAGTGAGGAATTAAGTTGTATGCACTTTGAATTTGCATGCACAGAGGAACTACAGCAGAGTCAGTCAAGAATACTAAACAAGAAATTAAGTTCTGGAGCATGTGTAACAGAATTAAAAACTTTTTTAATGGATGGATCCATGTTCATTTCAACATAACATCTATACTAAGAGAGTTCTTCCTCCCTCTATTTAACCAAGTTGTGCCAAGTGCTGTTACCAGCTTCTTCTGTCAATGGCTCCTAATGAACTACAGTAAGAAATCATTTCATCTTGTCAATTACTATAAATATAAGTATTATATTTAAGAATCAGCCCTGTTCAGTGATGATGTGGGATAGTACTGAGTTACAAGATGCAGAAAGAAATTACTGTGCTTTGACTAGAATAGATTGTTCCATTCTACAGCACACTCAGGCTGCTGCACAGACTTCTGAAGCTGAAAAGACATGAGACCTTTCCCTTTTTTGGAACAGCACTGCTCCCTGATGTGTTTCAAGGAGACAAAACTGATTCGGTTTTTTACTTTGTTTTTTAACTGAATTGAATTTTTAACAGAACTGAATTCAGTTTTGAAAGATAATGTGCCATATCTGCTAACATGCAGAGATTCAAGAGAATGGTACTCCCTGAACCATACTTTCCGACCCCATCAATATCTAAATAATGTAATTTCTAACAAATACAGTAGAGAAGGAAACCCCAAACTATCCATACAAAATGTCTTTTTTTTAGTTTTCAAAGCAGGCTCTGATCTGTACTTTAAAAGGTTCTTTGAAAATCAATGGGCCAGAGGGCAAAAATAGTCCCATTGAAAAATTATAAAAAGGTATTTCCTGCTGTCACTGCTTCTTCAGATTCCCCAGCTGGATAAGGTGCAGCTTTGGACATGACTGCAAGAGCTAAAAGAGCCCCTTGGTTATCTTTAACCAACAGCAATAAGGATAAGGGGCTACATGAAGAGGTACTTTCTTTTGTTCATAGGACTGAGACAAGAGAATACCAGGAAGGGAAGCAAAAGCATTAGAATGGCTAGGTTTGCCTAAGCCTCTCCAACCACTGCGTGACTGATCTTGCATGTAATACATATAAATTCCTAAAGTAGGTACAGGAATATTTACAATATTTTATTCTTGTTTCAATTCATGTCTTCTTAAAATATTGAGCTAACTAATACTGTTGTAGTACAAAGCAAAATCTTCTGAAAGAACTATGTAAGAGATCACTTGAACTCTTTTGTCTAAACCTGCAGAAAACTAAATTAAGCTAAAAAAAAAAAAGTGAGCTATGGTCACTTTGTGTATAACCTTCAAGTGCTAATAAACTTATTTTCGAACACTTATGAAGGATGTAAATAGATGTTCAGATTGTTGCATGGACTATGAGTGATGACATTTTGGGCACACCAGCTTAATTTTTAAACCAACTGTCCCAGAAAAAAGAGTTTTTCTGCAGGATTCTGTAAAGCTAGATAAAGCTAACACATTTTCAGATGTGTTGAACACTTGTTTCAGGAATGTTTAAAGCATTCTAAAGAACATATTTTAAATGACATCCCTCTTCCTAATCTAGGCATGGTGTAACAAGTATGTATCAATCCTGTCATTTGAACATTTACAGATTTCCACTAGCTTTCTTCTTGCTGCAGCTGTAACTCAAAATGCACTTATTTTACTAATCTGGAGGGAAGAACCAACTTTATTATTGCTTTAATATCTGAATAAGAAAATAAGAATTTATATTTGGATAGCTTATTACTAGACAACCCTTACTACTGTAGAAACAAGGAGAATGGAAAGTAGAAAAAGATAATAAATTCAATTGGCTGGGACAGAGACTTTATGTTCTAAATTTGTTGTTTTTTCCCTAAAAATGTAATATTAAAATGTTGCAAGTGTATTAATCAAATTAATGAGGTGTAACAACTTCTCTTTTACAAGAAAAGGAAAAAATGGAAACAAATTAAAACCCAAACAAACAAACAAACAAAAACCCCAAAAACTAAATCAAAGTAAACCCCAAAATAATCCAGTATATTAGACACAAGATGACGCGGCCCTCCGGAGCCCGGCTAGCTCTGACCCACCACACTCTGGTCCGGAAGGGCAACACCGAGTGTGGGGGACTGTCACTGCAGGTGGTGTGTCACTGACAGAACCCTGGAGCTTTGGTTCTGTGGAGGCAGACCGCTGTCAAGGGAGAGACGAAGGGGACAGAGCAGGCTCTTCTGCACTTGGGTTCCAAAGACACAGCTTATTATCAACGAAAGAAGAAAAACAAAAGAGCCTCAAACAGCACTGTGCAAGGGGTTTTATAGGGTTACAAATTAAGGGGTGGGCATAAACAGTAAACCAATCAGGGAAGCATAGGGGAGGATCATAGGGTGGGGTTTACAGAACACAATCCAATGGGGACAAGGGGAGAAAAGGGGTCACATGGCCCAACGGGGTGTCAAGGTTTAGGGGATTTCCAAGGGGGTGGATATTTCAGGGATTGGCCCATGTGGGGATTGACAAGCGAAGGTCTGGAAGGAGGGGCAGGGTTTGGGTGATGGATGGGGAAGGTACTGGAAGGAGACACATTGAAGAGCGGTTTAGGGGAAGGTACAATTGAGGAAGAAACCATTGGGACAAGCAAACAGGGGGGGAAACATAGGAATAAACTACAATAATATAATTAAAATGAAATCAGGAAAAAAAATGCGCCGCTACATCAAGACAATTCTAATTTTGTAGGGGGCTTTATTCAGGCAGAAGCATTTTAAGTTATAATACTTACGGCATACTAGTTGGCACTACTACTAGAAACTACTCAGTGGTATGAAAACTGATTTGCACACATGTCAAACAGCTTTAATCCTAGAAAATCCAGCAAAGGTTAACTACAAGCACTACATGACCTTCATGCCAACAATGCCTATGAAACACACTTCCAATTATTTGGTATTTTATTTTAATCTTCCTTCCCACAGAAACTCAGCAGCCCTTTCCCCAAGGAAAGTTCCATAATTCTTAGTTGCGAAGCTTCGTTTGGGTGGTTTTCCCATTAATAGGAAAATAAAATCCCAATCAAAAGTGCACTTCAAACTGCCAGCATCCTATAAAACGATTTTAAGAAAACACTAATGGAAGAAGATAAAACATTGATACTTTCAGTTGGCAAAGGAGGGACAAGACAAATAAAATAGAATTCTGTAAAAGGGAAATGAAAACTCCACACCACTGTGGCAGGAACTGCCCATCTGATCACATATAATAAAGAAATATTTTTGGTAAAGATTTCACAACAAGAGCTACTACACTTCATTTAAACAGACCTAACAACTCCCTACTTCAAAGGTTAACCTGTAACACGAAGAAAATCTAATCAACCAAGGAAAAGTGAAGACATAAATAATTTTAAAGTATACAAACTATCTGGGGTTTTGCCAATATAAATAATTAATGTTGCCTCCACGGGAGCCTTTTAAGACTGGCAAACAGAACTCTTCAGAAAGAAGTAAATTACATTTTTTAAATGGTTACAGTAAGACACTGAACAATACTGATATAAATATTTCATAGACATTTCTATTAAAGGATTTGCAAATTATATATTCCCTTTGTATCAAAAGTGTCCTCAGGACATACTAATCTCATCTGTGAAAACTCTTTTTTTAACCATTTGATTCAGAAATGGAAAAAGTAAAGCAAACACGGACTCTCGTGAATTTCTATTTCTTGGATGTCATTCGCATCTGGAATCACAGACAGCAAGACAGAATGGATAGCTGAGAGCTGATTTCTATCCAGGTTTCAATATTCATTCCCTGTTAATTATATGCAGTTTCTGGACCAACAAGCTCAATCCTCCAGGGTTTCACAACCCTCTCAGGGGGAGGCATGCACACACGGGTGTTGCACAGCACCTACACACAGCTGATGTCCAGATGAAACGCTGCTAAACACTCACAGGTAACACATGCACGGATGCAGTACCATGGACTAGCAAAATACTAATAACATATTCAAACACTTCATTAAAGTAAATAAGTGCTAGAATATTATATAATTATTCAGAAGAAAGCCCTGATGCTCTTATAAACTGAAGCTAGAGATTAGAATGAGTTTGTTTCTAAAGAATGTTTACCTAAAATTAATATTTCTATGATAAGAACTGAAATACTGTTGGAGTATGAAAAAGTTCACGGTGAAATCTTGGCCTACCACGTAATTTACATGAAAACACAGTTTAAAGTTTCAAAGTAACTCAGCAGCAGTGCTGAGTATTTTCATGACACAGCAACTCCTTGCAAAATTTTCTTTTTATTATGGCATATTTGTAGCCAAACCTGTTGAGCTGAAATCATGACAGGTTTATACTGAACCATTTCCATTCAACACCTGGGCTTCACAAAGCTGAACAGGCAGTTTATTTCAGGCTATTTGCACAGAATAACATGAGAAGTGGATATGTAATAATCTACTTTTTCATGACTCCAAGCTTCTGAGTCACACATACACATGAAATTCTCCTTTTGGATGGCATATCAATTCCAAATACACATTACTGTTATTACACAATGTAGAAGAATTTTAGAGAACTCAGGCACTACCATATGATTGCTGAGGAAGAAGATATACCTAATAGAACAATCAAAATAAATCTAATACTTCCTTTATTTGGCAGAATTGTGGCTTATAAGCTTTGTTGTGCTTAATAAACAAGTGAAGAAATTAAGTAGACTCCTTTAAATGAGCAGATAAAGTAACATTCTATTTTTTAAGTGTTATAATACTTCAAGGATCAATATCTTCCTTTAATTAATATCTTTGATCACTATTTAAACAAAAGGGTTTTAAATTTGAGGTAGTCTCTTTAAAGACATGTTTTAAAAATTAAGCTTAAGGGCATTTTAAATCCTGGAGCATTTCACCATTCACTTGAAAATAAAAACATATTTGAGGGGGTTTGGGTGAGGTGTTTTGTTGGGGGTTTTTTTTGGTTGGTTTTGTATTTTTTTTTAATGTGTTTCATACCATAATCAGGGGCCATCTCATTGTTTTGTAACATTTCCAGTGAACATCTAGGTAAGACATGGCACCAAGCTTTGAGTTTTAGGGGCACAAGGTTTACTGCAGCACAGTGTGTTAAGCAGGGAAGCTTGTTTTCCTAAATGGAGATGAAGGTTACAAGTTTCAAACATGCCTTTATTTTTAGCATCACAATGTAATACAAGGCATGTTTGTATTGTGACAAGAACACATACAAAGCAACAAAATCAGTTTAAACAACTTCAAATCAGCAGGAGCTATATATCTCACTTTTTTAATGAATGGTACCAGCAGCAGAGGTTCACCCCCACTAAAACAAAAAAATATTGAAACAAGCTCAGTAAGATGATCTTGCCACTAAAAATACTTCCAGGAAAGTGGGCAACTGAAGAGAAGTACTAACATAACTCAGAGCTCCTTAGATATCATCTGACTTTGTCTACAGGAATGACTGCCACTCCAGCAGGGGAATGTAAACCAAAAACAGAGGAGACATGCTGAAGAACATAACAACTATCAGACTTTCAAACTTTATCAACTTTGTCAACTATAATCAAGTTGGCAAAGACACAGAGGGATGTCAAAAAGCAAGCCAGTTTCTAAGGTAATAAGTATTAGAGCTTTAATTAATATGTCAGTTAGAACCTATAGTATATAACTGTTCAAAACACAGCAATCATACAGTTGCTAGCATTTTTTATTATTTACATTTCTTGACAATATTAAGTTGTAAGTAAACTGACATGCCTATTTTCATTACTTTTGCATATTTTTTTCTACAATGGCAAGTGAAATCTTCACAGTTCTAGCTTCCTTCCTTGGAACCAGTAAGAAAATTCTCCTGAAACCATTCTATTTTCCTTTAAAAACTTCAGGGAAATAAATTACACCGTCAGATTTTCAAAACACATTGATTCCTTCTACAAAGCACAGATTTGTTTATAGACTGTTTAAACCACATGTATCATTTTAAAAGACACTAGAATATTGCAGACATTCTCAGAATAAAGCCTTCGCAAAATGAGATCAAGATCTCTAAACACACTGATCATTCTTTTGACTTTTACTCTGAAAGACAGCTAGTTCTCCCAGTTCTCCTTTGTTCTTAAAAAGGAGAGATTCCAAAGGAATGGAGATGAAATAGATTATAAGAGCAGCATTTTTTCTCCTATTCTAAGATTTGGAGAAACACTTTGCTTTTCATTGATATGCAACCACTCTAAGGAGAACCCTGTTACCTAAGAGTCGTTTAAATGACAGCAGCAGAGCTGGCAGCAAACACCCTTGGACAGAGATGTCAATTCAGCATCCTCTGTTACTGCTACCTCCCTTCACTCCTGGTTTCAGCACAAACTCTGCAGCACCAAGACGTCAAGTGCAGATGAATGGCTCAGTCACATTACACACAATGCTTGCTCATCCCTCTAAAAGACCTGGAAGGTGCAACCTCTGAAAACTGCACTAATTTAGACACACTGAGAACTGCAAAAACTTGAACATATATTAAGGTGTAGTACCCATGTTATGCATTTGACTTTGGCTACATATTTTAATGTCTAAATGAATGAATAATGCAGGGCTGCCCATGACAGCTTGTGGTAGCATTTTCTGAACCTGTATCACACAATTAGAAGTAAGCTGGCGTCGTCTTTACCTTCAGAGGAAGAAACATCAGAGCCCCCTCTGCCAGCAGTACAACGTTAACATCGTGTTTTGTTTCCACAGAAATAGCCTTATCCTGCAGTGGTGCAGAGAAAAGATGCTTGCAAGCCCACTGTATGATTAAGTTCTTGCAGTAAAGGTATTGAAGTAAGAGTAGATATTTTCCTTACCCAGAACAGAATACATTTTGATAAATACAACAACCAGTTTGATTACTTGAGTGACACTGAGGATAATGCTAAATTTTAGTTGTGTAGCAGAGATAACTTTGTACTGAAATTGGGTTAGCCACAATAAGAAGAGAGCACCAAAAAATATGTAGTTCATTTGGATTTTTTTTTAATTAAACTGAACGTTCTTAAATTTCTTTGAAGAATACACCTAGCCTGAACGCTGCAGGGATAAACTTTGGCTGAGGCCTTCTCAAGATTTTTCTGCTAAAGATGTTATTTAGCAGGATGGATATACAATATAGGAATCTCCACTTGTTCTAGCAGTATTAGGGTCACCCGGACTGAGAATTTCTCCAATTTTTCTTGAGGAAAACATTCTCCTTTACTACAATTGTTTGTACCATTACTGAGTTGTTATGATGGTTATGTGTCTCTAAGCACTGGGGAAGGTAATGGGAAAAACATACAAGAAGTTTATGGTCCAAGTGACAAAGGTCTCTCAGTGTGAGGTTTTGTCTCCTGCTTTCTCTGGAACAAACTGTTCCTTATGTTGTGAATGTTCTGCCTTCTACCACACACATTGAATTGCTGCATGTGAATGGGAAGTGCTGCTTCCTATGTAAATTAAAGAGCTTCCAGACAGCTCGGAACACAAAGCTGCCTCCCATAATCCTCAATGACAATTCCTCACAGGGAGATCTCAGCAAGGTCCAAATCTCTGCTGCAGGAATTCCTGCTCAGGTGGGTCTCCACTGGATGTGTGAAGGTAGATTTTATCTAGTATGAAGTCTGTGAAAAATGCTGTTAAGCCTTGGAAGCTTCAGAGCATCAAAGAATAAGTAACATAGTGAGATTCAAGTGATTTATTACATTAAGGATATTTGCATTTCCTAGCCACTCACAAAGAGTGTAGGAGGCAGATGCCTCAAACACATCAGGATTTCTCAAAGTTTCACATTTGACTCCCAGGATATTCAGTGCCTCCTGTAAGATCTGCTGACTCAAACAAAACCTTTTACTCCACAGATGGGGGTGGCCATTTTGTGTGCAGCAGCGCACACACATTAACCCTCAGCAAATTCCTGACTTTTAAATGTAGTAGAAAAAATCCTGCTCTGACACAGTGATCTAGAAAAGTTGTAAAACAACCTGTCCTTTTCTTTTTTTTTTTTTTTTGCAGCTTCCCTCCAAGCACACAGCAGAGTTCAGGTTTCTTCACCCAGCACAGCCATCACTGTAATTCAGCCTTGGCCCTGACGTGGGGACAGGCACAGTGCAGGGCTTGTGACCATGTCATGTTTACTGTACCAATAGCAGCTTCACCTTCCCTTCCAGATTCCCCACGTGGTATGTTGCTCATAACAAATATATTTAACTTCCACATTTGTCTCCAGCATGCTGGGGCCATTACACCCATTCCCACCTTTCATATCCACATGTCTCTGCACTGAAGAGGGGGACAGTTTGGATTTGTTTCCCCAAGTAGATAAGGCCCCCACCAGCATTACTCCAACTGTCTCAGGTACACTGAAACTTGACAAATTCACAGTAATTGTAGCACAGATATACAACATTGGCTGTGTCATACTATTTTCTTTTTAAATATATTCCTTTTTGAAATTAAGTGACTACAGCAGCCCCTCTTCATCAAGCAATTTACACAGCGTCAACACGTATCATTAGAATACTCAGATTTTTTTTTTCTTTTAGGAAACTCAAGTATCTACATATTAACAGGTTTACATAAAACAAAACTGATTTGCTTTTGTTATTTCTTCTTCGCCTATCTATGCAAACCACTACACAAAAAGGGGCCTGGTATTCATGGGACAAATAACAGAAGATTGCAAATATGTTTAATATTCTTTGTAATATAGCTCAGTTCCTACAACCTCATTTAGATTGCCCTACGGAGTTTCTGTACTTTGTTCTTTATAACATTTAATCTCTCTCCTGTGAAATCTTGGAGAACAACCTATTCCATAAGTCAACCCAGCTGAAAGTTATTGACAATGATTTCATGAAGAGCTTTGTCCCAAAGGGCATTGGTAGGTAATTTGCAAATCTAATGTACATCTAGTCAGCAGAGGGTTTTCAATGCTCACTTACACTCCTACAATGTAGTACAGTGATCCAGCCCACCTGAAGTTGAACAAGAGATCTTTGATTATGTTTTTCAGCAATACAAAGCACAACAGTTTGCACCAAATTTTAGGATTCAAAAAATAACCTTAAAAGAACAACTACTTACTTTTTTTCACATTCTGCTCAAGACTTTGGTAAATAGGTTTTTCTTAATAGGTTGCCGGCTGTTTATTTTAACAACAAATTCAAAAACATTAAACACAGACACAATATTAATTTTAAAAATACAGGATTTTTTTTTCTTAGAGCCAATAAACATACAAAAAATTTGTACTTGGTTTACCTAGATATCATAAGCTGAAGAAAAACTACAGCAATTTAATACACAAGAAGCTGTATCTCAAAGAGAGATTATCACTGTAGTACAAATGTTTCAAAGCTAGTTTCCAGATGTAACTGACTTTTGAAATTTAACTAGGAGTACAGCTCAAATGAGAGGTCCTGCTACACAAGTTTGGGTAGAAGCATCTATAAATACTCAGAACTGTACATGTTAAAAAGTATCTACTATGCTCTCCAGCAATAGTTTAGAAATTATTTAACAAGGTTGCATACTTGTTGTGATTGTGTCATATTATGGAGATTGTATCACTGACTTTGATTTTACAACTGGTGAAAGAGCATGCCTTTGCAACCGAAAATGAAAATAATAGCTCCTGCTAAAAACCTAGCACCAGATTAAAAGCTAACTTTCTCCAATGTGGATGTTGACTTGAAACTATGAATTAATGACAGAGTTATCAGAGAGCAGATATGAACATACTGACACCTGCAAACATTGCCTGGCATTTACACAGGACCCAATTAATTTATTTTTAACTAGAGAAGTAAATGTAACATTTAGATTCTTGTAAAATACACACCACTGCCCTCCCCTGTTTTGTTCCAAAGCCTGATGAACACACTTCATTTAGCAAGCAATAATACATAACTGTGGTATTTTATCAGTAGGGGCTGCCTCTGATTGTATCCCCATAGTGCAAACCTACTTGATCAGCACATCGGTGCAGTGATACCACGAGATATCCCAGTTAAAGTCAGCCCAGAGAAACACTTGTGTATCCCAGCAGAGGATCACCAAGTCCCACTCAGCAGCTTTGACATCCAAACCAGCTCTATTGCTCTGGGCAGCACAGCCCTGAAACCTGCACGTAAACCCAGAGGTCCAGCACAGGTCCCAGAGCGCTCAGCTCCAACATAAACATTTAAACAATGCAGCCTCGGGGTCAGCATTTCTCACTGCAGCAGCCCTACGACACACCTACAGAAAGTGTTACTTCACCTAGAAATATTTACTGCATTTACCTCACTGCCACTGCAAACTTACAGAATGAAGAATTTCAAAATTAGAAGTTAATGCAAATATTTGGGGTCTAGCTTTCTTGAAAATTCTAGTAGCATTGTAGACTACCATATATTAGCAAAAATTTAAAGAGATTAGTGACAGTTTTGATCAAATTTTTCAAGAGTATTTAAATCCTATTAAAGCACACAAACGTGAACAGTTTCTAAAATAAACAAGGAATGTCAGCAGCTGAATATCAAGTTTTTTGGTAATCCAGACACTGTAGTATTATACCCAAGAGCAGATTTTTTTAAGAAGAGCCCTTCATGTATAATGACAGGAGAAAAAAGTAAGCAAAAAAATTGTTTTTTCCAACCCATTTGGCATAGCAGACACATGGGTGAAAGTTTTTGACATCATTACCAGACCATTCAGTTAGAATGGGTCTGTGACATTACCTAAATACTTAAAATCAAAACCTGGTGGTTGTGAAAAGCTTGTTTTCTTCAAGTCATTCTACAGATGAAAAATTATCATTGGGATGTTTCCCAAGTGACATCCTTAACAATTCCAACACTACTTTCACAGAACATGTTGAAGACCCTTCCACAATCAGATTCACTTTATTATTTTAGCTTCCTATTATTCAGTGTCTCCTCCATTAGTGTTGCCATCACTAAAACGTTTTACTACTTGAAAAAATATTCATTACTCCTCTTGGTTATGTCTTCCTGTACCTGCAGTTATCTTGACTCCCACTGCACAAAGCACAGATAATTAGTTTAATTAATCTTCATGACTTTCTAAAATTTCATAGCTTTTCTTCCTGTTTTCTGAACTGGTTTGAAATTGATGTCTGAGAGATCAAACATCTGCTTAGCATGTTGTAAGTACTTTTCCGAATTAAAAACTTTAGTGTCTCGTGTACTATATAAAAAATATTATTCTGAAATGCAAGCTACAGGTTATTACAAAAATTTCAATGGACTCTCCATTCACACAGGTTAATAAAATGTGCAGGCAAAGACAATGTGTAGTTTGTAAGTAAAAGTAGTTGACAATAGAGATTTTCTGCTAATTTAAGGTTCTTTTCACATATATTTATATATATAAATGTTTTACTACACATATAAGCACACATAAAGTGCACTGCTGCAAACAAGTCAAAAGAAAGATTCACTGAATCTTCACATTGAATAAAGATTTATTTTAACGGAAAAAAACTTGAAGAGAATCCTTGGATATTTCAATTAAGTTTCTATCTGAAAAGCAAAGAAAGATGGGAGAGAGAACCCGGAAACCAGGATATAAGGAAGATTGTCTAGGACCTGTGAGGGGCTTTTTTGGTTGTAGTGTAAGCTATCTTGGGCTGTGGAATGCTCTCTGCCAAGAAAAAACATCCTTAGAGAAAGAAAAGTATACAGAGCATAAGTGCTATGATTGAAAAAACCCTTCTGGTATTATCATAAGCCATATTTCTTTAGGTGAAGATGTCAACACACCTTTGTAGCACATCATGATGGATCTAGCCTGCCAGTCTAATTTCCTACTGCTTATCTTTTCTTATGCTGCCAAGGAAAAAAATCAATTGCTTGATTAAAAAGAAATATTATACATATCACAATTCAGATGTTAAAAACCAAATGGAATTAAATAACTGATTAACCATGCTGCAGGGGTAGAGGTAAAGAGTACAGAGGGCCTAAGCAACTGCAACACTTTCAGAATGATTTAAATAAAATCTGGATTTTATACTGAGAAACCTTTAGAAGCAAAATACATTTTTCTCAGTAGGTAAGAGATTCCAGAAACATAAGCACTACCTTGAGTAATTATTGTTAATTAACTAGCGATGAGGCACTATTTCCAAATGTGACATTTAAAGCACATAATGTGATTGTGAATATTCACAAAGATAATTAAGTTCATCTGCTTCAATTCCTTGATTTCAGCACATCTGAAAACACCTCTTAAACTATCATTAGACCTGTAATCAAGTATTTTGTTGCTCAGGAAAATTGCATACCTTTGCTTACCTGCTAATATTGGGATATGTATTCAAATGCCACGACGTGGCTTTCAATAAGAAACTCTCCTTCATGCAAACGCTGAGAGAAAAAAAAAAAAGACTAATTCTGATTGTTCTCTCAGAAGGGACCATTAAAAATTAATTCCTCACACCATCAGATGGAAACAAAATCAAAAATTTCAGAGTATCCCTAATTGAACTTAAGATCACAAGACTCACAAGAGCCATACTTGACTGAAAATATTCATTGTCAAGTCAAAGGTACCTCCCATGCACATACACAGGATACCATTTACGTTAAATTTCTTCCATCTTCTTTACAGCTAGGTCCATTTCTCTACAAAAAGAGAAACACAAATTCATCCCAAATTCAGGGATGAAATACAGTGTATAATGTAAAAATGTGAAAATGAGAAAATGCACTGACTTCATTTTGTTGGAAGTTTTAACCATTACTGTCTTCAGAGGCAGAAGGAGTCTTTGATCATCAACTCTGATCTTGGTCTTGATCAAGACCCTCTTGGAGAAATAAAGTCTGAAAGCAGGAAAAAATTGACTCCAAGAGCAGAATGTCGGAAGAGTCATGACTTGATGTTTTTTTCCTTTGTTCTTTTAAGAGTAAAGACAGATTCTTTCCACTCGAAAAGAGATTAATGAATGATGGGCTCGAAGATGGAGAAGAAACATTTAGACAGCACTCTAAAGTACAAAAGGTTAAATTTACTCTATTGCTCTCCAATTATTTGACATAAAGGATTTTTAATCAGTCAAAACAACAGTGTGAATAATAATGCACTCTAAAGACGCCCTACTGGTCTGTATCTCTCAGCCCAGTTTGAATAGCAGCTTTATTCTATACCAGAAAACTCTTTCCTATCAAACTTTTATCAAGGATTATGTTTGAAGAGAAAAATAAGGCAAAATCTTTCTAAGCAAGCCAGGTTGCCAAACCAGCATTAATTGAAGGCCAGCTGGTCCAGTGCCCATCCTCAAAGCTACTGGACATTTTAAATCCCCCAGAGCAGTGGGTTACTGCTTTTTAAAACGACCAAGGAACAGAAGGAACAAATAAAAAGCAAAACTATGTCATTAGTATTTTCTCCTATTTTATTTGTAAGTATGACAAGATATTGTCTTCAGACATTTTAGGGGAACAAGTATATTCTGATGCTCATCACTGAATTTACAGCAAATTAAGAGGAAAGCAACATTTGAAAACATGTTTTTCAACTGAATTCATCTGCTTTACACAGCTAGTATGATGGTATAACACATAACCATAACACACTGTGTGCTGTTTTCTCAAACCATTCTAAAATCCAAGTTAAGTATCCTCTGAATTATTGCAGAGATTTTTACTAAAGAAGCCTAGAAATTAACACCTTATGTATTAGTCCAAAGGAATCATCAGAACTTCTCAGACAAAACATCAAAAAAAGTCTCAGGAACAGTTGAGCAAAGTCAGAGCAAACAGCAAGATTCACAACAACAGCGACTTCATTTGATGTTTTAGTCATCCATACTAATCAATCTTTTTCAGCTAATTCCCAATATTTACAAGAGAGATGGGATTACCAAATGCTCAGTAACACAGCAAGCTCACAAGGAAAGAGAGAAAATCGGGAAATGAAAAGAGAACCACTATTTTTTACTCTGAAGACAAAGCAATTTGTAAATAAGTGTATATATCCCTTAAAGGATATTTAAAATCATCAGTTATCACGGACTCTATCCTTCTCAAGAGCGAAGTGTTTCTGCCATGACATCAATTGTCATTTTTAACATAGCGTGTTCTTTACTGTGCAGAAAGATTCTGGGACAACTATGCCTGAAAAGCATCACAAGTTTTCCATAAACCATTGACTCTAAAGAATATGCTCATATAGATCACATTCTCAGCCAGCTAGAAGTTTTGAGCGTGACTAGGTTTTTCTGTAACTACAAAATACCAATTGTACATTCGTGCTGGGCAGACAGTGCAAGAGAGTAACTTCCCACACACACCAAAACAAAATGAAGAATTCCCATCTACTTTGCAGTTAACCTTTAAGTGTTTTGTGACTAATCATTGCACTGTGGCTAACCCTGTGGATGTTCCTCAAATGGCAAGCTCCTGGAAAACACAGAAATGAAAAGAAGTTACAATATCCTTATAAATCAGCTAGTGATTCAAGCTATCATTTGTTCTAGAATATGAAAAATCAGAATTATTTTAGCTTGAGACAAGTATAGCAAAGATACTTATATCCCCACCCCTGCTGTACACTACACATCCACAAAAATTTACTTCAGATACATTGCTACTTCACACACAGCAGTGGGCATATTTGGGATGACATGGTTCAAGCAGAGCAGTTTCTCTGCTGTATATTCTCTGTATATTCAAGTAATTCAAGAGAAACATACATTTAATGACAGGTAGCTCTTAAGAACTACTTTTAAACTACTAAATGCCCTACTGCTTCCCCTATGTGGGAGAAGAACATGGCATAGATTTGGCAGCTTCTCATCAACTTCAGAATGCAGTGTAGTGCATGTACTGGTGTGTTAAGAATAACACACTGGTGCTCACAACAC
Organism: Bombycilla garrulus; assembly: GCA_013400315.1. NCBI lineage: Eukaryota > Metazoa > Chordata > Aves > Passeriformes > Bombycillidae > Bombycilla > Bombycilla garrulus. The sequence continues at coordinate 101,442 of VXBU01014162.1, read as the reverse complement.
CCAAAAGCACAAACCCATTACTAGCAGACAGTACTCATGCCCAGAAAACACTTCAGCAATGAAGATCTTACCAGCAGGAAAAGGAGAACTTCAAATGTATTGCAGCTCTCCAGGAGATAATTAGCTAAATTACTATAGCCATTTATTAAATAATCTGGTTTCTCCTTCATCTCTATGAATCATATTCATTAGCATCAATCAATTCTTCAAGTCACAAACATTTATGCCCTATTAAAAGCAGGGATTCCTCATAAGTGCTAGACACCTCAATTTCAGACTTACAGCACTTTGAAGGCAAATTGCCTTAAGTATGCTCAATTTCTGCAGGTGAGGAAGGACAGGTAACTTCCACAAGCATATCCCACAGACACTTGCATCCCACAGATTTGGAGCATCCACTGTTGGCGTAAGAAGCGCGGCTCTATCCAGAACAAAAATCTGAGCAACTGCACTCCCAGCTTCTGAAACAGTGTGTCTACTCCTGCTTACCGGTGACTTATTTCTGAAAACAAGGAGAAACCCACCATAGACAAACTCCTTTTAGTTTTATGGGGTTTTTTCTTAAGTTTCAGTTAAACTAGCTATCAAAATTCAAACCATAGCTGTTTTTACTGCCCCTCAATACTATCACACTTTATTAATATAAAACTGCCAATCAGCTAATGCTACTCTTGTACTTTACAGCTTTATATTGATCTATGTACATATAAAAACTCATATACCATCACACACCATCTTCTTCACACTGTCAATTAAACAAACAAAAAAGGAGCAATTAAACCTGTCTCATTCTTGCACATTATCCACTGGGAGCAGCTGGCACAGCAGGGACAACAGCTATGGACAAGTTCTGGTGACCCAACCATCAGATGAGTGGTGGCTGCTCATCAGCACAACAGAGCTGGACACTGCCAACTGTGCACCCACTGACAGCTTATTTGTGCAATGGCACAGAGTAACATGTCACTGCAGCAGGTCTAAAATAATGGTAGAGAGTTGTACTTTGGGACTCATTTCTATTTGGAAGAAATTACCTAATCCAAATTTACATGCAAATTCTGTCCATTTCCAATGTTAAGCAGGTGATTGTCTTATTTTAAGTAGTTTTTGCAGTCTTACAGCCCACCCTGATTTGGAGTAATATCTGAGAGGCAGTACACAGTGATTTAGAACAGCTATCTGAAAATCTGAGCTTTAATTAATCTTGCATTTATCAGACAGCCGGGGCTAGTTATGTTTTCTTTACAACTGCATTCTTTCAAATAAAAAATTAACCATTTATTATTCCCAAGGCTATTGAACATGTTAATAAGGGGGGGAGGAGAAAAAAAAAAAAAACACAAACAAAAACAAAGATAAAAACCCAATAAATCAAAACAAAATATTAAAGATCCTCTTCTCTGGAAAATATAGATGCAATCCTAAACCCATCAATGTCAGTGACATAACCCAGTATTAAACATGAAAACTAGTTATTTAATTATGGAAATAAACTATTAATTATTTCAAGCAGCTACGTATTTTGCTAGCAACGAGGACATTTTAACTAGCACCATTTCAGTACCAGCAAGCAGAGTAAGATTGAACTACCTAATTAATTTTAATTTCTTCTGCATTGTTCACATAGTGCTAGCTTTAACATGTTTATATGACTATGTCAGCCCTAACCACCTGCACCCCTAACTCCCATCCTTTTCATAGAAAACCAGCTGCATCCCTCCCTTAGTAGATAATACAAAATTCCATGCACTAGTCACAATGTTCAAAACAATAAAAATTATTTTAAAGAGAAAATTATATTTTGGAAAGAGGCAAGGAGACTAGAGAAAAGAACAGATTGCTAATTCTGACTTTAGGAAGCAAGGTGCTACACAGCTGGCACATGCACAACACACAAGCACATCCAGTCTTCACTACCATGCCCAGTATTCTTAATCCATCAACAAACCAAAACATCTGAGAAAGGCAGAAGTTTTTATAACATTTTCAAGTATGTCCTCGAAGAAAAACCGCAGTTTTATTAAAAAGAATATAAAATAAAGCCTCCACAAGCACAGTGAAGGCAAAGATCACCTTAACAATCTAACCAGCCTGTCACCCAGCATGCACAAGCTGGAAGACAAACCCAACACAATTCCACACCAGCCACAAAATGCTTTTTCTTTGAAGAGAGATATTACTGCAATGAAACATGATATGTATGATAAAGGACAGTAAGTCATTAGTTCCATAGTAATGAAGCAACTTCTTTGAAGAACAAGGGGTTTTCTAATGTCTCTTTCTCTTATAATTAAAAGGGAATTTATAAGTAGCAGTTGTTTTTATAGAATAAATATATAGCAAAGGCATCAATTAAGCTCTTCCTATGAGGCTTCACCCAAAGATAAAGTGTCAGCAATCCTTGGTACATTCACTGGTATCATGACCTTAAAGATGCAGCCATATGATGCACATTAAAAGTAAAATCTGCTTTAAAAAAAAAGCAAGGACATGAACACACTGAAAAGAATAGAAACTTCAGGAAAACTCTTTCTAGCCCTGATGCCAGATAAAACCTACACAAGTAATCTCTCTATAGAACCTGAAAAAGTAGAGCAAAATTTCTCAAGAAGTTGTTTCCTTGACAACATTGACAAACCACGAAGGGTAAGGAATCAAAGTCATAGATGCCTTGTGGCTTTGTTAGCAGATTTTTTGTAATATATAGCAGTATGCAAGATGCAACTATAAAGCCAGATTTCTAGAAAAAAAGCCAAGTTAGATTGGTGTTATTTATATTTTCAAACAGCAAAAATATTCAGAATTTCTTAACTGTTACAAAAAAAATTGAGATACTCCCATAATATATTACAGTCACTTAAGAACTTAAAACTACTCTAGCTCATTTTTTTCTCAAGTACCAAAATTTTGACTTTTTCAACAGCAGTCTTACTGGGGATAACACCATCATATATCTCTCCCATGTGCCATTAGATTGCACAGCAGCTGCCCACACAGATCCTGTGTGTGGTTGGAGAGCTTACCTTACAACATTACCACTCAGCTTCATTAGAGGCACTGCTCCACTGACATCTCCAGCCCTGACTCTCTTCCCCAGCAGGCTGGCTGTGCTGGGAGGAGCACAAGGTTTCTTTACCCTCTGCAATTGCAGAGACACAGTAAAGAACTGGAAGAGCTCCCAGTAGAAAGGAAGTGCAGAGCTCATCCATTTGGGAGAGATGGGTTGCTAAGTAAAAAGTTAGATAAACATTTTAAATTCCTCATACCTCTGCATATAATGATACAAGTAACCAAAACTGTTTTTAAAGAATGTGAGAGTACAGAATCCTTTATTCCGCATCACTGTTACGGATACTTAGAAGTGATTCTCCATACTTTTAGATTTCCACAGAAAAAAAGGTTTGTGAAATAATACTGTCACAACAACCCTGTTATCCTGTGCATCTCACCTGTGGCCACTTGCACCTGTTGATCAGTGTCAACCAAATTTCACAGAAGGTCTCAGTGTTTTTCTCTCAAGGCTTAATCATGCTAAGCAGCTGAAAAAAAGACACTGCAGAACCTCCAGAGAAAGAAATTGAAGAGGATTTATAGTCAGACTCAAAATACAGGTAGGCTTCAGTAACTTCCCTGCTCTTGGAAGAACTTTTCTTTTCAAAATTTTTCTTTAAATAATTCCCAATTTATTTTTGTGGGGGCTAGGGGGAACACAGGCATACTAGCTACACTGTGAAATATCTATCCCACTCTTCTCCCCCACAGCCACATCCCCTAAAATAGCCATAAAGCAATCAAAAATGCTTCACAAGAACACTTGGGGTATCACTCCTGCATTCTTTAAGGAGGTCCTAATTCAGGAGTCATTTCCAAGTGGAAAAAAACTCATGACATCACTAAAGCTAAAAACCCCAGCCAGAAACTGAGAGGCACTGCATTTTTGCCCTCCCCCCTTTACTCAAATGTCAGTCTTCATACAAGTGTTAAGATAAATTCTAATCCAAAGCAGTACTGAATTTAGTTCTTGTTAGAGCAGAAGGAAAGAAACAATGGCTTATCAAACCCTACAGAGATGAGGATAGTGCTATTTATACTCAAAGAAACATACTCCTTTGAAAAAAATCCTCTGAGGCCTAAGAGTGTGTCAAACACTCAGAACATAATAAAAACTATACAAGTCATCTCCAGCTGTGGATTCTGAAAAACTGAACAAAGCTTTACAAGGATTTCTGTTTCCTTGACAACAGCATCACTGGAAACAAGAAAATAATTAAATAAATTTATCTCTCTAACAACGATCTCTAAACATTATCCAAGTACTAAAATACCAAATGTAAAAGAACTCTTACCCTCACAGACCTTTGGGATAAAGAGACCAAAATTCACCATTTTCATGAACCATTCTGTGCTGATACTTGTCACCCACTTTTGCAGAACAATTGTGAGAGCTATCTATTACATCCTGACCTGGAATTATCATCTACCCATGGCACAGCCAGAAGCTTTCATTGATGGTCAAGTACATTCCTTCCTGCATGATGTTCCTTTTCTTACAGAAATAAGCGCTATGGAGGATACTTCTCATTGAAATGTATGAAAAAATTTTGTTAGAAGATCAAGGTATACAAAAAAGGCTGGTGTTACCATGCATGTACCTATCACATAAGTGTACTGCCATCTTAATAATCAGCAATCTTAAAGTCACTGGAAAAAACATGCACAGTTCTAAACAGACATGGGAAGAAGGCCAGAACCTTCATAAAGAAAAGTCTGCTTCAGTATTTCAGAACAGCCTATTTAGCAGCCTCTTCAACAAGAAAAAAATGTGGTTTTTTCCCACATCTAGTAAAGCAGCACGCAATATCCAGAATATGAGCATTTCCTTGCCACTTCAAAGATAATGGGGAGAACTATTTGTTATTTTTAATATTCATTATTTAAAATGTATCAACAGAGATCTTCAAAACATTTGAAATAAAGAACATATGTATCAAATAGGATGACTTCCCAATTTGTCATCTTATCATCACTTACAGTTAAAGGAATGTTGCCACAATTAGATTTTAAAAATCAATCACAGAGTTGCCCTACTTGAGGTACTAGCAGAATGATAGCTAATTCTGCTTAGTGAACAGTTTGAATCCAGCCTAGCTGTGACAGGGCTACAGCCATCTGACAGCTATGCCTGAGTGTACAGGAAATATGCTGGCAGCTCAAACTTATTCCTTAATAAACAGACACGCCTGTGACAGAACAACAAGAAACACTGCCTATTCCAAGTGAATTGTGTACAGAATGGTTGAAAGAAGAAATATTAGATTTTGTTACTCTAAGAAGGGTAATGACCAACTTATAGGAAATTTGTATTGTAACTATCTGTGCCACACACAGTTTATGAATTGAAGCTATCATCTTCTATCACTCAGTCCAATACAACAGGAAAAATTCCTGCAATAAACTACTGTGCTTTCTCCTAACAGACACAAAACTGCAAAATAATAAAACACATTGGAAGTATGATTGAAAATTGTATTTCTTGTGGCATTTAACACACTCCAGGAACCAAAATCCATACATCAAGTTTAATGAGTAACATACCACTCTAAATCTAATGATCACCAAAGAGTCTCAGAAGACTGGAGAAGTATCTGGAAGAAAACTCTTGAGGTAGCAAGTTACAAAGATGAACTACTTAAGAGCTCAAAAATCTTGACTTGAAAATAAGCACAGACCAGAAGAGGACTTAAAGGCACCACAAATCTTTGACTTGCTCTTCTTTACACATCTACATAGAGACTGACCCCTGGACTAGACAGAGCCCTCACCTGAACCACTATGGTTGTTATGCTCTTAATCATGGGAAGTCAGCAATGCCCCTGTTCAAGAGGCTGATATTACTAAACTCATTTTAAAAAAGCTTTTACTTTCTTTGTATAGATAAAGCTGTGACTAAATGACCATTCAACTAGGCCAGCAGCGAACAAAATATATAAGAAAAACTTAACAACAATGTATTAGAACACAAAGTGCTATTAATATACATTTTGCATACTCAAGAATTGCAGCACCTTCTTTCCTTGATCTTGTTTACAATGGAAGTGAAAATGCTGAAAATTAAGAAATCCTCTGCAACAAACATAACACCTGCTGTGATGCTCTAAATAAAATATGAGAAACACAAAATTAACAGCTAGCAGGTGATTATATAAAGATGCTACCTTGAGTTAATTTAAGGCAAACTAGGAAATACAGAATAAAGGCATAGGATGCTGAAGTTATGAACAATAGTTAAAAAGCCAAGTCCAGCACCATTAGCTATGAAAATGTGAACATCTGTGTGGTTCTATGTAATGACAAGATCTTCCAAATAAAAGACACTGACAATGTGAATGCAGAATTGTGGTTTCTGCAATTTATAGATGTCTTTCAAGACACAACTCTTTAACGTTCTCTGCTACTGAAGGCAAAAAGCTGTATTCATTGGTAACCTGTGATTCTGGATTGTGTATTTCGGGTTCTAAATCAAAAATACCTAAACAGGGTCTGATGTTCAGAAAGCATTGAATGTCCACACTATGGGAACCAGGCATCTTTAACAGCAGTGATAACTTACAATATTTATGCAAAAAAAACAGTAGATGAGATATTAAAATCAAGACCACTATTTTGGTGTTTAAGTTGGAAAACCCAAAAATGTCAGTAGATACCTAAAATTCATTTACAGCAGCTATTCAAACAGAAGGTAGAGAAGGGTTATTTAAAGAAAACAAATTTAATCAGTTCAGACAGTGTTTCACAGTCCTTAAAATACATACCTAAGCTAAAAACTTAGTTTACAATGCCATTAGAGTGCAACCATGAAGAGCAACACTGCCACAGTAGGAGCTCTCCATTCCATACAAATTTAAAATTTAGTATTAAATATTTTTCTATTAATGCTCCAGATTTGAAGAACTGTGGGTAATTTGCAATGCCTATCACTTCCCAGATGGAGTTCCGTCTTATTTTCAGGTCTCTCAGAAAACTTAGGCAACACAATTTAGTAACGCACACATAAACTTGTAACTTTGGTCTTTCAACACACGACATAGAAGCAAATTAAAGTCTTTGAGTCTTCAGAGGCAGTTTAGTTCCCATCCCTTTGTAACACACTGAGGTGCCCCATCTGCTGGTAGGAGTGTTACTCTAAAGAATTCTGCCCCTGAGCTGATAACTGATACTTTTTTCAACTTTACCACTTGATAACTGTTTGAGGTGTTTTAAATGCAGCAATACAAAAGCAGTTAGATAAACACTTTTAAAGAAAACTATAAAATGGTCTAAAGCAGTCCATTAATTCCTAACTATGCAAGATATTTTTACTAAATGCTTCTGATTATCTTCCAGCTCTAGGCTACTTTTCAGTCAGTAGAAACTCAAAACATCAACTCATTTATTATAAATACTTTAGCACGACTTACACTGATTCATAAAGATGTTAACATGCACTTTTCAATCTGAGAGAACATAAATGGAAGACTGTTCTTTTCTCCTGACCTAAACAGGATATGTACACATACTTGAAAAGTAAAAAAAAACCCATAACCAGTTCCATATACACGTTTTAGACATATATCTGTGTGATATGAATGACTTAGTCATCTTAATTTAGATAGAAATAAAAAAATTATGATCACTAAGATAAGTAAACCAAGTGTTTCTTCCTTCTCCATGTCAAGTTTAAAAAAAAAAAGAAAATCCTTTCCCACAAAGGAAAATTCTCAGCTTGTGATAAAAGAGGAAATTATTAAGCACATAAGAAGAGATAAAATACACAGAAGTGGCTACATACTACGCAAATGGAGTACAACTATAGGGCTCTGGTTCAAGCACCACTTAAAACTACCACAGTCATCTCAACTTAGAACACTCAGTTCTGAGAAATCCCCACTAATACTGGACTCTTTGAAACAGAAACATCTTAATGCATAGGCTGAGTGTAAGGACTGAATTCAAGACATTTACACTTAAAACCAGTCATAGTTATTTCTGTGACTAAGTGAAAGTACAGAGTTTTGAGGCTCTGAATTGCCTCTTCTCTCTGATCATACAGAGATTTTAGACTTTTAACTGCGTTTTGAGTTTTACCCAAATCAGATGTTGAAAGTAAATCATGCAAACATCCTGAGTGTCTGCATATTCCCATTAGAGGGAAAGAGGACAGACATCCACTTCCTAGACTTAAATGAGCAATTCCAAGCAGGTGTTTTTGGCAAATAATAAAAAAAATATATATACAAGCTATGTAAAGTTAAAAGGATGAGAAAAAGAATAGTTGACCTGCAATTTCAATCAGTTGTTTCATGCTTATACCGGAAAATGGACAACTTCAGGCAAGAGTAGACAGCCAAAATCAATTCCCAGAAGGTAAAGCAGTGCTGTCACAGTCACCAGGGATTTATGTGCTCGTGATGCCAGAATGGGAGGGAATTTGGGAGCCTAAGACCAAGCGAATGCCCGGTGTCACCGCGCCCTCTGCTGCCCAGAACGGCCCGCGTGGAACGGCGCGACAGTGCCGAGGTTCCCATGGAAGAAACAAACACGCAGGGGCATCCATAGCTCGCTGCCTCCCTGCGAGCTGCCTTCCTAAGAGTTGCGTTATTCCTTTATTAATTTTTTAGACAAGCATGCTCTGAAGTGTTGCCAACACTGATATATTTCATTTATATTGAATTTCCAAGGTTTGGAGGACCTAAGACAGTCAGATTTCTTCAAAAACTGGCTTTACTCTCAATGATTGCTTCCAAACAGGCATGGTAACACTGACTCAGAAAAATAACTTTTCTTTATGCTCAGAAGACAAACCAGACTGGCCATTAATTCAATTTTTTAAATAATTTTATACTGCAGTAACAACTTAGATTTTAGATTTTTATACCAAATCCAACACATCCATAACTTCACTTATCAGTAAAATGAGGTTCTGGAATAACCAACAAACATTAAGCAGATGATGTGACAATTTAAGACAAAAGGTCAAATTCAGACATTCAGATGTCAGTATTGTACAATCTAAATTTACATTGCTGCTTAACAGAAACATCCATCAGCATTTTTTGCATATCTTAGTCTTTTCCTTCTAAGTCTGCTCTTCAAGCAACAGCAAAGATATAGCAAATATACTAAAGATGACTTGCAAGGAAAACCAAAGGTAGTCTTTTCCTCCATCTAATGTTTAAGAAAAAGAGGTTTAAAAATCCTGGGAAAGAAGATGGAGGAACTATATTGATATGCTGGTACAAGGGATGTTCTTCTTGTCTCTATTTAGGAAGATTTACTAAAGTCCTAAGTTTTAGGAACAGGAAGATAATTGTGCTAGCCACGGTAAATACATGTTAGATGCAATAAAGAATGTCTACCACCAGAAAGGACACTTTCTGTGCACTCTTATCAAAGCTATGTTCCTGTGGAAGGCAGGCCACTCCAGAAGACCAGAGGCACAATCAGCCCTATATCTGGGAAAGCATACACATAAAATACTTGTATTACCCATTTCAAAAACAAAAGCCTCATGGACTAAATTACCGAAGAACTGAAAACAAATTCATTAAAGCTAGGAGGAAAATTCACTCTGAGTATTGAGCAATTAACCCTTGAAATGAATTAAAGTGGGAAGACCGCTTAGATCATGACAAGACACCCTTCTGAGATGCAAAATCCATCTTACCTAACTGACCTCCTCCAGTAGACATCACACAGGCCTGTCAGAAAGGTAAAGTTCTTCAAAATATAATTCCAGGGTTGTCAGTTAGTTGCTTAATGACTCAGGGCAGAATCTGTGTGCATACCATAGTGCTCATGGCTACTGTGACAAGACAGTGATACAGATCATGAGATCATGAGAAATGACCCAGCATTTCTTAAGGTCTAAAACACTGCCATGACTAAAACTAAAAAAAATTAAAAAAATAAAAAAAAAAATGCCACCAAATTCCAAGCTAATGGAAGTAACTGTGAGTATGGTGAAGGATTAGGCTGCAAGTTCATAATAATCTTATAAAGCATCTCAAATTCTGAGTACATTGGAACTGTTCAATACACACAAGCAAGGACGACATTTCCAGAAGAGCATTGTTTAATACAACAATTTTAAGTCTGATGATTGAGCCACAAAGCATCTTGCTTTACATTACCTTGACTGTTTTGTCCATAGAAGCTGAGAGAAGCATGTGACTTTGCTCCCGTACAGGACACCACTGGATTTCATTAACAGGGCCGCTGTGTTTAGACATGTGAAATATTAACCTTTTGGGAACTTCAGTTGCTTTATATTTAGATCCCAAATATGGCTTAATTAATTCAGAGACCTTTCTCAAAGATACAGTTTCTCCTGACACACTTAACTTAACATCACAATCTGAGCTACCACTCTGGTCAGATTCTTGTTTTCCAGGCTTACTGGAATTTTCTTGACGCAGTCGTTTAGGGATATATGGTCTAATTCCTTTCATGGTAGTAGTGCTCTCTTTATGTGTTCTCTTCAGGGAAATGCCATTTCCAGAATTTGTTGAAGAGCTTGAAGCCTGTTCACAGTTTTTGTATGCCACAGATAACGCAGCATGTCCAGAGTACACCCTGGGACAATAGGGAGGTGCCAAGCCAGGTTTGTTATTCTGTGCATAATGCTCAGGGGGATCTTCACAGACCCTGCTCCTGTCAGACCTGCCAGCGCTCCCTGCAGGGTGCATTTCGTATGGAGATTTTGTACTACCAGGTGCAAAGTGCTGAACACAACTCACAGAGGAACTCAGCTGGTTTGTTTGTCTGCCAGAAGCATCGGGGGCTTCAGTCTCTTCCGCTTCTGTCTCGGAGTCTGAATCTTCATAAGCAACCAAACTCATTATGGCTAGACACAGCAGACTCCAGAGATCTCAGTGCTGCAATCCTCCAAAATTATGATCTAAAATAAAGAATTGATTATTCAGAGCACAATTAATAAAAGAGTCAACAATTTGCGTAACTTAGGGATATAAATATGCCTTTCCTAAAAAAAAAACCTCAAACCTCTTATTTCTGTTTATTAATGGAATTTATTCCTCCATTATAACACACTGTACATTCTATTAAATAACACAATTTGCCTCCAAGCCCTTTGCATACATTTTTAATGCATTGCAGAGGTGTATTTGCATACCACAAAACAATGACAATGAGGATGAAAAGGAAAACAACCTTGCAATATAAATACAGCAAATTACTTTGCCTTACTTCCAGCATTACTTCTACACACACACACAGAAGAAATTAATTAATTATGTAGTGGTTTTGTATGTACATTTGTAAGAATACAAATACTACAAGTGTTTTGGAGTCAGTTTAACAATATCTATTTCTTAACAGTACAGATGACTTGAAAGAAGTGTGTAGGGGTTCAGCTGGCAATTATAACATAAACACAGTTTTGACCATTTCAGCAGCCTTGCAGTATGAGGAAATTTTCCAACTATATCCACAGAGCATGTTCCACACAGCCTTTAGTTTTACAGATCAGATATGGCAGAAGCTACACTGAATTTACTATCTGCATTTACTTACAGAAAAATCAGAGCATAGATGCCTCACCTGTGGAATAAGTTTTTTTTCAACGTGTCCAGGAGGAAGAAATCTCATGCCAAACCTGCATATGTAACATGCAGAATAACTCACCCTCATAATAATCCTGCCAAGATTTTTCCAACAATTTATATGGACTATGTGGAGTATAGAGTTAACTGCATTCAAACAACTGATGTGTCTGCAAAGTAATATTTCAACTTCTGCTGTTTATAGGCAAGAAGTACTGGTAAGATTGATTAAATGTGACATTTTATCACTGCTTTGTTTCCCTGCCAAGCTGTTGGCACTCATTACGCTGCAGAGATTTAACCCACAACCCTTTCAGACAGGCTGCTGAAATTCTTGGTTCACGTCAGCAAAGAAACTGCTCTCAAAAGCATCTTGATGACAACATAGAATGCAGCGTGAAAGTCAGTATCTTCATAAGCATTTGCAGAATAGACACCACAAATGTAGGGACACCACAAATGTAGGTCCTACAAATACTTCTGCAGGAGTAGGACTGTAGAACTTGTAAAGATCATTCATTTAACTCCAGCATTAGATCTATTTGAATTAAAACAACTGTGTTTCACGTAACATGGCTCTGTATTCTGTTATCAAATTTCTAAGCACATATCCAGAAGACAGGTAGTTATTAAGATATACACATTCATCATCACAGATCCTTCCCAAGATAAGTGCTCAAGACATTTAACTGGAACAAGGTGACCAATATTTCAGCACATAAAAGCAACAAGATCTCCCTCTAGAGGACATTTTGTCATTATCTGAAGTTTAAGACAGCTATAAGTGAGAGCAAAGAAGAACAAGGAAAAAATCTTTTTTTAATAATACAGCTTCATTTATGACAATATTTCACTTAAACAGTGTCAAGGGGGAAAAAAGTAATGTTTCATGGAAACTTAACTAACAAATCAATTAAAAAACAGTAAATTCAAGTTCCTAGCAGTAAACTGAAACATCTTGTCAAATAAAAAGGAGCGAAGGGCTTCACTTCAGTAATTGTATCAAGTGATTACTGTTTGTGTTGCAGTGCTAAACACATTTCCCAGCCAAATGCATCATCTCTAAAGCACAAATATAATAAGAAGCTGACCTCTGGGTAAAAGCTATAAACTAGGACACACAAGTGGGTTGGGTTAGACTTACAAAGTTACTTTAGATTGTTTTAACACAAAAAAATGCCCAAGCTGAGATTCAGAAGTGTGAGATAGTGCCTTGCAAACAGAAGGTTAAAAAAGTTTCCCAAGAGATACAAGAAACTGCACCATTGCATTTGGTCAGCATAAATCCATTCCACCACACACATCACCCGTAAAAGTTTGTATTTTTGTAAAAACAAGGCATCTCTCTCATCTAAAGACTTCCCATCAATTTTTGGTTTTAAAGGAACACCACCAGAGACACTGCCCTAACTAAAGAAAAATGGGGAGTCAAGGGGGAACCACAAAGTACTTGATTGGAAACATCCTGTAACTAGACTGAGTTTATTAATGATATGATGTGTAACGGATTGAGCTAAAAGAGAAGTTTACAGCATTTTGGTTTTCCTCGGCTTCCACAGGACTGATTTATCTGAACGCGTTGAAGAAGAGCGTTCAGCTCGAGGGGCACAGTGCCCGCGGATGCCAGCAGAGGTGCGACAGGAGCAAAGCACCGCAGGTCGGGCCCGGTGCAGGCAGGCGGGAGGCACAGCCGCCTCCCCGCGGCGCTTCCTCGCTTCTAACGCCCCCGAGGGGGAAAGAACAAGCTACTGGAGAGGGTTCAGTGGGGGCCACAAAGATGATGAGGGGTCTGGAGCATCTCTCTTACGAGAGACTGTGGGAGACGTGATTAGTCTGGAGCAGACCGAGGAGACCTCAGAAATTCAAACAAACGTCTCAAAGGAGGGTGGGTGCCCAGAGGATGGTGCCAGGCTCCTCTCGGTGGTGCCCAGCGACAGGACGAGGAGTAGTGGCTATACCCTAAAGAACGAGAAGTTCCCCCTCAAGGCGAGGAAGCGCTTCTTTCCAGGGAGGGTGGCAGAGCCGTGGGACAGGCGGTTCAGTGACGACGAGACGTTCAGAAGACAGCGGGATGCGTCCCTGTGTGACCCGCTCAGGGTGACCCTGCCTGCGCAGAGCCGTGGCCTGGTAACCTCCAGAGGGTCCTTCCAGCCCTAAGGACTCTGCAAGCACCCGGCCCTTCCCAGCGCCCCCGGAGCAGCCCCACTCGAGGAAGCGGGTCCCGGGAGGGCCCCGGCAACTGAGGCCGGCTCCTTCTCCTCTCCCGCAGAGCCTCTCCCCACAGCCCCGGGCGCCAAGACCACCCGCAGTGCCAGGACAAGGGCACCCGGCACCGTTCCTATTCCTATTCCCGTTCCCGTTCCATTCCCGTTGCCGTTCCCATCTCCCGGTACCTGCGCTCTCGGCGGCGCGCCCGGAACTCACCTGCCGGCCGCCGCCGTGCCGCTTCCAAAACGCGCCGGGCGAAAACAGGGCACCTCACTCAAACAGTTCCGCGTGTGGTACCCCTGCGCTGGGGCCGCGCGTCGGGAAGAGCGGGGTCAGACCGCGGCTCCTTGAGCGGACAGCAGCTCCTCTACCGCCGCTGCGAGCGGAATGGAGAACGCTCCCTTGGGCTGGGACCGGAGCAGGAGGGAGGCAATGGTTCCGGGGGTTGTGTTTCCCAGCCGGGAGCCGCGCCGGCCGTGCCGGCTGGGGTGATGCAATGGTGGTGAGAGAGGAGCCGCGGGTGAGGAGCGGCGGGACGGGCTCGGGGATGGGCAAGGGAATGGGCACGGGAATGGGCACGGGATGGGGGCTCGGGGATGGGCACTCGCACAGAAACCCCGCCGGGCGGGAGAGAGAGGGGCTGGTGGGGTAATCACCGCCGCCCCTGTGGCCGGTGCGAGGCGCCGGGTGTGGAATGTCTCTGCCGGGCATAATTTTCTCCTTCCCTTTGAGATGCGTCAATGCACCTGGGGGATTTTCCTCCGTTCCCTGAAAGAGTCAGGTGAAAACGCCGTTTTCCCTGGGAAGGGAAGGGAAGGGCAGGGCGGGGTGGAAGATGCATCCCGCCGCAGGAAGCGCAGAGGGGCGGGTGGCTTTGCCGCGGCCGGGCAGGGCGCGGCAGGGAATGCTGCGGGACGCCAGGCTCAGGGAACATCGGCGTGTCGGGCAGTTCTGTGCATAGCCGTTCCTGCACAGGAGCTTTGCTCTCGCCTGTCGTCTTAGGGAATCGTCCTGCACTCTTTGATTGTAATTTCGTGTGTAAATTGATGTTTGCCGTGACTGGGAAGATAGATCTGCTATAAAGTGCAACCTATGTTGGAGTGCCTCTAAAGGCCAGTTTCACATGACATCTTGTGGATGCTACCTACCTTAATTTTACTTTTCTTTTTTTTTTTGCTTTGATTTTTTTTTTTTTTTTACAGGAGGAAAAACAGTTTTCAGGTATGTAAGTGCTTTTAGACTTACTCTCACATTCTTTCATTTGCTCGTGAAAGCTTGTTTTGGACTGTTGTATTACTGTTGTCTCTGGAAGTCATAATGTACTTTCATGCAATGTTTGTCTTCTTAATGTGAAACCTTGTTTTTTAATTCTCAGGTCTCTAACTTACCAAGTCAGACTGCAGACAGTGAAAATTATTACAGATCTGTGATGGTCAGCCAGTTGGAAAGGGAGGAAGATGCCAGTTTTCTGATGCCTTTGCCAGGGATTAATTTTGAGCTTTGTCTCATTTAATATTTTGAAATGGATACAGGAGCAGTACCCATTATAAGTTACCTGCATTTCATAGGTAGAAAAAGCAGACACATCTTGGCTTTAAAGTTCACACAAGGTGATTCTCTACTCTGGTCCTAAATATCCTAACAGTTCATTCTCCAATTTCCATGCATCATTTTTTTTCCTTCAGTTCTGTTTGCCTATGGTATCTAATCTGTCCAGGACTGTTAACTTTTATAATATCAATAAGAAAACAAGAAAAAAAATCCCGACAAATAGTAGAATATCCAGACATTTCCTTTTAATGGTTCACAGTTGCATTAACGAATTTCAAAAGGTAAATACCAGTGTTCCACATCACTTAATTCCTGGCTTGAATTCCACTGGCAAATGTGGGCAGCACTGAGGTAAATGGAGATAACCTTTAGGTAGCAGTCCATATGTTTGGCATTTTATAGTCACAATATCTTTATTTCTTGTTGCACCACCTAGATTATTTTTGCTGCTTCTCAATGAAGATGCATCTTCATTTGAGATTCACTTTTCAGCTTAAATCCATAATACTCCAAACATTTTAAAGAGTCTGGTTTGCTGTTTTCAGTATATGTGCCAAGTGTCAGCTGTCATTTCAGCCTTTCTGAATGGAGGCAATCCATCAGGAAGACTGTACTGTAAGGAATTAATTTAAAACAAGTCACATAAAGAAAATTCTTATTTATGTATTTATTATTTTGTGAAATTTGAAGCCAGTAAATATAAATGGCATGTTCCTACAGAAAGGGTGTGTGTTAATTTCATAAATATTTTCTAATATGCATTTATTCTATATTTTCTTTAACACTTATATTATTCTCTGCCCATGAAGGAGAGGAAGGCAATATCCAAATAAAAAAAAGTCATTAAATCTTAGGAATGTATCAAAAATTGTTTGATCTGTTTCAAATTACTTTTTTTTTTTTTAATCACACTGTCAAAACTGAAAAAGTCAAGATTAAAGGGATCAAATTAAGTTAAAAACTTAAGTATTATTATGTAACCTAAGTATGGTAATCCAAGAGTTAACAGGGCAAACAAATTACATTAACAAGTGGATGTAGCCACTTCTCAGTTTTCTGTGAAAGCAGAAACATGGGAATATTGCAGCTGTTTGACAACCAAGCCTTAATGATAGGAATGTTTTGGTAACCATCCAGTTACCAAATCAACCTTCCAAGTTTGCTAGGCAGGTGCAGGCTTTCTACAGTAGCACTTTAAACAAACGTTATGTACATATAACCAAGGTTATGATTAGACTGCTTATTTTGTAGAAGGAAGGCTTTGAAGTACTGCTGAACAGCTAATGCAGCTATTGTATGCTTCTGAAGGTTTTGTTTTGTTTGGATTTTTTTTGTTTGTTTTAATTCTGGGAAAAGTGAGCCAAAGGAAAGTGTGTTTTTGCTAACACTCAATCAATCTGTGCTCCATGCACAGCAGTGAGTCAGTAATTTGCTAGGGGGTCTTTCCAGAGAGACCAGACCTTTGCAAGTCTATGTTTTTTCACATGGGTACAGAGTTTCCCACTTGGTGGGCACAGCAAGACAGAGCGTGCTCAGCTCTGTCAGACTGCTGTGTTCTTAGTCTCAGCCATCTCCTCATCTTAAACCATCCCCTGTTATATTTTCTGCATAGTTCTGAGAAACACAATCAAATTTACAGCCTATTGCTGACCCAAGGATCCTTTGGAAAACAGCATTTCTCACCAATCATGAATGTGTTTTGTAACCTTTGGAGGGAAGCCATGAAGAAGATGACTAAGCTTTGCTCCTGTGGATCTTTCTTTGGGCTGAAATACTCTATTCTATATACTAAGACAAAATTCCATATTGTAGTTATGAAAGTCACATCATCCAGAATTTGACAGTATATCAGTGCAGGAACATTACCTAATCAGGAATCAGATAGCCTCTACCAGTTGTTCTGAGATGCTCTGAATGGTATATTCATGTATTTAATTATTCTTTTGCAAGGAATTTGACTTTGAAAAGGTGTTCCAGTGTTAAATACATAGACAGACAACACAAACAGTGATGTCTAAATTTACCTGCTACTCTTGTCAGTCTCTGTTTTTGTGTGAAACTGAAGCTCACTGTGTAACATTTATCAATTTGGTATGAATAGAATGTGGTAGGGATCAGTATAGGTTTTATTTTCTTATTCTGTTCACCTAATTTTGAAGGCTTACACTAAAGAGTAAAACATAGTACTTTTTGCCCCGCAGTTCTCTTTGTTGCTGCTGTTTTAAATCTCCAAGCCAAAGAGTTGGAAGAGGATAAATTCAGTTGAGTTGTACCTAAACATATCTTTGTGCAGTCTGGCAAAATGGCTGACAGCCCAAACTGTGATTTGAAGTCTCTGAGTCCACTCCAGCTGTTTGAAAGAGTGACTGAGCAAGGAGAAAAAGTCAGAGCGCTGAAAGCAGGAAAAGCACCAAAGGTATTTGCATTTCATGTTTTGAACCCATTCTTTTTCAGTTTAGGTATGTATATGAGTGCTGAAGAATTTTATTGTTCTAAGATCTGTTTTGCATTGTAATGAGAAAAACTCATGTTAAAAACTGTTTATGTCCATTTCGTGAACTGTGGCATACCTGAACTAAGGTAGTCACTGGCAAGACTGAGGATTTTACTCTTGAAGTAAGAACAGAGTCCTAGGCTTAGAAGTCTGCTTCATCCAGTTGCTATACCATGTGAGAGGATCCAAGTTATTTATTTATAATATTTATTATATTATAAATATAATTATATTTATATTTATTTCTCAGGTAAATTTATGTCACTTGCATTTTTCCCTGGTTAGATGGTTCATGAAAATCTTTTTTTTTCCCAGGCATTATTGTAGACATTATCAAATATGTCTTCCTGTAACTGTAGTGACAGTCCCTTCTTAATCTCCCTCAAATAATTCAGTAATTTGCTGTTTATTTCGTGTTCCCTATAGTGTCATCACTAATTTGCCAAGGAGAGCTCAGTTGTAATAGGGGCTCTCTTATTGTACTGCCT